>VZRF01011678.1:120108-172608 GCA_013396875.1 Vireo altiloquus
ATGCTTGGGCACCCTGTTTGATTGTGGTGCGAGTGAGAAGGTAAAAGCTGTAAAGGAAAAAGAAAGTACTTGTGAAAGACTTAGGCATTTCTCCAGACCACTAGTATACTGTAGAGTACTGTTAATGCTGTAACTTGTTGTATAGACACTTAAGAAAATAATTCTGCTCACATACCTGATATGACTTTGAAAATCAGGCTTTGCCATTTCCAGGTACAGGTAACATTTTAAAAAGAATAATTGGTTTTGATGAGAAGGGATAGAATTATATTTCTTTTTCTGAGAGGAGATAGAAGATAGCAGAGGATAGATAGGAGAGGATTCTGACAGCAGTTAAGAAGCCCTACACTAGGTTTTTAGAGAACTGAAATCTGAGCTTTAGAAAAAACTCCTAATTTAAAAATTATCTCTTCACTAACTGATTCACTGATTCATTTATTTTTAATAAATATAGTAAGAATATGTTTGGGTTTAGTAAACTAATATGCCAAAGGAATACCTATTTTGGAGACAGAAAATATTAACTTATGGAGGTAGTGCTATAAGGATTAAATGCCATACTTGGCTAGTGCCATGGTCATATAGAAAACAATGAGAAATTGAGGAAAACATTAGAAGCATGCATTTTAAGATTTTTCCTAAGTTAAACTTATTTAAATTGAAAAAACTCAGTTTTTTTACCTCTAGCTTTCCTTGGGTTTCTGTAAAGTCAATATCTGCACAATCGTTTAGACATATACATTTTCATCTTTTTAATTATTTTTAATTTCCATTTGTTTATGGGCTTTATATCATTATTCACTTAGTCTAGATATATATGAAAAATCTCAAATAAAGAAGGCACTCATTACTTTCTTGGTCTTACACTTCCATTTGGAAGTAAGTTTAACTGAATATTAAAAACTTAGGAGGATTATCCAAATGATATCTGTAGATTAGTGGTTTTCAACCCGTAGTCTGCCATCTGGGAATCTCTGGATTATTCCTGGGCAGTCTGTAAAAATTGAGGAAAGTCCCAGCTGACTTCAGTTGCTTAAATTCACTACACATCTTCAATGGAAACGTTTTACAACTTTGAAAATCAGAAAGGTTGCAAACACTTTTTTAGATATTTACTTACCACTTGCTTGGGATATTATTGATCTTTTCCAAAAAGCAACTGATAACTATGAAGGTTTTGCTTACATTAAGCAGCAGATGGTTTTTTCCGGGTAGCTTCTGACTGGAAAAGTTTAAAATGTTTTCTCAGTATATTTTCACTGAATTTTCCCTAGAATTCCTTGATATTTTCACTTTTCTAGGGAAATGTTTTTCAGTATATGGAAACCAGAACTTGGAAACAGCCTTGCTTCGACTATTCCGCAGAAGACAAATAAAAAAGCAAGCCTTGTGTCCATAGATTAGATTGTCCGCTGCAGAAAATGATTAAAATGTGCAATGGAAAATTGAGAGTCCATAAGTTAAAAATTGTTAATTTCTGACAGATATGTCTCAAACAGTGTTACTTCTCATTTTTACTATGTAAATGGGGAAAGAATCAACCTCACACATTTCATGAGAAAGCCCCAACAGGAGTTAGATCAGTCACCAAAAACCAAAATTAAACCTTAAGACAGGGTGGAGTCTTGCTGATTTTGGGGAAAAGTGCCAGAGCCAAAACCAAACCCCAGACTTTAGCCCTTGGGCAGATTCTTGAGGAGATGCTATTTTTTTTTTTTTAGTAGACTTTTCAGTTGCAGCAACTATTTTTTTAAAATATGTAATGCTGTGTAAACACTGCAGGGTTTAGCTTATGAAAGGTTCACGAACTGAACCATGTGGTTTGATTTGTAGCAATTGGTAACAAAATTCCACCTGAAGTTAAATGTAGGTGTCACTCTTTGATGAAAGATAAGCTCCTAGGGACAGTATCAGCCCTTCTCACAAGGAGGGAGAATGTGTTGTCCCGACTTTTGTCAAGCCAAGAAGCCCTTCCCTTTAAGGGGAAGTTAAGAGGACCAGTAACTTGCATGAGACATCTCAGTTGCTATTGCAACATCAAATGATATTTGCAGAAGCTGCCATACAGGTATAGCAGATAGCAGAAAACAGACAGGTAACAGATACCATACGGGCATTGCGAAAAGTGCTGTAACGAGGTGAGAAGTGATCTGGGAGGCACTGCACTTTCTGTCATATCTCAAATTTGATAAATCCCTTTAAGAAAACATTTATCACAAAAACCCAGAAAGGATAGGTCTGTTCTCATTGGCAAGGAAAAAAGAATGGTAGGTGTCTCTGAGATGAACCTACTCGTTTGAGTGAGTGCCCCTGTCTCAAGGAGTCATTGAGAGCTTGGAGGGACCCATTGAAAGGAGACTATAAACTCGGGAGGAATATAAAGCTAAAGACATGCATTTAGCCTTGATCTACTTCTGTTGTTCATAGAAAAGATGACTACTTATCAAATTGTATGTAAGAACACTAAGGAATAGCTAAGGATACTAAAATTTTCTATATATTTTTAACAATGCAAAAGATGAGCACTACTTCTTAAAATCAGTAGTCCAGACCTTGGAAACATGTTGCAAATCTAGGAAATCAAGAGTAAACTGGGAATTGAGTAACATAATTCTGCCTGAAACAGTAGTAAACATATGGAATAATTGGCCAGTGAAGCAAGTAATCTAAATGAGTTTAAGAGACAGCTGGACATTTTTATCTCAGGAGAGAAAGGACTGAAGGATATAGTGACAAACCAGGGACTTGAGGATGAAATATACTGAAAGAAAAGGCTTGATGAACCAAAGCATCCTTTCTCTAGTCAGCAATTTCTTATGTTTATAAATTTAATATGAAAAGCTGCTGTATGAAATGCTATTTCTACATAGTGTCACCATGTCTGAAGAAGAAACATTTTGTTTCAGAAGATGAATTTTACTGATGCAGCCTCCACTGCCAGTAATAGATCTGCTTGATCCACCCACTTAAGACAAACTCAACTGCCCCCACTCTCTCCAAAAATCGAATTATTTACACTGTACTTTATTGCTTCAACTTTCAAATTACTTCATGTAGTAGTGCCTTACAATCCTTTTCTTAGCAAATCTGTGGCTAGTGAAAGTATCATGCAGAGTTGTATGCTTCCAGTCCAGCTAGCCTGCAGGGAAAATTTCCTTTATTAGTGTTTTGTCTTCCAACCATGACATTTTGGATGAGCCATCAAAAACATCATCGTTAAAGATAGTAACAAATATAACCAAGATCATTCCAAGTAGTGTGTCTAGCTAGTTTTGTCTCTAACTAGTTCTGATGAGCTCATAGTTTTCCTCCCTGTCATCACAGTCACACCATAATTTCTTTCAGAAAATAGAAAATAAAAACCAAAAGACAGAAACAAGCATAAAATATTGAAAAATTGAAACAACAAATTTTACTATTAATTTATGTATCCAGGCTCAAAGTTCACTTTCAATACAAGTCCTATATGTGGTTACCTAACTACCCAAGTGCTTCACAAAACTGACATTTGGATGTGTAATTGGCAAGGTTTATGACTGTAATTAAATTGTGGTTTAAACTGATTGCAGATGCAAAATTGCATCTCTAGGAAAGGAGGCCAGGATGAGGCCCTTTCAAAAGTCATGTTCTTCAGGTTGAACCAGAAAGATTGTACAGTAAGTTGAATTAATTTCAAAAAGACTTGATTTTCCATTAAATTGCAGTTTTGCTTTTGCTGGTGAAACATCACTGGCTTTAGCACAGTTTTCCTGATTGATACTGGTGCAAGTTAAAAGAAAAAAAAAGTCTCTGTGTTTGGAATTAGGGGTGTGGGAGGAAGCTGGATGTATCAGCGCTGAGTGTGCAACTGCACCACTTGTGTTTGGAAAGAGAGGCAGCATTACCAGCTTCCTGTGCTTAGAAGTGTTGGGACTGATTGTTGAAATGCCTATTCTGACACTAAAATTGCAATTTCTCTGTCCCCTGCTGTGCCCGATAAGCATTTCTGGAAAGAGTAACCCTTGTTCAAAATAATGCTGTTTCCAGAAACACTGTGCAAATAACAACCGGAGTCTTTTAAAAGTCAACAAAGCAGGGAGGAAAGGGGAAAGGAAAGGACTGCCAGCTCGAGGAGAGATTTAATAGAAACCCCCTTAAGTTCAACTCTATTAGCTCCTTTGTGCCTCATGATTTTACTGTGTGAAGGAAGTTGGAAATAAGGATCTCCTCTGTATTATCACAGAATATGTATTTATTTGAAGTGTTGTCATATCTAATTCATATTCCCGATTGCATTTAATGAAGAACAATAAAGGAATGTTCCAAGTTGTGTAATTCAAATAAACTCACACAAAAATAGGCAGGTAGCCAGATTCACTGGGGAGGGAGGAGAAATGTGGTCATCCCCAGCATATACACTGCAGCCCCTGTTCAGAAATCACCAATTATTTCATTGCCCTATTCAGATATACAACAAAGCTTTCCATTCCTCTTGATAATTGGGATTTTCATTATGCTTTTCCCACCCATCAGGAGAGAGGATAATAAATCCCACTGTCTAAAAATCATGCACTGGCACAGGTTTGTCTTTCTGCACTTCTGTGCAGAAGTATTTATAATAGAGACCGTATTTGCTCACTTTTCTGTTTGGCAGGTTTTTTCCTTTATGTGAAACCAAACCTACAGAAACCATCCAGTAATCAGGAAATATACTGTTATCACACTATATTTTCCACCAGACTTCAACTGCTGGCAACATCTCCCCTCCCCCACACTAGTTTTCTTTTCTGCACCTAGATTAATTTAAAAGGTTCCCTTTCTCTTGGGCTAGCACTGCAGGCAAGGACTCGCCAGAGACTGGTTCCCTAATGACAGCAATAAGTCTCACTGGGTTTGCTTGAGAAGACGTTTGCCAAGCCTTTACTGCTCACCCAAAAGAAACTGCCTGAAAGTTGCTAATATTTTACTATTTATATTTGAAGGTTTGTTTGTGTTAGCTGAGACTGTGCCAAGTTGCAGGGTAGGTAGGGAAAGGAGGGAGAACTCCAGAATACAGCCACAGGGCCTCACTGCTGCCTTGCTGTTCTTGGGGGAGTCCTTCCTTGGAGATTTCCAGAAAAAAACTAGTTGAGGCAGCTCCTGGAAGACAAGGAACTTGTTCCTGATTATGACATAGTCTGACCATGTGAATCTGTTCAAGTATTTAAGTCTCTAACACACAGTAAAGGTGAATTTTCTTCCTCTCCTACATCTTTTTTTTTTTTAAACTCCTGAGTCACCTCTTCTGAGTCGATTTTTTCTAGATAGCTGGTGATGCTGGTCTCCTCAGCTCTCTCAGCCCAAACAGGTCCCCTGTCAATTGAGAACAACCTCTTCGTCTACGTCCCCTCCACTGGTCCCAGCTTGAAACACAACAAAGGGAGGGAATTTAGGGACATAGCACTGGGCCTGGACCTTTCATTGAAGAATTCCCAAAAGGTTAAGCTTTTTCACTTCTCCCAGCATGATATACTCTAATAGCTCTCCTTGGCTTATCCTTGAGATTCGAAACATGTAAGTCACTGCTCTGAGAGGTAATTCCTCTTTAATTCAGTTCTTCCTCTGCAAGAGAAAGGCTCTAGTAATAGCTACCTGACACCTCACACTGCAGTGAAATCATATTGTTAGTACAAATAGTTCACAGTTCATAAATGAAAATATTAGTTTTTGAGATTTATTTTAGTTATATTTTCTGCAGTTTCACAGGGTTTGGAGAGCTTTGGAAATAGAAAAATGTCAGAATGAGAGAGTTTGCTTGGCAGGAGAGGGGATTTCCTAGACCAAGTTCTTTTGCCGGAGATATCGTAGATTACCAGCAAAGAGAGAAACATAGCTTCTTTCCAGTGCGAGCAATCCAGATTTCCTAAAAAAAAAAAAAAAGAAGAAGAAAATTGTCAGCAGAGAAAATAGAAAAAGCAGTGCTTTAAAATTTCTATTTCAGAACATTTTTGCTGCGCTTGCTTCAAGTTCCATTTCCTACTTCATTGTTTTATTGTGATTGTAGTAGAAAACATATTCCCTTCTTTGTATGTGACTCATAATCATTGTTGCTGACTATTCATTTAGTTCAGACTTGCTGCTGTGTCCCAGCCCTTGTCTGAGACCTGCTTTGTTCTAGTATTTGATTAGGAACATGGGCAGGTTTATTCTTCTTTTTCTCCCTCACAAGGTAAACAAGGGAAAGATATTTCCCACATTTTCCATGTGTTTCCAGACATATCTTATCTTTTATATTTGTCACTACAAGCTAATGTTTCAATCTGTTTAAAGTCAACCTCTCAAGTTGTGAACTTCCTTAAAAAACACTGATAAGCAAAGAAACTTTAACAGTTATTAGTGAGGGAGTGGTGGTGCCATGAGCTAGCATTAGCTTTTTATCTCAAGAAAGCAGAATGCAAATGTGGCAAAAGTTCCCACGTGAAGACATAAATATATTGACAAATCATCATGGTGGCTTCAGCACAGTATTTATGAGAGGAAGTGACCTGTATTTCAGAAAGAGCATTGTTCCAAGGTGCTTGACAAAAGATGTGGTTTCTCTCTCAAGTCAGTGAAGGGAGGTGTGCTGCTGAAGAGCAGCAGCAGCCACCATGGCATTGTAAAATGCTTTTCACCATTCTGAAATCCCATCAGGACCCTGACCTATTGAGAGCAGCCCCACAGAGAAGGATACAGGAGTCCTGGTGGATCAGAGCTGAACACGAGCCAGCATTGTGAACTCACAGCCCAGAAAGTCAAGTGTACTCTGGGCCGCATGAAAAGAAGCGTGACCAGAAGCTTGGGGATAGTGATCCTCCCTCTCAGCTCGTCCCTTGAGAGATTCTCCCCTGGAGTACTGTGTCCAGCCCCGGGGCCCTCAGCACAAGCAGGACATAGATGTGCTCAAGCAGGTCCAGAGGAGAGCCAAAGATAAATCAGGGGGCTGAAACACCCCTGCTATGAAGGCAGTTTGAGAGAGTTGGGGCTGTTCAGCCTGGAGAAGAGAAGGCTCTGGGGAGACCTTACAGCACCTTCTAGTACCTAAGGGGGGCCTACAGGTGGGGAGGAACTCTTGATCAGTGTGTGCAGTGATAGGACGAGAGGCAACGTTTGTCATAGTTTAACTTCAGCCCTACCTCAGCCCCATTCAGCTGCTCACTCATTCCCCTCTGCCAGTGGGATGGGAGAGAGAACTGGAAAATTGAGAACACCTGTGGGTTGAGATAAAGACAGTTTAATAGGTAAAGCAAAAGCTTCACATAGGAAAACAAGGAATCAATTCACCACTTCCCGTGGGCAGGAAGGTGTTCAGCCATTCCCAGGACAGCAGGGCTCCATCGCATGTAACAGTGGCTTGGAAAGACAAACAGCATCACTCTGAACAGTCCCTGCCCCCGCTTCCTCCTTCTTCCCACCACTGTATATGCTGAGCATGATGCCATATGGTGTGGAATATCCCTTTGGTCACTTGGGGTCAGCTGTCCTGGCTGTGTCTCCTCCCAACTCTTTGTGCTCCCCAGTCCCCTCACTGGTGGAGTAGAGCGAGAAATATTAGCATGTTATCAACACTGTTTGCAGCACAAATCCAAAATATAGGCCCATTCTAGCTACTGTGAAGAAAATTAACTCTATCCCACACAAAGCCAGCACATGGTTTTACACTGAAAAAAGATACATTTAGATTAGGTGTTAGGAAGAAATTCTTTACTGTGAGAGTGGTGAAACATTAGAACAGATTGTCCAGAGAAGTTGTGGATGCCCCAACCCTGGAAGTGTTCAAGGCCAGGTTGGATGGGGCTTTGAGGAACCTGGTCTAGTGAAAGGTGTTTCTGCCCATTCCAGGTGTCCCTGGGGGTGGAACTAGATGTTGTTTGAGGTCCCTTTCAACCCAAACCATGCTATGATTCAATAGGGGAGATTTATGCTGTGAAGGATGGAGGACCAAGCCCTGCTACAGTTTCACGTCCCTCTCTTAATATGTACTAGCAATTTGACCAAGCTTAGGGTCAGTTAGTAGAAGTATAGTAGAAAAATGAGATGTGGGCCAAGATGAGATTTTTAAAATTTCATCTTATGTGGAGAACAGTAACTCCACATGCACATGTGTCTATATTAAGGAACAGCAGAACAAACAGAAAGTGGTGGAATACCTAGATCCTAGTACATGAATCTATGGAAGAAAAAGAGAGGGAACAAGTCCTGTGCTGAAGGAATAAGTCAGAAAACTGAAGGAGAGATATTCTTGCATCAACATTATGTTTATCCCAGAACTCTGTTAGGGCAAAGCAACTCTTATTCTAGCCAAACTCTCTGTGCAGTGTGAGCACAAAGCATCACAGTTGTATTTCTACCTGTTCCTTGAGGAGCTCAGCCCTCTAACTGCAAAGTCTGTGTGACTGTGGATTTAACAGTGCTTTTTGTCTTTTCTCACTTTCAACAGTTTTCCATTATTTGCGACAGTTTCTCGGTGTTACTTTCACAAATACTGGGTAACTATTTTATGGGGACATTTGTGCATTCATTGCTTCCAAAGTTGCAGTTAGGGACTCCTTCAGCCTCCTGACTGGCTGGGAGAGGAGGGGAAGGATGGTACAAGAAATTTTAGCTTCTCGCTTATTTCTAAAGCAGTGCAATATTTGTACTTCTCTTCATATGTTATCAATGTGTTAATGAGCCAGTCAGCACTGGAACAAGGTAGGGAGCTACAAGAAT
Source organism: Vireo altiloquus (assembly GCA_013396875.1). Taxonomy (NCBI): domain Eukaryota; kingdom Metazoa; phylum Chordata; class Aves; order Passeriformes; family Vireonidae; genus Vireo; species Vireo altiloquus. Next base: position 128,818 of record VZRF01011678.1, read on the forward strand.
ATAGTCCTGATATATAGTTTTTGCCAGTCCAAATCCAACAAGGGGGAAGTCCTAACATAAGCAGTTCTAGGACAGCTGCTGCCTACCCTGTGTCTGCTGGGACTGCTGGAGCGTGGTGCTTGGTGCAAAGGTATGAGTCTGACAGCACAAATGTTCAAAGTAAGGCAGGAAGACAATGGTGAAGATTCCTCCCACTTGCTTCATCTGAAAAACCACTGCTAAGTGGATGAGCTTGGAAAGAATTTATCAGCAAACATTAATGGAGAAAAATTAAATTGTTCAAATGCTCATGAGAAAAATGAATGAGCCAGGGTTCAAAGTAATAGACTGATCAGACTCACCTTCCTCCAAGAAATGTAACATACACCTTCATCCTCAGGATTTTTATTGCAGAATGGGTAGTTAAAGGTGTATGGGTTTGATTAAAACTTTATATTTTATAAAAATGTGTTATTATTTTATTTTAAAATGTTTAAGAGCATATGCTTTAATTAAAATTTCTTAAAAATATAAGTAAGCATCACATTTTGTAAAGAAGCTGGAAAACTTGATGCAAAAGGCTAGTTTTTGGAAACAGAAAAAACATTTTCTATTAGCTAAAATAAATAAGATTCATATTGTTTTCTAGACAGATGATGGTTAGGTATTTAGATCCCATTCCTGCAGGGTATTTGTGCATTCTCTTACAGATTAACAACAGCTAGCAGAATGAAACCCAGACTATTTTGGATCTGGCCCTTCTTCAGGTGTATAAAGGAAAGCAATAAGAAAAGAAAAATCAGATGAAAATTGCTGACCAAAAATCATCCACAACTCTGACATTGCTGTCCCTAACAAGGCTGGTAGAGACTGGCTGCATCTCAAAAATAATCAAGGCCTAATATGATGCTGACCCTGTTGTGTCTTTTACATTTTGGCATGAAAAGGAAATAACAGAATGTCTCCACAGGCTACTCATTTATAATAAATACTGATTGGCTATACCGGTAATTTTATGTGATAAAGATATTAAATTGTGTCAATAAAGCAGGAACAAGTGATGTGTAAAATAATTAACACTAAAGGGAACGTAATAAGTTACTTATTAAAATCCATAGATGGATTATGTGACCCTGTGATTACAAAGCTATGGAGCACATGACTTGGTATACATCTTTTCGTCCAAACACCTCATTGCACTCTGTCAGATTACTGGCTCCTGACACTAAATAAAATTCAGGTATGATTTATGGAGTAGTCTTTTGACAGGAGCTGGAATCAGAAATGGTTTAGGCTTTGCCAATATTCAGCACAGTTTTCATTAGCTATTGATATAATGCAGGTATTACATTTAGTCAACCAAATTATGTGTAGTTCTCCAAGATTCTCCCTCACATCCTCTAGTCATTGTTCCACTCATAATAAAATTTTCCTATCAATTTGCCAAAGAGGAAGACTGAAGTTCACTAAATTACATGCATGTGCATTTGTGCACTAGACAAAGTGATACCAATTAAAAGAAACGAAACAACAAACCCAACCTGATTCTATTTTTAAATTGTTCATGGAGAACAGGGAAACGGGCTCACAGAGGAGGCCACTCCTGAATTTCAAGCCCTGGAAATTTCATTTTCCTTAATTAGTAAAACAGCATCGATCTGGAAAAGAATAAAACAAAGAGAGAGATGCTAAATAATATGTCAGAAATGACACCTGGCCTCCCCTCTGACTGATTAGTTTGAGAGGTTTGCTATGTGAGGTGAAAGCATCATTTTGCACTTCTTTCTCCCTGCTCCCTGTATAATTTTATTTTTTTTAGACAGCCTGAAAATGGTGTTTTTACACACAGACAGCAAAAAGAACCCCAGTTCTGACAGCTGAAAGTGAAGCTATCTCAGTGGTTTAGCAGTACTGCCACACAGAAGACTTGAATTTGGGAGTGGCCTGGGGGCACTCTCTTTATGAGCCTTTGATGCTCTGATGTGTCACAGAGGTGAGGTGCTTTGACTTCAGGCAGCAGCGCTTGCTGATGGCTCCTGACTCTGTAAGCACCTCCTGATGACTGAATTATGACGCAGCACTTGCACGGCATGGTTGGAGATTTCTTAGCCCTGTCCTGGCTGGGGAATGAATGAAGTTAATAGGTGTTTCATGTGCTGTGTGCTGGTACACAAAATCCTTCCCAAATTAATCTGGCTGTGTGTCAAAAGAGCTATTTACAGAGCTTCTGCGGCAGCAACTAGGCTTCATGTGACCTGTAATGCAGAATGACTTCCTGGGGCCATCTCCAAACTCTTTCTGCTTACAGCTTGTGGTTATTCCTCTGAGTTTCAATGAGTTATTACGTTTTGTTTTTAACAGTTACTGGCCATTGTAACTTTTGTGCCAACAAGCATTCAACTGAGGACCAGAAATTGCTAGCATACTGTTCAATCTGGAGACATGGCACCCATCTCCTCTCCTAAAATTTTTGAGACATCAAAGTACCTCTAGTGTGCTGACGTTTGAGCAGGTCTTCAAATCCTTATTTCTATTCCTTTTTTCTTCTACTTTGCTGCTGTTCTTCATACTATTAGTTAGTTTTATGCTGGAAGTCTATACTCTTTATATATATAGCTTCTGACCAGGTTAAGGTAGTTCCAATGCGAATGAATCTTCGGGAGTCCCCCTTACCCTGGCACTGGGAGGGTGTTCTGGACAATGTTTTTTCGTTAAGTCAGTTTAGCTCTGCCACAACTCTGTTGGAATACTGTTTGTGAGCTGGGAGCGATCGTTTCCTTACTCTTGCTTTACGTGTCAGTGTTATTGCTGGGGTGGCACCTATGCATCCTGGTATAAGCTATAAGTCCCTGGCTTCTTGGGTGTGCAGCCTTTCCTGCCTAGCTGTTGTTTCCCTGATCTGTTACCTGTCTGTTGTCCTTCTGGATTGCAGCAGGCTAGTCCCCAAGCAAATGATTCTGACTTACCTCTCTGTGCTGGGCTCACATTTAGCTCCAGAAACAGTTTACTGTGGTGGTTCAATGCTGCAAAGAGGGGATTAGCTCTTACCTTTCCTACCTTTGCCATGTTTCTTCTGTGTGTCTCTGCAAACTGTTGACATGGAGGATAGAATGCTTGTCAATTTTTTATTCGCTTATGAGAAGAAGCTCCCAGTTTGACACTGTATTATTAAAATTCTTCTGCTCTACATTAAGTTCAACATTGTAGCTCACACAATACCTTGCAAAAGGTGACCTTTGCTTTTGGTCCATTTTCTTGGTTCTCATTCACTCTTATTCAAGCTGACATTAAGCAGCTAAGTGAGCACTTAAATTAAGAGTATTGTTTCTCTATTCTAATCAACACAGTAGGAGAAGAGTACTTCACAGGGAAGTTTGGATCACAGGTTAACCTGCTCTATGAAAGTACCTAATTTTCTTTGCTGCTGGTGGGAGTCACTCTCCAATGTTTGCCATTTTGCAGGATGAACTTGGGCCCAGTTCTGCTCACCCCAAATCAGCATATTATGCCCCATCTCTGTTTAATTTTTATCCTCAAGAGTTCAGTCCAAAACAAGCTTTGGGCTAGGAGTTCACGAGACTACAGCGTCCTTTGTCAAAGGGATTGTCAAATTGTTCCATGTACATTGCTCACTTGCCTTTTACACTTGCTGCCTGATTAGACAGTACATTCCTCAATATCTCTTGTATTTATCCCCCAAGAAGTGGTATATGCAAACATATTTTGCTGTATAATGAGCTCAGACTAGCAGTCACTTACTGAGGTGTAGCTAATGAGTGCTCTCCTATTAAGGAATAGTAAATTATTTGCTTATGATTATCTACCCATACCCTGAGTAGAAATATCAAGATCAGAAAAAGTCCTTCTTAGCACAGCCAGGTGAAATCTTGGCCCTTGTGGAATCTGAAGAATCAAACTAATAAAAAACTGAGAAATTCTTTTACCTTTTACTTCATCTATCACTTCCTGACTACATTTGTATTCCAGACACTACAGGTGACAATGCCAGCAAAGCAGGCTCAATCTCTCTTTCTTTTCTCTATCTTAGGAGAGTCACACAATAGGCTTTATGGGCACACAACCTACCATGAAGAAAAATATAATGTGCACTTGTATCTTGACTCTGTGGTAATTACTTATATGTGTGTCCTCTCTTCATGATAAATGCAGCATTTCTGAGACAATTTGCGTCTCGAAGGTGGGATAACTCTGATTTACTCTTTTGGAGAGTATGCACAGCTCATTACTAAGAAACAGCTGATATACTGTATATTCATACTTCAAGTTATCCTACTCGGGACTGTCGATGTGCCCTAATTTCTGGTCCATCACTGAGCTAATGAACCCAACCTCTTCTTCAAGGAGGGCACAGCAACTTCAACTTTTGAGACTGAATATCTCAGGAAGTCAGTAACTGACAGTTTTTGAGGGAATATGATGTGAAACGATTCCTCTATGTGCTCTTATAGTTAGTGTTTTCAATTTGCTCAGAAGAACCACAGCAACTGTGGTTGGAAGTGTGAAAAATTTAGCAAAGGTATTTCTCAAGTACTTGTTGAATTAATGAGAATTTAATATGTTAGCTCACAGTCACAGTGCTACATAGCTAGGTCTGAGGCAATATTTCTGTAACAAGAGCATATTGCTTTGAGATTTTTGGTTCATTCTTCCTATTCTCTTATGCCATAATACTGAACTTGCAGTGCCAAAACCCAAGACGGTCTATGAAAAATTCAGGTTTTATTTTCTTATGAGGCTAGATTTGGATTGGATGTGATCCTTGTCCAAATGCTTTACCAATCCTTTCTTCAGCACAATACTTTTTGATACACCTTACACCTCAGCATAGTCTACAGTTATATTGGTCTTGGTCAGCTGGATGAAAAGGCAGTCAGCCCTCTGGGAATTGCTCAAGCATGGATGTGGGGAGATAAGCATTTTTCTCTTCAGAATTTATAACTGGGGGGGAGGGCTTGGGGGGGTGGTGGGGGGTTGCTAGTTCCCTTTTTTTCTCAGCTTCTGTCAAACTTTTAATTTCTAAGACAACAAAATCCATATGCCATGCAAAAGATTTGTGTAATAAATAGTGTTGATTACAATGCTTGGAGCAGAGCAAAGGTAGAGGAGAGTTAGATCCATATCCTTCACAACTGCCCGTGAAGTCAGGTGCAGCCTTCAAATGAAGTGGTGCACATCCTGCTGCAAGAATCTCCTCACAGCAGCAGAAGTAGGGGCAGATTCACCAGGACTACCACACCTGTTAGCAAAACACGTGGCAGCCCAGGTCCCAGCGTGGCAGGGAAGCTCAGACATGGTACAACTCCCACATCACAGCAGGGACTGCCTCCATCCCAGAGGAGGTCCTGCCAGGGAGTGCTCAAATCAGAGGAGGCCTGTCTGAGTACAGAACTGCATGAATTGGTTCCATGTTTATTTCCACTAACTATACGAAGGAGAGTCAATTGAGAACAAGGAGTTGGTGCCAGCAGAACTTTATTGCATGATGTTTCTTACATCCACAAATCAGGCTGTTCATATTCATGATCGATGACAGAGAATAAGATTCAGAGAAAAGGACAGTCTGGCAAATCCTTGAGATCAAAAGGTCTTAAAGAGAGGAAATTTTTATGTCCCCTACTGAATTCATATTTATGGAAGAATATAGCTCCTATTCTTTGCAACACACAAATGCTTGTATGGGTTTTGTTCTGATTTCTACAAGTTGTTTATTTTTAAGATATCAAACCTGTATTAAGTAAGACAATTGAAAATACATAAGATGTATTCTGGGATAAATAGAATTTACCCTATTGAGATCCTAGAATTTCAAATGTTAAGATCAAGTAACCCATAATAGCAGCCATAAAAAGTGTCAGTGTAGCCAAGTGAATTGTACGCTGGGACCCAACAGACAGAGGACATTTTCTTTCTTGTGCCTCTGAGCTGCTTAGGCAGGTCACTTTACTTCTTTCTGCCTCAGTTATTCCATCTAAAAACGTCAATAATAATGCTGTCATACTTTGTGATGTTAGGTAGTACTACAATAAACTCTTCTTTATATGCAGGAACTGAGAGCTATCAGAAATAAAAATATATTTTCTGTGATGGACGGTTGCTTTTAAGGCTCAGAGAAGACTGTCAGCAAAGTTGCTATTTTTGGCTGCAAAAATTGTGGGTTTGAGTTTATTGCTAGAATGGATTATCTTCCAATAAAAATTGTATTTCATTTAAAGCTTGCTTACTGAAGAATGTATACTACATTCGCCATATCAAATTTCATAATTTTTGTTCATTTTAAATATGATTCTGTTATTCATTAGCTGTTCTTATTACAGCAATAGTGGATGACGCATCATTAAAAACAACACCTATTTTCAGTAACCAATAAGATTTTGAAATAACTAGATTCTGAGCAGAAATTTTCAAAATTAATTTCATACCAGGAGTGAATATTTTGGATGTTTAATTTTAAAAATCTGAAACCAAGATGGATTATTTTTTGGATTAAGATGTTCAATAAATGGCAGGTATTATTTGGTTTGGTTTTTAGCAATTGTGAAATACACTACTCAATCTGGTTTCCTTTCATAAATCTGTTGAGTGTTGTATTTCATCTTGTGCAAGAAAAACAAGGGGGAACAACCCTGAGTTTGGGATTTTTTTTTTTAAAGCATATAGTGACTTAGCATGTTCTATGGAATATCAACTAGTCATACTTGCGTAGGTCACTTAGGCTCAAAGTGTCCCAGGTGTATATATAGCTAGGCCTCATTGAAATAATTGCATTTCAGATGAAATTAATTAGTTGCAATGGTGTAAGGTGCTTTTAAAGTTTTGGGTTTCTTGAAAATTTTGCTTAGAACTGCGTGGCTACCTTAACACCAAAACCACAGCTGATTACTAGTGTGGTCCCACTGTAAAGCCCTTGCTAAGGCTAGTCAAAAGTGATAGGAGCAGCCTTGGGCACCAGTGATTGCAACCAAGGCTCCCTGGTGGTTAGGGACAAAGCAAAAACAGTGCTGAGATATTTTTAAAATTGCTGTAAAAAATCTGGACTGCTGTCATGAAGAAGCTTGAGCTTCTCTCTTTGACTTTGGTAACCTGGTTTATTTATTTAGGAACTGGAAAAATCAAACCAAGAACTGCAACTTCATTGTAGTTGTACTGATGTACAAGTTGTACTGATGTACCCCATCTTGTGTAGAGAGATTCTTCCCTGCCAACCATCTAAACCTAACCTTTACACCCTTTGAAATGGTTCTTTAGAGCTTGCCTCTCTACCTGTGCCTTAAAATCACACCCATCTGTCTTTTGTTAGGCAAGTGACTCTTACTTTTTATGCTAAATTGTTTGTTTTACTGTTCCTTAATCCTCCCAAACCACCACCACCCCCTCACATCTCCCTGTGATCTCTGTCTGATATGCATATTGGGAAAGGTTTGGAGTGGGGACTCTATCATTTGATCAGTACATTTAGCCCAGCACAAGAATACTGATCCCTAACTGACACCCTGTGCATCATCATAACATAAGATAATAACAGAGGATTTTATAGGCTAGCAGGTATTTACAGGGCAAATGATAAATAACAAAGGGAGGTTGTGTTTCGTGTAAGCAAAGAAATATGATTAAATCTTCTGCAGGAACTTGAGCCTATTCAGTGCATAAATCTTTCCTAGCCTTTCTGCTACATTAATACACAATCAACTCCTATGAAGACCTAACTCCATTGCTTTCAGTGATCCACAGTCCTTACCTGTAACAATAGCCAAGCTCAACTGAAGTTATATTTAAAATTTTTGCTAATCAGTATGGAATTGAATTTTTTCTAAGAAGTATTCTGTTCATTTTAAGTGCCGCAACTGGAGCTCTGTCATTAGAAAAGAAACATTTGGGGGTCTGGGAAACAAAACAGGAATGCCAGTAAGGTAATTATCATAACAGTCGACTCTGGGAGTGCAGGAAGTGGTGCTCTGTGGTGCAAACGCTGCTCCTCACAGCCCCCAGCTGAAATGAGACATTTCCACTAGATAACTCAAAGTAAGTTTTAATATTATTTTTAATCATGAAAATGTTTCAAACACTCTTTGGTCTATTCATTACAGCAGGAGTGGTTATTTCATTTTTTAATAGGAGCACTTACAAACAATCCAAGTGTAATAACCAGCAGCATAAAATAATCAGTGATTGAGTCAATGCTGAACTTCTCACTTGTCAAACAGCGCAGATTGTTTTTTCCCCTTTTTCTTAGCTCTTAGGTAAATTTCACTGCTAGCTAGCATCTCACACCAGACAAAGAGCAGGGAAGGGATGAAAAAACATGAAGCATATGCGTTGCAAGGCCAACACAATTTCTTGTTTGTGAATGAAAACCAGGGCTGTAAGCTAAGTGGGAAATACTGGCTGGGAGCTGTCTTGAATTCCTGCAAGTAAAAACATCAGGGATCAGAAAGGTGGTTCAAAAGGCAAGCGAAAGTTGATGAATTACTTTGTGCGTGTTTTAATTACCCTATCATCCTGAGATTTTTGTGTATTGATCTGAACAGTAGTAATAAAGCGCTTTCCTCCCCTCACTCCCTTCTAAGCATTAGAGCTTTGTTTATTAGGCATGCTTCTAAGGAGAGAAATTACTCATCTTCCAGACTAGCATGGAGAAAGGGGGAAAAAAATACAAATGGGCGGGCATGATCTCTTCTGCTATTCAAGATGTTAAATCTAAATTGTTCATATAATTATTCCAGCATGTATTTTCTTCTAGGCTGCAGTCAGGCAGAAAAATTTAAAACATGAGAAATTGGACAATGCTAATGTGAAGTGAAACGTAGTTAAATGTTACATTCCTTTCAATGTCATTTACCAATAGTTATGTATCATACTAAAATGAAAGGAAAATATTAGCCTGAGAGTCAGTGTATTAGTGGGATTTACAATAACTAATATTTGAATAACCCTGAAAATAAACCTAAAATGTATATTACCAACATTTGATGAAGAACACCTCTGGGCAAAGGTGACAGGGAAGGATACCTCAGAATAATTTTGAGAAGGTATTTTTTGTGAGCTCGTCAGGGATCCTCTGTAATTTAAAACTAACTATTCACTTTAAATATTAAATGGTATAAATCACCACAATAAAAGATAAGGTTAATGACCTTTATGAGGTAACGGCAAAAGAGGACAAAGAAAAAAAAGTAGTTTCACAACAGCACTGAAAGAAATGTAATTTGAATCTCACATTACATGCAGATAAACTTGGACATTCATTTGAGCATCAGTTCCTTAAAGAACTTGCACTGAGAATTTGGCTTAGCTAAAACCTGCAAATTTTCTCATCAAATTACAAAGCAAGACACTAAAAAAATTGAAAATGAAGTCTCTCTATCCAACTTTTCACTCAGCCACCAGGACAAAGTGCCTGCTGTCTCCCCATTTCCCTCTCCTTGGAGTGGGGCTGCCAAACTCTGCTGAGACTTGTAAGACATGCAGGCAAGCAGAGAGCAGTGGGGCCCCCATGAAGCTCTTGCATGAAGGATGGGGCACATGTATGAGCGATGGGATTCCAAATCCCATCTTTACCCAATAATAATTAATAATTAATTAATACTTAACACCCATCTAGTGCTTTACAAGCATTAACTAATTAAGCTAATTCACCCAAGGTCAGTCCTTTGTACTAAGACAATACCCGAGATCTTTTTGATCATACACCCTAAAGAGTAAAAACTGTATATCAGTATGTTAGTTTTAGCCTAACATTATTTGGAGATTTTGATCATTAGGGATGGAATTAATCAAATATCTACTGTGTCCCATTTTTGCATTTTATCTTCCATTCTTCTATTTTTATCTTTATTAATAGCTACTGCTCAGTGGCCTTAAAGAATTTCTCCATTCAACAGAAACTTTTCTTTACAGAGACTTATGCTAATTAGTACCTTGTTTGTGGCTTCAGTGTGATTTATGAGCTACTCTGAGCCCTGAATAACAAAATATCAGACTATCTCCATAACTGTCTATTAATTTGTTTATCTTTCTATCTGTCTACCTATCTGCTGAAATTTAAAACAGTGCAATAACTTTCAGATCAGTGACATTAATGCAGCATTAGATTAAAAGAATGTTACTTTATACAGGCATAAATGTAATTTAGAGGCACTTAGAGGAAGCTATATACTTAACATGATTCTTGGCCAGTGAAGACAGGTTGATCCCACTCATTTTGGGATTGCTAATTTGCAGTTAATTAGGAAGATTGATTCTGTTCTCTGATGCATAGGCCCAACCCTAAATGCATTTTTCCGGTTTCCGTGGCACCATGCTAGTTATCATTGTCAAGGTGCAAGTATAACTGAATGACACAGTCTTTCATAAAACATAATACTTGGGGAGTTTGGGAAAGTAAATCTAGTAACCTTCAGCAAACATTTTTCTGGTTTACTCTGTAGACCAAAATCTAGTGTCATCTGCATTTAAAACAACTTTTAAATCACGTTCCTTTGAGAAGGTTTATTGCAATTAGCAAATAAAACCAGAGACTCGCTTTAATGCTTAACTAAAATAACATAGTTTCATAGTTTGAAGGAAATAAAATATTGACATTTTGCTTGAAGGAACTTGTATCCTTAAATAAATGCAGTGGGCATGGCATACTTAAGCTTGTACCTTTTATAGAAGCTAACATTTATTTTCAATGTGTTATCTCTCGAGGAGATTCTTCCCCTCTACTCTCAAAATACAAGCTGCTATGAAGGGATTTGGGGGAGGACTGAAGATGTTGGAATCATCTGGTGTGGGCTAGCAGTAAATTGCTGCTCCCTTAGAGCAGGGGAAAGCTGGGGGAGCTGTGCTTCATGAGGGAGTCTCGGAGCACTGTCCTGGCCCAGTGCAAGTCACGCTTGACATGTATAAAGACCAAATCTATCAATGCAAAGCCCATCTAATAAGCTGAGCTTTCTTTGCACTTTACCTGATTTCAGACTGGTTGTTTCTCCTCCATTTGGGTTTCGATGCAGCTGTAGGTATAAGATCTTTGCAAAGATAAACTAGGACAATTCCTGCTGTGCCTCTGTCATTCCAGATTCTGGCTGCAATGGTCTTCCTCTTTGTCTGCTTCTGTACTTTCCCTTGCCATTGCAATAGATATAATATTGCAATAGATATAATATATAATATAATCTAGCTGTTACAATACGTAGCTGTTGCACACATCATCCTATCCCTATCCTACCCAAGTGGTAGCTACACTGGGATATTCTTCTATGGTCAGACAATTTTTCTGGCCCGATTGTTTTAATAAAAGCACACTTTCTAGCAATTTTGCACCAGAATATCTGTTCCAGGTTATCTGCCATGGGAGAATGCACTAATTACTCATATATATACAATTTTTTCATTTACCACTTTACAAACAATGAGGAAACTTTTCAAAACAAGTCTACGGAAAATTCTTAGGTAGTGTTCTAAAACAGCAAAATGAGGTGTGTTGAGTCAGTCTGGAAAAGCACAGATATACTAAACCCGAGAACCTGAGGGCCAAAGGCATTTTCTTATCCATTTGGGGAAAGAAAGAGATAAGGAGAAATGAGATACTTGCTATAGAATAGTTCCCAGACTCATTAATTTTCCTTTCAAAATTTCAGTGTCACTGTGATCAACATCTTTCTCTTATCCCTTAACCTTTAAATTTTGCAGTTGTCAGTGCTCACAGGCTTGTAAGCCACCAGTTGCAAATAAAACAAAAAATATAAAATGCCAAAATACCGACCAGATGTAAGCATGCAGGGTAGCAAGAACAGGCAGTGGACACACCTCTCAGTCATCCCCATCAGCTCATTCAATATACACATGTGGCTTGTTGTCAGAACTTGTGGTTGCAGCCCAAAAGGATCAGGATCAAAGCAAGAGCTTTCCCAGTTCAAAGCCAAATTTGTGTCTTTGCTGGCTCATTTGAATTTTTCATCCAGACTTTCATGGCTTCCTTGTGTGCTTGTAATTACCACATCTTTAAAACCTGACAATCCCTTCATATGGGCCAAATTCTTTTCTCAGATTGTGCTTGTGCTCTACACAGGGGTCCAAGAAAAGATATACATATGCTCTCTACAACACAAACTTTGGGCCTAGATTTGATCCATTAAAATGCGAATAGAAAAATAAGCAAGTTATGAGTGTATATTTCACAGACAGGAAAAGAAAGTAATTCAGAAGCTTCTGTATAGCATCCTTGGGGCCTGATACATACTTCTAGGGTCTCCAGTAAACGTTAGGATAAGTAGATAGTTGAATATTTTCCCTTTGAACAGTAAATCAGCCCAAATCTGCCTAGCAGAAGAATTAAGCAGAAGCTTAATTAATCTTGCATTAGTATTTCCAGTGGATGCGTTGTAGGTTTTCTCCTGGTTGGAATATGAAAGCTCTGATCTCCACATGTGTGCTCCTAACTCCTGCTTAGGGCTTAGCTCCCATTGATTTCCATGACCAAGATGATGAGCACCTTTGCAACTCTCAAGCAGCACAAAAAGAGCATGAACTGCCAGCCTCCTCTGGAGCGGGGAAATCCCCTGAAAGCAAAGAGTCAGTGGCTCTAAGACTCACAGCACCCACACCCACATGCTTGGGCTGCACAAAGTTTGTAGGTCACTTGTTGGAAAGGAAGATTAGATAGCAGAGTTTAGAACAGGCAGCAGAAAGTTTTAAACCCGGTGTGGAGAGATCATGGGGCCATAATCAGTTTTAGCATGCCTTCTACACTCCTTTTACTGGGCACAGGAAAAGGTCACATGGAAGCAGAAATTTGGAAAATACGTATAGAAGGCACCAAAAGGATTTACTTCTGATTTGAACCTTCTGTGATATGTGGGTTTTAACCTCATTAACAGGATAATTGCCAGCCTTTCACAGGTTTTCCATTCCCACACTTCTGGAGGTCCTTTCTACCTCTTAGCAGCCAGTTAAATTCTCTTAAACATCAGCTTATCCTTTTCCTCTGACTCACAGTTTCTTCTTTCCTCCATTTTATTTCCCTTTTCTTCCCTGATCTCCCAATGTATTTCATGACCACCTCTGAGCAGAGTCAGCAGCCCAACTCAGCCGTAGTGACTCCCATTATCCCTCACTTTCCTCTGTGTGTGCTTAAATCCTTTCCTGACCTCCAGCAGGCCTTCCTACCTTGGATAATCCCACCGAGGGGTGCTCACTAGGCTGGGAGTCTCTCCTGGGCTTGCATCAGCCTGCTACATTCAAATCTCATGCTCTGAGGCTTCCTCAGGTCAGACACATTCTGCAATGAATCTGACCTGGGGAAGCCCTGAAGCACAAGATATTTGAAAGGAGGATCAGTCTGAGGTTTGAAGCAGAGGAGGGGGGCAGCGGGGTGTGTGTGTGAGATTCATGTTCAGACCAGGTCTTATTGTTTCTGAACCAGTTTTTCCACTGCTGGCTAGCCATCACAGGTACCCAAACCACATTTCCTAAGCTACTCAGCAGGTCAAATTACTTGTTATTGAAGTGGAAATAAGACATGAGGTTTTTTTCCCATTGTTTTCCCTAAAAAGTACTTTATATAGGTAGGTGTGTGCAAATGTACACATGTAAGTGCAATGAAGCATTTAGAGATTACAATCATTCCCTGAATGAAAACTGAGAAATATAAATGTTTAGCATGCTTGTTTAAAATGTGAAAGTAGTATTAATTAGGACTGTTTGTTTACACTGTTTTGGTGGTGTCAAGATGCCTGACTATAACTATCAGGACCTGTCCACCTGTCAAAGATCAACTGGGTTGTTTTACCATTGTCTGCCAGCAGGAAATCTCTGGGTCCATACTGGCCTCACACAAATGAAAACAGAAAAGGAGGTATAAAGAAAAAGAAAAGGAAGACTTTCTAAAACATGCAGTTATTTATGAAAACCACATGCTTCTCAAAGCTTTTTGGTTGTCATTACTCTGCCATATTTTAGAATTTGTAGAATTTGAGTATGAAAAGTAACTAGGTATGATATAATTATTTTCACGTTTAAAACAGAAACCAAAAAAAATGCTTTTGCCTTAAAACCTTGACAGAAAATAGTTGCATTGCACGAATCAGTTCTTTAAAAAAGGAAACTCATTCTATAAGTAGTTCTCTTATCCAGCTATGCCTAAAATAGGACTAACTCTATCTAGTATCCCAATTACATAATACGGTATATTAAAATAAGTCTCCCTTAACATTGCATTGCAAAGGGTTTGGAGTCCAGGAACAACCTTGGAATAGGGACAGAGTGACCTTTTAAAAAGAAAAATGAAATGAAATACACTTTCATTTTCCAGAAATATGCATGAAAGTAAAAACTTGACAGCATGGAAGAACATAAGCAAATATATCTTTTTATTTGAAGATAAAAAGAAGCAGGGGCTAGATAGGGAAAGGAAAAAACCTGTGAAAAAAACGGATGATGCAGTTTTTACGAATAAGCAGCTTAATGTATCTTGGCACCCACAGTAAGCCCTGTAGGAGCTCAAAGTGCCTCAGGCAATCTGTGAGCAGAATAGCAATTTTATTACTTTGTCATTAAACCAATTTCACAGCAGTATTGTTTGTTAATGAGCAGCGGCAAACGAGCGAAGATGTCACACACTGGAATAGCAGTGAGATTTGTGACCCAAGCTCAGAGCACTAAGATGGAAAGACCATGGCTATAAAAAAGGAAATACTTTGGGATGAAATGCAAAGTCTATACAGCAGAGCTTGTGTTTATGAGCTACCATTTTGCTAAGAGCTGTGAGAGAAATAAAGGTCTGGAAATATGCAGTTAAAACAGGGCCTATAAAATTAAAACCAAATTAAAGTATAGCACAGGATTACTGCACAGGCTGTACTCTACAAAATATATTTTAAGTGATGAGGTGAAATCTAAATCAGTTTTGTTTGAATTTGGTTGGTATTTATAAAATTCAATAAAGCAATACCAAATTCAAAACCAAAGCAGCAGCCCAAGTCCTGTGCTCTCTGATCTATAAGCTTCACTTTGAAGAAATTCAATTTACCAGTACTTAATTAGCAACTTGTCCTCTCTTTGTAAGCAAAGATAATATATAGGTTTATACAGGAATATAAATACTGAACAGACATAATCAGTGTGCCTGCACACAGGCGCACACATACACACACATGCACGGACACACTCTGATTCTGTACCAAACAGTGAATCAGAATCACCCAGAAAAGAGATTACATGAAGCTGAACTGTATCATTTGATGGGACTCCTTTTTTTTTTCTTCCTCTTCTTCTTCGTCTTTCTCTCTCTCTCTTTTTTTTTTTTTTTTTTTTTTTTTTTTTTTTTTTTGAGCCAGGGCTGATCTTACAAAGAGATTGGGAGAGAGCCTTGAGGGATACAAGAAACAGTGCCAAGCAGGCACATTATTGAATCCCTGCAAGGCATCCCGAGGTAAGTTTGCTGCCTGAGCTGTCTTTCCATGTTTATACACAGGGAAAACTAGTTCAAGCAATGCAATAAGTGGATCAGCATGACTGACTTAAAGGAAGAGGGGAAAATTAGCCCACCATTTTGCTCCATCTGCACTAGAGATGGGGAAATAATTTTGCTGTCAGGACTTGCTTCTGAGCCACCTACTTTCTTTCCTGTAATAAAGCCCCACCCCATTTGTTTCTATTACAATCACATTATTTAGCATAATTATCCTCTTAAAAATATCTAGATCACTATAAACGCTTCCGTTCTTTTGCCTGTTTGCTACCTCACCCATGAGGATTTCGGCACAGTAGCTACCATACATTTGTGGAATGCTTTAAGGGCTCTGGCAACAGAATAAATTTAGCATATTTGTGCGTGTCTGTGTGCCTGTGTGGATCTCGCTCCCAGTTTCTCACTCTCCGTGTGTGTAGTCAATTTGAACAATGTATTTCACTTCAGTTCACAAGCACGCTGACCTCTCTATCCAGTGATTAATATTTTTAGATGCTTGGTTTCATAGCTTGGTAACTCGTGCATGTTTTCTGCTATTTAACTAAGTGGGTAAAGGGGACGCTGCAGGAAATGCTCATTGTTGAGCAGTAGGCGGTGCTCACAGTTCTGGGAGCTCAGCTTAAGACTGTTTTCTGCCTGACAGGGCAAGACCCCTAGACAAATCCCTGGCTGGGTCTATGGTAGTTGGCAGCCATTCAAAACTGGTTCTCTGCCAGCAGTATTACTAGATAGCCAGACAGATCAATTCACTTTTACATTCCCGCCATTATTTATAGCACACTGTATATCTGCTCTTGCTTATGAACTAATGATTAGCAAATACGGTACACATAAAACATAAGCATTTGTTCTGTGCAAGGCTTTCTGTTGCTGATATTGCAGATAGTTTTACAGGTCACAGAGCCTTAAAAAGGATTTAAAGGGCATGTCTTGTGTAACATTTGTTCCTTTGAAAATGATGCTCCCTTCCTATTTTTGTGTAATTGGAGAGGATAGAACAGTTTACTTGCTGCTTATGTTTCATTTAATTCTTGCATTTCCCCCTTCTCCCACAGACTTCTAAGGAAAACACATAGGAAGAGAAGCTTATAAAGTATTATTTGTTATTTAAGAACTGTAATTCTATGTAACACTAAGGCTTTTCTTTTCAAAAAGATCAATTGGCAAAAACAAACAAAAACCCAAAAAAAACCATGAAAACCAACAACCCTGCTTACATTGCAGAAGATGTCAGGGCAACCGCAATTTTGTAAACTGTATAGAAAGACAGATGATTTGAAAATTGGGGAGAAAATACCACACCTTTACTAGGCCCTTGTGGCTGTTGAAATACTAGTTACAGCATTAAATTGCTTCTATTACTTATGTTTTTGAGCTGGAATAGGAAAGGTCAGCCCAAATCTAAGGCCCTGGCTTCAAAGCAACACAGCTCTACTGAATTTTTAAAATCCAGATATGATCCAAACTTAATGGCCAAATTAATCCTTGGCATAAACACAGGTCTGCACAATTTGAACATTTTTAGCTGATCACTGCTACTAGTCTTGCCACAAGTTCCTGTCAGGTAGCAAGGCTTATGCTTATTACACTGAACATTATTTCTCTGGAGTGTTCACAAAAAGGTGGCAAACACGCTTTCATTTCTCTGAAATGAAGCTCAAGACTACTGCAGCAAGTGAACTTTCCAAAGTTTCAAAACATGCTCACACTGGACTGCCTGAAATAATTCAAGGTGTTCTGATGGTGGAGAAATGTTATGTAATAAGGAAATCTGTCAATTTGGTTTCCTAAACTGTTAGTTAACCCATACTTTGGTCTGGTTTGAGGTGTAAGGGAACACGATGTCAGTATGTCCTTAAGAAGTTGTCCCCTTTCCTTTTGGCAACTAGTGCACCAGAAAACTCTCTTGGTAGCCTCAGTTCCCTTACTGGGAATTAAGTGTTTATAGGTGCTCAAACTGAGGTACCCTCGGAGTGCAGTGCTGTGATAGGTGCTTTCTATGACAGTGAGAATGCAAAAATTAACATTATAATAGTAATCAGCATAGCTAAACCTAAGTGATTTACATCCAGTGAAACCTGGCCCAATGGAACAGTAAAGGTATAATTAGCTTTTCTTACCACTTATCATCAAAAATAAGTGAAGAGGCAGAATATAAGTGCTTGAAGAACATGAGATCCCTAAAGGGCATGTGCTCTGATAAAACCCTTCTACTCAGAAAAATGTGGCTAAAGCTGATTTGTCAATGTTTTGCACCATAAGTGATCAACTCCACACTCAATGTATACAAAAGCCTGCAATACCTATTAAGACTGTCTCATACTGGCTTTGTGTTAAATGATGTACACATCCAAGATGTGAGGCAATGCAGAATCAGGAATGCTGGCTTGGCAAAAATCTTCCCAAGTCAGAATTTTCAGAGACAGCCACGTCTAGTGACTGGTATACAAAATTGAATTATCCAGAATGATAGGCCTTTCTACACCTCTCTGAAAACTCAGCTGTTTTTTGCTTTTTTGGGTTTTTTTTGTTTTGGTTTTGGTTTTGGTTTTTTTTGGAGAATAGGGTTGGAATGGTGAACTCGTTAGTTTGATGTTAACAATGACAAAACAGCAATTTCCAGGAGAAATTGAGCATGGAGAAATTAGAAGATTTATTATGTTTCATCTTAAAAAATACCAGTGAAAGCAGAAAGGGATTAAAAATTTGGATCATCAGAGTGGGGCATTTCTGCAAAATCAGAAAAATTATAGTCCAGAATGTGCTTCTTGCCTTAAATAGATTGCAATAATTTTTTGCTATCTACTGGTTCTATCACTTGTTTTTCCTCTGGATTCCTTACCTAACTTCAATGACTGATGTAAAACACAGTCCATACAGAGTTTCTCAAGTCATAATTCTGTATTGCACTTTCATAGTAGAAGTCTCTTCTTGGCCAAGACTATCACTGAGGCAAGACTTATCAAAAATTCATTTTTATTTGCAGTTTTCAAAACATTGCATTTTGAAGGGCTTTTTATAAACCATCCTTGATCAGACAATATAAAATATGCTGTATTTCACTTGCTTGTTTCAACATAAATCAACCCCAAAAAAACTTTCTACAGCTCTTTACATTGTCTGGCCTTGTTCATTTGTAAGCCTGCAAGTTTAATAAAGACTACTTT
Source organism: Vireo altiloquus (assembly GCA_013396875.1). Taxonomy (NCBI): domain Eukaryota; kingdom Metazoa; phylum Chordata; class Aves; order Passeriformes; family Vireonidae; genus Vireo; species Vireo altiloquus. Next base: position 147,433 of record VZRF01011678.1, read on the forward strand.
CCCTGTGTAGGAAGAATATGCCATTTTACATGGAGGGAAAAAACTGAAGGAAAACAAAACCTACATTTTAAAGGCAACACTATATCTCAAAAATGAATATATTATATGTTGATGGGCAGAGTGTCCTGTAAAGCAGCCAGTAAGTGCTTTGGAAGACACTGAGAATATTTCTGGGTTTTACATTGAAAAATACTACAGAATTTTTCTATTATCTTTAAAACCATGTGGAACTACTTTAACACTCTACTCTTTTGTAAAGGTTTTGAATGTGGTTAGGTCTGTCCATGTATGTTTTCCAGGATGTCTTTCTTTCTCTCAACTTTTACTTTTCAGTGCCTACTGAAACCCAGTAGTTTAGTCAGTCAGAGCTATAAGAGCACAGAAATGAAGGCACAGTAGTTTAGAGTTCACTTCTACACAGGAGAGCAATGTTGCTTTCTGGAGGGAAAGGTGGAGTGCTGCTGATCCCTTGAAGTTCTTGCTACTCAGATCAGGGGAGTGAACTCAGGAATAAGCCAGTCATTTGATTCAAGATAAGACCTTTTCTCAGTTGCTTCCTGTATCATTAGCCATTTTCTTGATCCCTCATTTCTCAGACTTTACTCTCTTAAGTAGATGCCATCTTACTCAAAGATACCTTGGGTGTTTTTCCTGAAGTGAATCATTAGTGTAGCATTTTTAAAATAAAAATTAATGAATGATGCCTATGGCCTTAATTATAATGAGCTAAAATAATTTTATATAGAACCAAAAGTTTTCACTCTTGCTGAGTAATGTATTGCGAAGTTTGGTCAAAGGCCACTGATACAAAGGACAAAGTAGTCTGCTCAGCAAAAGCTAAGATGACTGTTGGCTGACTTATTCAAGAACAAACACTCAGAACTCATTCTTCAGACAAGGCCTAACTCCATTAGGCTGTCATAGCACCTGCCTAACTCTCAGTCATGTTAATGAAGTTATCCATATGCTTATAGACAGGCACACGCTTAAGTAAACTGCTAAGTCAGGGAGAGCAAGTCCCAACAGTCTTTGGCTCATTGAGGTTCTGGAGGGTCATGTTTGCATAAAAGCAGTTCTGAGGAAGAACTTTATTCCTCAGCCACATGACTTTCTGTTTATTTGTATATGTCAAAATCCCACTTAAATAATTTTTTTCTCTCCAAAAATCACAGACAAACCCAGAAACAGTGCTGTGGTTTAAGCATCAGTTTGGCTACAATAATTCCTTTAGATTTGAAATATAATATAATAGTAAAGCAAGATTAAAGATTAATCCAAAATCATTCTATGAACCTTGGCTGAGGTGCGTGTTTTCTGCTGAAATCCAGCATTATTTTAATTTTATTTGATTGTGCCTACTGCAAGTATTTCCTACAACTCTACTCAGAATCTGTAGACTTACTAGTCATAATAAGGCAGCTCCTAGAAGCTCCAGATAAGACACAAAGCTCACTGTGTACCACAACCATGTAGTAGTGGGTCAACTTCGAAACCCTCACATACTTTTATAAATATGATGCACATATCTGTTTAATGTACAGGGATAGCTTTGGAAATCTGTCCCCTAAATTATTCAACCTCCTGACAATAGTCTGCACAGCCTTTCTGACACTAAGTATTAGCAATGAAGTCAGGAAGTAGATTCACCATGTGAACAATGTACAGATACCAGAATGTTGCCCTGAGATGGAGCTTCCACAGAGGTGGAAACAGTAATTAAACAAACAGTAATTAAACACTGAAGCAACAAATTTAAGCTGGTGAAAAACTGCAAAAGCTGGTTCTTAGAATATCATACTAACATATTTTTTTGTTATGTGACAATATATTACAGCATAAGATAAAAATGAATTAAAAAATCACATTAAAATAGGTTAGGTGGCAAAGCATTAACATAACATAAAAAACATTTTATAAAAAATATTTTTCTCCTAAATATAAATGCATTTTGCTGCTTCATTCTCTGACTTTCCCAGAAAGTCACACTGGGTCCCTGTGTAGGTAATGTAAGTGAGGCTGTGGTTGGGGGCTGGCAGATTATGATGACACTTTCAAAGTAGTTTTATTCCTTTACTCTCTCCTTCTGATTTGTCCATGTTCCTGTTTTGAAGTCTGTTGAGGTGAGCTCCAGTTTATCCACAGATTTCAATTCTGAATTTTGAATCAGTCCTCAAATAGCATTTGAAATAACTTACTCAAACAGCATTTGCAGGACAACACGTAGACTATGGCAAAGGACTGCAGGAGTTTTCTGCAAAGGACTGCAGGAGTTTGTGTCCACCTTTTCCTTTTTTTCATGTTTCATGAGATGGAGGTAATAGCAAATGACTGAAGATACCTACAGTAAGACCTGTACCACCACAGAGTTGTTAAAGCCCTCAACACTTTTCACCAGCATAGTAGTCTTCTGTACCGTTCACCAGCACGTGAAATCACATAGAAGCATCCGTAAGCCACACTACGAAACATGTACCTGATAGAGGTGTTTTATCTTTAGCTCAGGACACAGATTTTATGAATGTTTGCTCCAGCAAATTTGGAGCATATGAATTGTTTCTGCTCTATGTGGTCACTTTAAATGAACAATGTGTGGTAGTAATGCAGGATATACCACCATGGAGACAATACAGAGGGGAATTAATCCCACAGACTCCTCTCCAGCAATGCCCCTCCCCATGTGTTCTTGATGCTTGGTCTGTAATAGTCTACTCTGATCCTGGCTCTGCACGATAACTTAGATCCAAGAAGCAGTCATTTGAGGGGATGCAAGCTACCTGTAACATGAATTTCAGTGGAAACACTACTTTTTGCTTAAACTGGCATGCTCAGAAAATGGCATAAAGATTCTTGTCTCCAGCCATTATAAAATAAGCAAAAAATATCAGTGTCAGATAAATCAGAAGGTGCTCTGGCATGCATGCTTCACTTCCACTATGAATCTCAAGATTAGGAAAAAATGACCTGACAATGAAGCAATGACTGTTTTAATCAATTTGTTTACTTATAATCTTCAAATACACAAAATAGTTTTATTTAAAGGAAAAAGAAAAAGGATGCATGATGTTCATTTCTTGTACCTTCCTCCAAGGTTCAGTAGTTACTGTGCCTGCAATTTATATACTGTAAAGTGTAGAATCATAGAATATTCCGAGTTGGAAGGGACCCATATGATGTAAAATTTTCGGAGGTTCTGCTCCAATGACACTCCTGCTTGTCCCAAAGTAAATGAAGAGAAACTTTGTTGTCACTGAGAGACTTTACATAGTGCAAAACCAGGGAAAATCAGACTTACCATTTCTGTGACGGCCTAGAACTAGGTCCCTGAAAACTGCTGGATCCTGACACCCAGTCATAGAATCATAAAATTTGTTAAGGTTGGAAAAGACCTCTAAGATGACCAAGTCCAGCTGCCAGCCTAGCACCATCTCCATGTTCACCACTAAACCATGTCCTCAAGTGTCACTTCAGCACACTTCCACCTCTTGTTCTTTTGTTGGCCTTGGTCTCTTTCACTGGAAGCCAAAGTGAATTGACTTTGCTATCCCTCTCCATGGTGTTCACTTCATCAGACAGATGATGGCATCTGTTTTCAAATAAGCCACATGTTACAAAGAATCTCAAGTTCATCCACTTAATAGGAAATGTATCTAAAAGAAATCCCTTAAAATAGACTTGGATTAAAACTAAATAGAGCTGAAGTGAAACAAAATGCAGAGAAGCTTACATATTTCCTCTCATAAGCACAAATAGTTGTTTTGCCTGCTGCCACAACTTCTGAAGTCTACATCAACATCTCCTTTTTAAACCAGGGTCTCTAATAACTTGTACTGAAACACGGTAGTGGAGTACCACATTCTACTGTATTCTGGTTTAAGTTGTGCTTCATCAACACAAGATGTGAGTTTGCCCACAAATGTATTTGAACAAGAACCAGTCCTTTCAGGTGTCTGACGTTTCTGAGCACACTGTAGAAGTAAATTCCTTCTGTATCTGTATATTCTGTCCTCCCACTTCCAGTGGTCATTTGTCTCCTTTCTTATTGCTGAGTTGCATTTCTTTTTACTGTTTGCAAAGGTAAAAGATTATTTGTTGGGCTTTTTTAAACCCTTTTCTTTCCTGTCCCCTTTCTGAGGGAGGCATTAACCTAGAGTTTCATGAGGATATTGTAATTTGTCCATCTAGCATTTGGTAAAAGGTTTGTCTTATGGGTAAGAAAGTATTTCATATGCCAAAGTATTTGCAATTTCAGCTCTAAGTTTTAGTCCAGTTCCTATCAGTACTTGCCAAAAGTCAATTACCAGCATTTGTTTTGTGGCTTGTAAAAAAAAGATGAATTGGTGCATCTTGGAATACTCATCATACAGTCAGAATTACTTGGTATTCTCTTTGGTAGTCCCTTAAGAGAGACAACTAACTGATGGGGTCCTGAAATTGAAAATGTCTATTTTAGGAATTAAACATACAAAATAAAAAGCACAAAATGAGGATAATATTCTTTTTGTAGATTTTTTTAAAGCAGCAAACCCACACTTACAGGAGAAGAAAATAAAGATATTAAGGAAAAAAAACCCTAGACAACAATAATCAATTAAAAATTCAAAAATAGAGAAAAAAAGAGGAGAAAAAAATGATCCAATTCAAATGGTGAGGTAAAGTGCTCTTTTATGTTCCATTTCACATCCTGCAGGAACAATAACATTCTTTTGAGAATCAAAACTGAAATCTAGACATCTTTAGCTCACAGGAAAATATGTGTTTTGACTGAGCATTTATATGAGATTAGAATTCTTAAATATCAGTCTAATTATCCACATAAAAAATAATCTTAGAAAGACTTTTGAAAAGTTACATGTGAATAACAGTTACAGAACAAATTGTAAACCAGACTCTAGCAATTGTAACTAGTGCAATCAGGCCCTCAGCCATCATCAGAATTTCAATCAGAGGAAGGTAAATCCTGTGCAGTACAGAGAAATGGATATATTAGTATCTAAATATTTTTGTGCCCTTTATTGTCAAATTGTCTCAAAAACAAAATAAAATGTATCAAGTCAAAATAAGGAAAATGAGAGGTAAGACAGGGAAGAAATAATTAACATTATCAACCAACAGGAAACGGAGTATCAAGTAGGGGTTTGGTTATTAGTGAAACTGTAGGAATAGCATGAAATATGTCTCTGAGGCATAACAACAGTAGAGTTTTGCTCTTTGTGTTTGCTCATTATGGTGATATGTATTCATTACTGACCACTATTTGCTATAGGTTTTGTTCATTTCAGTGCTGGATGTTTCCCTGGCTTCAAGGAGGTGTGGGTGGAAAAGGAGTCAGTTCTAAACTCCACTCACTCCTACTCTTCCTTTACTTACTTGCCTCTAAAGAGGAAGTCTTATACCTCTCCCTTCTTTTCATAATCAAAGTCATCATCTGCTATTAATTGGTTTATACACATTAAAAAACAAAACAGGTAACAGACTCAGAAACCAGATACAATTTACTCAAACTCAAAGTCCTACTGCTCTCCATAGTGTCTCCTTCCTTTGTACTGCCATCAAAGAAGAGTAAAACAAACATCCATCATTCCTTTCCAGGTTCACCACGGTGAGTCTGAGTTTCTGTCCCCAAGGATTTTGCATTATATGTTTGCACTATCCACTTTACAAGCAGTTATTTTAGTAGCTGCTGGGACCTCCAATGGTGGACTATCCCCTACTCTTGCTGAAGGATGACAACAGTGATTTATTAGGTCTTTCCTTTTTGTAACTACCACGATGCTGTAATGAGCAAGAATTCACTTCACACTTCTCTTCCTGATAATCTACTGGTATAGATCTGTGGTTTCCTTTTAATGTCTGGTTCATTAGATGGTATAAATGTGTGTAGCATTTTTAGCTGTGGTTGAGGAAAGCAGGGAATGTTGAGGTTAAGGTTTATTATGACTGTCATGTTCAGGAATGGAGAGCTATATACTATTTCTGCTCTGAGTGTCTGCACATAACTCCAATTGACACTGGAGTTATGCATTTGCCTGAAAGCTGTTTATCACTTTGTGAGTACTTGCTGTTTCTAGGGGCGATCAAAACAGAATAGATCTGAGTACCAATTATTTTGAACCTCCTTGAAACTTTCTGTACAACTTGGTTAAAGACATGATAGCATAGTATCCTTTGTGATATTTTACATAGCATGTAAATTCCAACAGGTAATAGTTCTGTCCCTAAAACCACAAACACAAAAACATTAAGAATATTCAACAGTATCATTTATTATGTAGAGGGCACTATACAGTTGCCCTCCCCTGGCACTTGAAATACAAGTGTTTCATGAGGGAATAAATCCTTGAAAGCTTGGTTGCAATTTACTTCTTTACTTCCTGCACACAGTAACAATGATAATTGAATTGAAAAGCATTTTAAAATTCATAAATATATAAGTAGCCATTATCTAGTGGAAAACATATGTCTGACTATAGGACCTGATCCACTGCTCAGTTACTCCGATTTTAAACTAATGTAACTCGACGGTAGTCAATGAGGGGGCTGTTGTGCAACTGAAGTAGCATAAGACAAAAAACATTTTTAGCACATGTAAGGGTCGTTTTGCTTAAAAAGAAGGCTAGCATTTTCATCGTATGTTTATTTTGGGTACCTTAAACCAAATGCCCAGAAAAAGAGGCACTCAGAATAACTGTGTACTTTTAAAACATGCTTCTATTATGATTGACAAAAAGCTGAGAGTATTTAGCTACTTCTATTACAGAGAGAAAAAACATGCTGGGTTTTTCCTTTTTGTGGGGTAGAAATTTGTTTTTAAAGTAACCAAATGTTACTGCTCAGTTATCTAATAAGAAAGTGATTTCAGCTGGAATTTGTTTTGATGGTTAAGACAAAACTTCATAGGTTGGTTAATGGAAAGTGAACAGGATGATCTTTATATGTTCATAAATGCAAACAGTTTAAGACCAGAAGGAGACCATTAGAGTCTTCAGTCTAAGCTATTTTCTCTTCAATTTAACTCAAATTATCTCTGCGCTGAACAGACTTGAGTTTGGCCAAAGAGGTTTTTTTTTGAAAAAAAAAGGCATCCCACCTCAATTTTTCTGAAAATCATTGACTCCTGAAGTGTTAATCATTACACTGTGTATTAGTAAAGCATGTAGGGAAAGCAGAATCAGTAATTCACAATGCTAAGTTTATATAAAACCAACAATCCTCCCCTGCTGCTCCCCCCAACTCCTGCGCAAACCTAGCGCCATAACCTAGGGGATGAACATAAGACAACGCAAGGCTCTGGTGTTATTTTCACCCTTCTGATAGCTAAGCTTTTTGTGGAGGATCTGCTGTGGAATTTCAAAGACAATAAGCAAACTTGCACCAGACAAATAAAGTTGCATTCCTTTGCATTTTAGATGTGGGACATAAAACAGATACAGGGCTGTTCAATCCTTTATCAAGGTGACACAACCCCAGAAAGCTTTGATGCTGTATATTGCAAATCTCATGAGAATTTGAGTAGGAAACAAAATCTGATTAGTTTGTTTGACTCGCCTTTCTAACTACATATATTCAGACAAGGTTTCTGTACAATTCTCTTCCCCTCTCTTTATTGTGTGGTTTGCTTTGTTTGCTTGAATTTAAAACTGCCATTATGTGAAAGTGTTGCAAGTATAAATAATTTAGAAGATAACTCTGTAGGGATACTAATAATAAGTCCCTGCTTTTTCTAATAGCTAGTCATTATGGTTCTGAGAACTAGTATTCAAGTTACACAACATCACCGTGTCACAGAAATTGTGGATGTTGACAATAAAGTAATTTTGACATCTTTTTAATTAAGTGTCTTTTGCTTCTTTAAAATGCCCCTTTTGTTTGCAACTGATTTTAATTCTCTAAAAATACCCAGAGGCTTCTTGAGTACAGAGATTGATGGACAGACAGATACATCCATCTGGTTTTATCTATCTTAAGTGTTTGGATGTAATACTTTTCCCCAATAAGAAGCCACAATGATACAATTATCTATCAATGCGCAATTACTTCTAAGGGAAATCTAATCAGTTAATAGAAGGTAAGAAAGACAAATGTACAAGGTAATAAGTGGTTCAAACTCAAACAGTCCTACTCTGTTCACTCTCATTTAAAGAAAAGAAAAAGCTTTTAATGGGGCTTCTCTTACTTTTACCCCATCATTTCATAAATTACTTTGCCAACCTTTCACAGCTAAATAGTTATTTTAAGTAGGCCAACATTGAACTCAGGTTTTACGCACTTGGTGGTAATGATAGTGTAGCTGCACTTTCAGACTTAAGTCCAACTGTTGAGTCTTTTTTTTTTCTTATTTTGATATTTTTTGTATGGTCTCCAGTAAATTAATCAATGACATCAGTCTCAATAACTGTTGCTTAGAGAAATCAAGCTCCTTATCATGCTAACCTCATCCTGAGATCTTTTGAAAATTCATAGGGCAGGCAGGAACTTTTTAAAGCAGTCATAAGTATTAGCTTACTTCGTGCTCTGCACACAACAAACAGGATTAAACAACTGATGGCATGTAGAGGCCATCCTCTCACAGAGATGCACACTTGTTCCAGGACTTGGTCCTTTGGACTATATTATGGAGAAAAATATTGAATATAGATAATCATAAACTGTTCAAAGCTACATTTTGTGTTTCTAGTTTGTTTGGGGGTTTTTTTAACAAATATTGCAGAGCTTTATCAGAACCATATTCACATCTTCTGTTCCAAAGTGTTGTGATGATTCTCAGGGTAAATTATTTAGATATTAAAGGATACATAGTCCATTCAAACAAAACAGAACTCAAGAACTGAAAGAAAAGTATCCCTTTAAAATACTGTAGAAAGCTTCACACTAATGACTGTTAGAGTAAAAATTACTGATGAGATGGAAAAAGCCAAAGCTGCAGCTACTGCAGATTGCTTGGCTAACAAACTATTACAACAAACAGAGTATTGTCTAAATGAAGCTCATGTTTTAGTATAATTTTTTTATATATGGGTTTATAACCTGGGAAACAAAACTGAAAGTGAACCCAGAGCAACATTACTCTCTCAGACATTCTTAAATATGAGTTTTACTTCTTGATACTCCTCACACAGTAATTCTCACTATCCCAAACCCACACGCATTTCCTAGTGTTCCTAGTGCTCTTTTTCTCACACCTCCAGTGTCCACCGCTCTTTCTATTTCCACTTCAAAAATCTGTCTCTTCTTCTTCTGCCTTCATCTCTTACCACCTTGAAAATTGTAGTCCCTTCCTCCCAGGACTATAAGTCCCAGTTCTTCATCCCCTCCTTAATGTATCAAATGCTGGTGCTTCGCATACACATAAAAAAAAAATCATCTCCTACCTTAGGCATTTCAGCAACCTTCCTCCATCCTTTTCTGGATCAATTTCAAAATTGTCTTCTTTAAAAAAATATTGAAACCCACTTCAACATAGATGTCTCTTCCCCCCCACCCCATTCTCCTCTCTTCTCACTTTGTCTAGTGCTGCCCTCCCCTCAGTTCAGCAATCTCAATTGAAAAATACTTCCTTTCTACCATAGCTCCCATCTTAAGAGCCTTTCTGTATCATTGGCTAGCCATATATTTTCTCCTTTGCCTGTACATACCTCTTAATTTCTCTCCATGGAAACTGGTTTGGGACAGCGTTCATGAGGAAGATTAATACTGTATGGCATGCTTAAGCAGTTATTATAGGTCTGTGCTATATTGGAAAAAAACAGAGCATGATCTTGGTGGCACTTGGAATAAATTTGGCAGAAGGATTAAATGGGGGTTTTTGGTCTGGATGCAAAACATTGCCAAAAAGACTTTCCATTTCCAATTTTCTATCTGTTTTTACTACACTTGAAAATGAAGTGTAGGCATCCGTATTATATGCACATCTTTGCATCAGATTTGTTCTAGCAATCAGGTACATGGAACTGTGAAATTCGAGTATTTCACATTATGATGTTTTCATATTTGTTCCTTTATAGACCCTAGTTTCTTGAACTAAAGGAATACAGGTCATTGAGATACATTTTTTTTTACTGGGAAACAGGTCATTGAGATACATTTTTTTTTTCTGGGAACACAGGCATAAAAAATTAGGCAGCTAACTGGACCACTCATCTCAGAAAAACTTATTGGTGGTTAAGGGGCATACATAAAATTTTATACATAAAATACAGCTGGATTTTTCAACTCAGGCTTCTGTCAAAACCCTTTTAGAGTGCTGAATTTTTCTTTTGCTATTGACCACTATATTTGCTTTTATTTATTTCACTGACTCATAGAGCTAATGCACTTCCTGAAACGTCTCCGAGAACTCAGGTGAGACACCACAGGCTATGCTGTCTTAGGCTAGAATTTACTAGGATTAAAACAGATGTAGCATTACTAGGGTCTGCTAAACTTCATGTGATTTATAAAGATATAAAGCATAGCTGTTATGATTACAATGATGCTAAAAATTTTGTGGATGATAATATAGCCACACCGGAAAGACTGATTATTAACAACTGGGGAAGAATCAAGAAAAGGAAATGGAAACTTAATTTGCCTTTACTAGTCAATCTGAAGGGATGTCTGCATTTGTAGCTTTTATTATTCTGTTTTACATGGATGCAAGTTTACAAGTTTGCAGGTAGAAAGGCATATTTGATTTCCAAAATAATTAAATACTACAAGATTTTTGCTATCAAATTAGATTTGATTATTCCTAAGAAAGTAAATAATTGACAATTTTAATAATTCAAAGCAAAAGCAAAGAATAACCTTCCCTCTTCTAACTGCTTTATCTTCCTAAATTTTCTTCAGTTTGGACAATGTATTAGAAGAAGAACATTGCTTTTGTTCCATTTAGAGTTAATTTCTTATCAAAATAATTTTTAAATCCTTATGCACAAAAGTACGATGCTGAACTACTTTGTTTGAAGATGCTGCCCATGAATTTGGTGCATTTTTTTCTCTTTTCACTAGCTCTTTTTTGTTTGTTCTACATAATATTTCTATTGACCTTAAATTTTATGTTTCTTTCAAAGGTTGGTTAAAGATGCTGTAAAACTTGGCTTGAACTTCTTATGAAAGTGTTATTATAATATTGGCTTATGAACTAATTAAGCCACAATAAAAGATGTGTATAGTATATTTTATCAAGTCTTTCCTCATTGTTAGATATGTATCTCATCTGAGTTACGTACAAGTGTCAAGCACAAACTCTGCAATCTTTAGTTTAAGTTAATCGTTACCATTTGCCACCACTGAATTTTCCAGCATCATGTAGTTGCTATCTAGTCCCAAGAAGCTTAGGAACTTTTGGTCCTTATATACTTTTTTTCACTGGTGAGCATGCACAAAACTGCTTAGAATGGGATATAATTGAGAAATCTGGAACTGTAACCCTATCAGTACTGTAAAGTGAGATATTGCTCGGTCCACAGTTATATTATTATATAAAGGACCTCCAGGACCTCCTCCAGAGGAGTAGGAACACAATACATATAGAATGACAAATAGACAATAACCTGTTCCACAGCGACACAACTTTCAACATAAAATCAGCCTTGCCTCACTGTATTTCCCCAAGGGCCAAACTCAGCCAAAGTTCTTGTTGTACATCACCCATACCAAGCTTTACACAAAAGAGTCAAATTGGGCAGAGGGAGTGCTATCCTCAATGGCTCATTGGCTAGAAAATTCACTTGTTAAATAGAGTATATGTTTGCAGGTCTTCTCTTCATCTTGATTTAAATCAACGTCTTAACTGTTCCAACTGAGTCGAGTTTCTCAATCAATGGGCTATTGAACATAATGCTCCATTTTACTCTTCTTCACTACTATGCCTTTTTTGTTCTTCTGATTTTCAGTTCTTTTGTGTATGCACCAACTAGTCAGTAGAACAAAATTAATGAAGAATATGGGCTTGACTGTACAGCCTCTTGGTTAAGGCTCCAACTTCAGATGTGTGAAAGTTAAGTGCTGGTTAATTATGACTGTAAAATTGCTTAATTCAGGTGGAACATCTTCAGAACATGAACTGAAAGGGCTTTGTTTATTGTACTGAATCTGTGGGTGATTCAGATATTCTTTTAGAATGTGATGGACCCATGCTCATGTCTGTGTTCCAAATCAAGCAGGATAGGGAGGTAAAACTTGATCTCCTTCTTTCCAGATAAACAGTCAAATAATTATGGTGTCAGCTAAAAAAGGAGAGATATTTATCTGTGTTATTATAAGGAAGATCAGGCCTGTCCTAAGATGTCTGTCTGTCTAAAAGGATCCATAGGAATTCTGACTGGGCATAAGTGTCTGAGACAGAGCACAGTTACTGCAGAGAGTAACTGACAGTTAGGAAACACAAAGACACAGCAGCAGAAATGATGATGGGATGGGATCTTAAAAAGTAGAAATCTACATGCCTAAAGAATTTAGGCATTTTCAGTGTTAAGTGATGGTTTGTTGGGTTTTTTTAACCAAAATGTGTAGTTAGGTATCTAAGTCCACCTTCTGGTGACTGCTGGAACATCTAACCAGAGACAGAAATTTCCTTGAGAGCAGATCAGCTACAATTTAGGCACTAGTGTCAACACCCATTTGCTAATATTGCCTTCTAACTCAGAAATTCACTGAACATTTGGGATTAGCTTTACAGGCCTATGATGATTTTGATAACAGAACTTGATAATTTTGAAAATTTGCCTTATGCTTTTGAGTGCTTTACTAGACCAGGATGAAGTGATGAACATTGTTGGATACGGCCCTGTCATATCCTGAGTTTTGTGGGCTCAAATGCAGGTTTATACACATATTCTTAGATGCCTTTACCCCTACGCAGTGTAGGAACAATTAGTGAAATTCTGAAAATTAAGCCTCAACATCCTATCAGTCAGAACAGTCATAGTTAATACTGAAATCCATCAGCAACCAGTTATTAAAATTATGTAAGATCACACACAGTTTCCAAACTGCTCTCATAAAGAAAGAAAGGTAAATATCAGATAGGTTACATAGATTGGGTTTCATTTCATGACAAATATCTCAATTGTATGCAAAATATGGGATAGTGGAACACATTACAGAACTAGCCAGTTTTGACTGAAGAAATACATGCACCGTTTCAATTTTCTTTCTGTGGTAGGACTTAATTTTCACATGAGATATGATTAATGCAATGACTGCATTAAAAAAAAACTTCTCCAGCTACCCATCCTTTAACAGAAGAAAGAAAAATACATTAAAAGACCTCTCTTTAGCTAGGAGAGCCATCAACTGAAACGTGGTGCACTTGAGCACAGGCATCTCCAATGCTCTGCTCTGCCCATACGCCAGCCAAGTACTGAAATCAGGAGAACCCAGCCTTTCAAATGTTTTAGAAAGAGCAAAACTTCACAGTTTCAGTTCTTGCTTGTTCAGAAGACAGAAGCTTATTAAAAATGGTAGTGACATTTGCATATATGTCCTCAATTACAGCATATCTGGCCATCTAGGACCCTTGCAGAGCATCAGCAAGCTTTATCACTGACTTGCCAGCTGTCCTTTGCAATTATCTCTGGGGAGCCAGAAAGGTAGGCTAGGGACTGAGCCCCGGAGAGGTGAAGGTCAGAAAACAGGAGAGCCTGGGATACGGAGTGATAGGCTGAGGAAATGGCTCCACAGAGGTTTTTAATTTTTCCATTCCAAACCAATTTGGCTTACAACTGAGACACAAGGATCCATGAAACACTTTCATATGTAACAAACTCTCAAAAATATTTTTAGAACATTTCCCCCTGATTCATGTGGAATACAGAGAACACGAGATGGGATGAGAGATAGCAAAAGTTTCACCAGTATGACACTGGGAAGATCTGTATATTTACCTCTTCAATTTAGCATACTTAATCCACTTGTCCCACACTTGTTCTGCTACCAGTGCATCACTGTGAAGCATGTATTCCATAACATGGCAGGCTGCAGTCTCACAGTGTCTGTGGTGTTGACACATTTTTAACTACTAAGACATTAGACCCTCTGCTTTGATAAAGTCTTGCCAGCAATATTGTAAAAATTAAAGGGAAAACATTAACATCTGCATCTACAGAAAGAGAGATTTACATAAGCAGAATCTCCAGTACCCAGACAGTGCAAAGAGCAAAACACAAGGGATATCAGCATGTATGTATGACTTACTGAGAGGTTATTAGGTGTATCTGGATAAGAGCTATAACTTGGGAAAGGGGGAGATGTATTTATACATAGTGTATTATTTATGCCCATTACTTCTAATTGCCTAACTAGTTCTCTTTCCTCTCACGTATACTTTAGTATCCACCAACCAAAGAAAGATGTCTCCAGCTAAATATCTGCCAATTATTATGGACTTTTGCTTAATATTCTATTGTTCCACTGACAGCACAGTTTTTAATATATCATTTTATACTATCCTGTACATCATCATTTTCCTGACTCCCTTAGGGCTCCGGCTGTAATAGTTCTTATTTATTTCCACAAGCTAACATATATGCAAAAGATCTTGTAGTCATGATGTTGCCCCCACCACCTTCACCTCTTCCCATCTTTGTTTTTGTTATCCTTTCCTGTCTGTTTTTAAAGTTACAGTATAAAGAAATGTGAACACAGCATGCGTGTAGAGAAAAACCAGGGACAAACACACAGCTTCTCTCTTCAGCAGCGTTACACTGCAGCCTTTTATTGTGCCCTGTAGGTTTGGGTTTTCAGCTAATAAACTTGAAAACAGATCATAAGGGAAATAAAGGAAAACTCTCTTGCTGTACCAATGGGTGAGGCAGGACTTTAACAGCCTTTGTAGTAACAGATCACCTCACGGAATCTGCTCAGTACCTTCTAAGAGAATGAATGGAGCACTGACTCAGGCAGTGCTGCAGTCTGGTTAGTTGCATCAAATGCTATTTCTTACTGCGTTCTCGTTCTGCCAAATGCTTTTTTTGAGGAGAATCCGCAGCAGTATAAGCTGGAGGTGCTTGCAACTGCATCACTATGTCTGAAACAGAACACAGACATCTTTAGGATCCTAGTTTTCAAACTTTCAGCAGTGTGTTTCTATAAATATATTTTGGCTGTGTTTTTTTTAAAGTGGGCTCTTTGGATCCAATTTCCTGATGTTCCCTGGTTGACAGGTAGAAAAATACACATTTTATTTTCCTTCAGATTTTAATAACAATGAACAAGTGCTCAAGCTTCGTGGTCAGGACAGGACAGCGGGTACAAAAAATAGTTATCTTAAGGCAAAATTTACTGTCAGGGAAAATGGAACATTCCTTCTGAACTCACGAACTGGTAGTGCATGTGCAGGTTGGTTGTAGATGGTTGCTACAATAAGGCTTCTTTCATACAGGTGTGTTTATGCCCCAGGCTTGCTGGCCACAGTCCATTCCATTTACAGAAGCTGAATTAAACAATAACTACCGCATTGCAAAAAGAAGAAGGAAAAAAAAAGGTGAGCGTCAAAGGAGATGCCTGAGAGCTTTGTTAGGGCCAAGAAAAACCCTGTTGCAGTTGTCAGAGCTTGTTGATGTTGCAGAGAATGGCACTTTTTTTTTTCTGCTGGATTTTGTGGTTCTGCCTTAGGAAAGAAAGTAAAATAGAACGGAAGAACAAAGTCCTACTCTATAAATCAGCAGCTGCTCCTTGCCAGATCAAAGGAGTGACATTTTTGCTCCTGGACTACTTGTCCACTTTAGGTGCTTGACAGACAGCTAACAGCTGGCCTGTTACATAGTATAGGAGAGTTGGGCTACATCTTCTTCAGAGTAGATGACAAGCTAATCAGGGATACCCATAGCACAGGACATGTGAGTGCACCTTGATCTCTTCAAACATACCCACTACATAATTGCTGAACACCTTTATGCATTTTTGGCAAGTTGCTACTTAGGTAGTTTCCACTGGAAAGCAAAAAGGAGAATTAGTGCCTTAATCTTATTTGATCAGGGAAGTTAAACAGATGTTCAATTTGTTGACAACTCTCCTTTTCAGTCAATTTAGAATTGATAAAAAAAATTAATATGTTAAATACTGATTTGTTAAAAACAGGTGTAAAATACTTGAATGAGGTATTATTCAAAAACTACACTTTGTATGGGTTTTTTTTAAAGTTACATAAAATGAGGTTCCTTAACTCCTGATTGTGTTTTCAAGATTGTTGGACCCTAATTAGTTTTGAAAATCTTCTCCTAAGAGTTTAAGATGACAAATTAACATATCTTTAAATGCATGAGTTACTTAAGATTTTAGAGATTTGTTGTCTACCTTTAACATGAATTTCTAAGTGCTAGCAAATCAAAGTGCATGCCAAATTAGCTAAAATTGTATTTAGCATCTCCACAAGACGTATGTATACAAACTTGGAATTTTAATGTCAGTAGTAAAAATTTCAAAGTGATTCCGTTTCTAGTTGATTCCCATCTGCAATAAATCAAGTACAGGATGAGGTTAAATACTATGGCTTGTGTCTACTGACTTTACATTTTATCTGAAAGATATGACTAGCTAAGGAAGCATGTCTGTTTGTCTCCTCCCTTCCTTTCAACTATCTTTAAAAGATCATTTTTACGGTGCTTGGTAAAAAACCATATGTGAACAACGTGATGGCACTACGAAAAGAGGAACAGCCACCTCTGGCACGTGTTCTGTGGTTTCAGGTGCAATGCACCGAAAGGCGCTCGTTTCCTAGCAGGAGCCAAGGGGAAATAAGGGACGATACTTTTCCACTTAGGCTGGGGTTTGCTGGGAGCTGGTGAGGAAGCCTGTGCCCAGGCGCGGCCGTGGCGTGTGCCCAGCCTGTGCCCAGGCGCGGCCGTGGCGTGTGTGGAGCGGCACGGCTCCCGCCAAACCGGGGCTCGCACGGAGCAGGGCCGGGCCCGGGCGCTGCCCGGCTCCGCGGGGGCAGCAGCACCCCCGGCCTGGCAGCGGTGCTCTGGCCCCACCTCATGGCGCCCTGCTGCACAGCGGGAGGCCTCCCCTGGGGCCACCCCGGCCGGACCTCGAGGCCGGCCCAGTTGTGCGGCCGGGAGCGATGGCTCTTCCCTGGCAGGCGCGGCTGCTGCCGACCCCGGGGAACGGCTGGACGCGGCCTTGGCGCGGGGCCGTGAGGGCCGCGGGCCGGCGGGGCAGCCCCGGTAGCTGCGGGGCCCCAGGTTCGTGGGGAGCACGGGGAAGCCCCAACTGCGGCTGGGGCCTTTCCTTCCCTACCGGAGAAGGCCCTGCGCTCGAGTCCCTGCCGCAGGGCGAGGGCAGGGCGGCTCCCCCGGTTTGCGCTGCAGTGCGGGTGCTCCCCGGGACAGCCACCAGGGCCTCCCTCGGCAGAGCCAAATGGTTTCTCCGCGCTCCCAAGGAGTAATCTGGTAACCGAGAGTTACACGTTTAACGAGGCGGATTTTCCTCTGAGGTGAATAGATGCCCGTCTTGCCAATTCTCATGATTTTATCACAAGGCTCAAGTTATTTCATGTTGACTCGAGGTCCCAGCTCCAGGAGACAATGGTTATGTGAGAATCTTTTTCAAATAAGTTTCTAGATTTTGTGGCTGAGAAGAGCATTTTGAAAATGTGGCGCAATGACTGAAAAACTGGCAAAGTAAACACTGGGAAGAGCACTGTTTAAATTTTCTGATTTTTTTAGGACAGTCTCACAGTTACAGGACGAGCAAAATCATGATTTCCAACAACTGGCAGCTCCAAATGGCACCACGTATTTTTAGGAGGTCCAACATAAACATAGAAGATGCCGCAGAAGTCTTTGGGATGGTTAACACCTACCTCAGGCTGCCTCAGGCACCCAGCTAAGTTGTTCTCTGTTGTCTTCTGGAGTCTTCAACAAACGTGGATGCTGACTTAGGTGCTTTGAATCACACCTTTGACAGATGTGAGATGTCTGAATAAGCTTAAGAAAGTTGGTATAAACAGCCCTTAACCCTCCCTTCTCTAACAAGGCTATCCAAAACTAGGTGAAGCTTTGCTAGGGAATAAACCTGCATGTCCCTCCCGCTTCCTCTCAAAAGCAATCCTGTAACTGACTCCCATTTCTCAATATTCATGACTTAGGGAAGCCTTATTTAGATGGCTCATTTCCAGGTGACTAACTCAGCTTTTTTTAATTTCCTGTAAGGAATGCTGCAAATATGAGTTGGTAACCAGGTGTGGCATAGATTCAGTGAAGCATAAACAAGGGCTTTTTCAAATATTTTTGTACATACACATACTGAAGGATGCCTAAACCTAATTCTGTCAGTTTAGAATACATAGTGGAGGGAGAAGTTCAATAAACTTAAGATAAATAGATTTTACTTGCTTGGATAAAAGTTTAGGTGATAGACAAGACTGCTGTAAAGGCAGGAGGGTGGATATTGATAAAAGTGTTTCTGCAAATTAGTCTTTTCTATTGCATTCTTTCAGACTGCTCTGAGCAGCTCATGACTTTCAAAATTATTTTTTCTGCTGGGGAAAGAAGTAATTTTCTAGGTTGCTTAGGAAAACATTTTTTGTGACTCTTTCATTGGTTATTTTCCCTTCAAAATTAGAGCATTCTTGGGCAACAAGGGATCAGTGTAGCATATGCACTTGAGCTAAACACTGACATGTTCATAGTCCAAATACTGAAATTTCATTTAGGCAAGGATTTATTTCCCCATCCAAGGTGAAAACATTTGGATTATTTTTTAGTATGCATTCTTAGACTCTTACTCAGCAAAAACATTGAAGCAGGTGCTTAGACCCCATTTATTCTTCAAGCTCAGCTCCCATTTATGTAGGTTTAATAAGAGTTGAGCTTCTCATCCACATTTGGCAGGTTTTTGAAAAATCTTGCAAGACTGTTCCCTTGGGCACCTAAAAATTTTAATTTTTTTTTTTTTATTCTGATGACAGAAAGCAAAAAATTCTAAACCCCAAATTAGTGTTGCTATAGTCATCACTTGTATTTTCATTATTTCTATGACTAACTCTGTAACAATGTTCATTCAGTACTTCTGTCTTTTTCAAGTCTAAGAGCAGAAGTGTTTTGGGCTAAAATTGAGTCAAAACTTTCCTTATCATTAATCCTTTTAAAGAACTGATTGTGAATTCATCTCACAAATTTGTTTATTTCTCTGGTTTTCACATAAAGAATTGAGAGCCGATTTATGCAGTGGCTGGTTTGTTAAATAAATTCAATATTTTAGCACCTCGTTTTCTGGGATGGATATTTTAAGTGGAAATCCAGATTGAAGACTGACACTGAAGTTTTGAGTTGTACGTGGTGGCTCCACATTGTTCCTCAGTTTCTCGTGGGGAGCAGTCTACACTGCTGGGGCGGGATGGGTTCAGTTTGGCACCAGTTCATCTCACAGAAGATACTAGACATACAGACAAGTGATGGGAGTTAAATATCACTCTCTGCTTGAGTTCAGATTAGGCACCAAGTTGGGAATGAATTATAGTTTCCTAAGCATTCGTGCACTTCATCCTCTTGAAACAAGACCTGTTGTGACCCTACATACTTAAAGTGAATTTTCCATGGTAGCCATAAAGTAAAGCTGGAGGTGTTTCTAATTCTGATTGCAAATCAGTACAGTCACTAACAGTTCAGTTCAATAACTAATCTTAGGCAGATTCAGTTATGGTGTGGTCACAGTGTTTCAAAATGTATGTACAGTATGTGTAAAAAAGACAATGGAAACAACAACAAAATTATTTTTGAGTGTGCCAGATTTGAACAAGCAGATTAAGAGATCACTATTTGCTATTTATTCTCTTTGCACTTTGCAGAAATGTCTCTGTGATTTTATCCGAACATTATTTATTATAAGAATAAAATGTATTATGCAAATTTGAGTTTAATGTCATTTGATATGACTTGAGGTAAAATATGATAAATATATAAAGAAGATTAATTACAGGGCTTCCTATAAAGTACAGAATGCATATTTATTTTGGACAAAGAAAACCAAGTCTCTGTTTGAAGAGATGTGATTAAATGCATATATTTTGATTATATTGTTGTGCTAATTATCAATGGTAGGAACCAATTAGGACTTGTGCTACAAAATCACCAGACTACATTGCATATTCACTAGTGCACCTTTACTGCTCTACTGGGTTTTGCTGTAAGCAGATAAAAGTGAAATTACTTCCTTTAAAAGTCCATATCATTGTACATTTTGAGACAGATCTTGTCCATTTGTGCTTTCATAAACTGTCCCGCAAAAGTTACCAGAACTACTTGTGTGAGAAAGACAGAGTCTGGCTATAGGAAATAGACGTGGCTGCTTGAGCTAGCAATTAAAGGAAAAATACAAGATGTAAAATTCCTTTCTGTTCAAATGGCTATTGTTTGAATAAGCAAGGTTGGTAATCTGTCATTTGCAAAATGCTGGGAGTGAGTTTTTTATTGAGCCTGCTATGTCAATGACATGTATTTCTCAACATTACACACCTCATTTATCATTCTGGAATGAGGACCAAGTACCATATGAATGTCGAGTTTGTGAAGGTATTGCCTCGCAGCCCTGGAGGCTGATGACCCGTCTTTATCTACACAGCAGGTAAGGCACAAACAGTGGCAATGTGAGCTCTCTTTGCAGTCCCCTGCCAGTGTGCCTGACTGTTAAGCTGGGGGAACAAAGGAAAGATAGCATATGGATAGCAGATTGTAGGAGTGCTGAAAGAGGACTGAGGAAATCTATGTTGGGTGTGTGGCTCTGCCAAAGATCTCTTGTATGACTTTGGCCTTGTCACTTAATCTCCTTCTGTCTCTGTTCCCCTCTACAAACAGGGAGAAGGCGTCTCTCCTCTCCCCCAGGCTTTGCCTGGAAATCTGTTCAGACTCTGAGTTCTCTAGGACAGTGTGCTTGTGAAGCATGGGGTGGAGTAAGACTGAGCTTCATTGGGTCCTCTAACTGCTGCTATCATCCAAATAAAAGGAATTACTATTAACAGCAGAGTAACAAAGAAATCCATGTCTTTTTGATAGATTTTACTCATCTTTTCGGGCCATTCAATCTTTGGCCTCTGGGTGAAGGGTATGAACAAGGTAAGCAATTAGTGTCAGGAGCAGAGCTGTGAATTCTTCTTTTATAGGGTTCCAAATAATGCTGAAGACAGTGGCATTGGTGTTCTCTTTTTTCACCTGTCTCTTAATACCTTTTGAAGACATTTGTGCCAAAATAACATCAGCATGTTTCTGCAACACAAACTGAAGTGCTATGCAAAAGGCTGTATTTTGCTTTACTTTGGCCCTGGATATGGCTCTCCGAGGGATTCAAAAACAGTCCTCAAAAAATGTAAAGGCTAGGGCTGGGACTCTGTTGTCTATGTCTCTATTATGCACTGCGCATATTTATGGGGCAGTATAAGGAATAAATAATAATGCACAAACACTGCATTCTGTGTCCTTGTCTACCAATTGTGCTGATGCATTACATGATGTAGCTACTGCTAGTGAAACTAGGATTCGATTTTTAGCTTCACCTGAAATGTATGTCAGTTTTACACCTGCAATCTCGCAAATATAAATAATTCCATGTGCCATTTTTCAGACATACCCACTGGTGGGTATAACTGATGCTGTTTATGAACAACATTTTTCAGAGGAGCCATAGAAATGGAATTCCAAAATTGCCTGGATGCCTAAAGCCTGTGCTCCTATATCTTTCCAAGTATACATCAGTGTATCTTCTCTCTAGATGAAGTGTTGCTGGTCTAGAGGACATTGCTTGCACCTGCTGTTATGCAGATGTGCAAAAGAAAAGTGGAGAAATAATGAAATCAGAAATCAACCCCAAGAGCTGTTTTTAGCAAGTTTTAAGTGGACAAAAGATATCACTTTTATTGCCTTTTTTTTTTTTTTTGGTAGGTAAACAAATATGGCGGACTCACTTTTAGGGCTTGACTTCCCATTGCCAAAGCAACTAGTGAATTGTCTCTTGGTAGAGTTTGCAGTGAAAGACTGGCTTTATTCATATCAGCAGGATAAAATAAGGCCATGCTCTTCTAGGAGTGATTGGCTGGGCGAGATGGGGTTTTCAACATCCGTCCCAAAGGCTTAGTCGGCGGAGGCTGTCGAGTATGTAGGGCTGGAGCACAGCATCCCAGTCTCTGTGCTCAGAGGTAAAGCAGATGTCACCTGAAACCCTTAAGGACATAGAATTTTCTTAATGCTCTGCCTTGTTGTGCGAGCCCATTGAAAGAACACTTCAGAGGGCACCCATTTCTTACTAATGTAAACTTTCTGAGGAGTATCCAAAGATGTGACCTCTGGGTGAACCTTTAACCTTCCCCTTAATTATTTGTTTGAAGACAGTGTGGAGTTCTCCTGCTGAGAGCCAAGGCCCATAATGCTTCGCAGCCCTGTGAGCAGGGGTGTGTGTGCAGGGAAGTGGAGAGGGACATAAATAAGGGGACCACCAGATGTAAATAATAAAAGTGGTTGGGGTTTAAATAAAAAAAACGAAAGAGCAATTTGGTTTTCCTGAAGAGTGGCCTGATTGAAGAAAAGGGGTTAGTAAGATGGAAAGTGTGTGTGTGGGGGGGGGGTGTTTCTGTGATTTTTTACAGGCACAAATAAGTGTTCATTCCATTCTTTAAAACCTTGCCATCTGTATACACCATTAGAAGCTCATAGGGGAAGAGAAAACAGTCTTATCAGGCTTTCCTGTTAATCTCTATGGGCCTTAACTTTAGCTGATAAAAGGCGTGCTGGATGGAGGAGGTTCAGGTCAGGCTCCATTTGGTCAGCGCAGCAACTTTACTGGAAAGTAACTCAGCAAATAAGTCCTATCGGGGACCTTTGTCTCTGAGGACGGAAACACACTTCAGAATCACAGCACTGGGGTCGGGGATGCCTTCACTGTGCCACAGTCAGAAGGGAATAAACAAGTGTATTGACTGTGTCTGAGTTTTTATTTTAATACCTGAAGTCATGACTAATTCTGAGGCAGGATGACATTTCTGACAACTGGATGATACTTTTCCTAAAGAATAAAGAATGTCTTTTGGATGTAAACAGAGAGATGCAAAAGAGTCCTTTAGTGTTACTTGTAGCATTTATGCATCTGACTAATGAAATTTCCACGACTGTGATTACAGAAGATGCAATTGAAGGTGTACCAAGGTACCTTGGTGTGCCACCATCCTTTATTATCTGCGAAGGAATTTAACCAGAGGGTGGGAGGGAGTGAGGGAAGCACGACAAAAGGCCTTGCGGAGTTGATGCTATATAAAGGCTAGCAATTTACTAAATGAGCAGATGAACTTAGTTTTCAGTTAACTGACTGAAAGACTTTGCTAGGCTTTGGATCGGGCCCAATGGCAATTATTGGGGGCTGTTTTGGATGATGGGCATGTTAGTATTTCTGAAGAGGATTAAACGCTAGTATTCGACTTCATTAGCACTCCTTAAGGGTCACCAGGCGAAAGCCTGAGCTGTGAAATAGCACACAAAACCTGCGCAAAGGCTCCAAAGTGTTCTCAAACACAAAGAGAAGGGACAAAAACAAGTGTGGCTCCCGAGTGATAGAAAACTGCCCTGTTTTCAAAGATATTCTGTGAGTAGGCAAGTTTTAAAATTATTTTAGGGAAATTAATTTAGCTTTGCTTGTGCTGATGTGGATTGCTGCACATTAAGCTAATAAGAAATATGCAAGCACTTATTTTTGGATTACTAGCAAAATTAAATCCAGGCTCTGCAGCCAACTAACTGCCTTTGCCAGTGCTCAAAAGCCTCGGCAACCACCCCAGTTTGAGATTAAAAAAAAAGGGTTATTTTGGGCCTAATATTAACCACATGTACCTGTGAGTGGGGGTTTCTAACGAGTTGAAAGGTGCCTGAGTTGAGGGCAGGCGGGCGGTCGCCTTGCACGGGGTGTCCCCGCTTGGACACAGAGGTGGCCCCCAGCTGGCACTGACCTCCAAACGACCCTCGCCTTTACAGGCTCCAACTGCAGGAGTTGTAGAAGAGCAGAAGTCTTTCTGGGCCGGCACTTATTGCTGCTGCGCTGGTGATAAAACTTCAGACAGCCTAATTGATGGCTTTGCTGACCTAACGATACCTTGTGAAAGCACGGAGTGGCAAAGCCTGGTCCTCATTTATGGCCAGCTGCAAGGGGAGCTGGGTCCCTAACATGGAAAGGGGAAAAGAAAGTCTCCCAGCCTGTGAACTTTAACCAGGATCTGAACCACTTAGAAGAAGTTAAAGAAACAATTGTCTTTTAACACAAGTTTTCGGTCGCATTTACTTGTTCAAAGCCTTCTGGCAAATCCAGCTTTAATCTGGCTAGTAAGATAAGCGTGTTACCGGTTACAATTTCTGAGCACTTAGAGAAAAATCCTTTAAAGTGAAATTATACTCTTTTAAAAAAGCAACGTGAAGCAAAACACATTTCCACAGCACGCTAAAATCCTGTCAGTTTTAAAGCAGAGGTGTTCTCAAAACAGAGAAGCAAGCTGATGAAAGGACTTCTATTCTTTGTATTCTGTTGCAGGTTTATTAATGCCAGAAGAAGAATAGTACAGCCTATGATTGACCAGTCAAATCGAGCAGGCAAGTTCCAAGTAGTATCTGTATTCAAGTCCCACAGGCGCAAATCCTCATCAAGTTATTCTTCAGGAGTCCCATCACCTGGTAAATAAATGCTCCAACCAGGCATTCTGGGAGATTATTTTTTTTTCTTATGTCCCCAGAATTCCACTGTAGGAAGCAACTTCGCTAATTGGTGCTAATTGGAGATTTCCCACCCTGACTCTACTGAAACTGCTTTTTATTTTCTCTCTGAATTGGTAATTGGGTACAAGTAGTAGTGCCACAAGCAGTTTGTTTGACTGTGAGCACTTGAATTACTCATTGCTTGTCTGCATCCAATCAGCAGGACAATCTCATTTTCTTGCTACCCACAACTCCTTGGTGTATGCATTGCTTTCACTTCTGGAAGGCGAGCTGTAAAACTCATTGTATCCATTCATTTGCTTTGACTATTCACAATATGCTACTAATGTGACATGGTACCATACTGCCAGAAAATATTAAAAGATTATTACTTTTGTTTAAGAATGCACCAGATATTCTCCCAGTGAAACACATGATTTTTATAACAATACCTCTTCTACATTTCTATTAAAGCATTTGGAGTATGTAACACTTTTCACAACAACTGGTACCATGTTAATCATTCCACTTTCTA
>VZRF01011678.1:177608-302608 GCA_013396875.1 Vireo altiloquus
TAAGTTAACTTGTACATTTCTGTTGATCACTCCGTTACGTTGCCTCAAATAGTTTTAGAAGAAAAAAAAATCCTTGTTTTCCACACTATGTGTGTTGTTCCCAAAAGAATGACTGTTTTGGTTCAGCAGTGAAGTCACTATCCATGAAAGACCTGTTTTGGCCAGTGAGAAAAGAACTACCCTGGAGATGAAGATGAAAAGTCTTGCTGGGTCTCTCATCACTCAGAAGACTGTTCCAAGAAGGCCTTGCCATTCCCTCATTTTGTTCCTTCATAAAATGTGTCCTTTAGTTTCAAACAGATCTTTATAGTTCGTGCTTCATTAAGTCTCTCCCCATTCCTCTCAATCTATTTTTTTTTTTTGGACTCTTCTTCAAAGAGCTTGCAGGTGAAGATTTAAAAGAACAGACAGAGCAGAAGCTTCTTCCAGTAGTTCTGAGCCTTGGCTTTGGACAAAACAAAACTAAAAGTTGGGCAGCTTTCCTCAATGAAAGAAGTTACTAACGGTCTTTGCACCAAACCTAGGACTTTATCATGAACTCAAAGCTTGGGAAAAAAAAAGCAAGAGAATACTGTAACAAACTTCGTACAGAGTTCGGTCTATTAATTGTTTCATGTTAGATATTCTATGTGTTTACCTCAATTGAAAAAAAAAAAGAATGTTTTTGCTAGTATCAGATCTGCTGTGGAATTGGTATTGTATGTCCATGAATTCTTCCTTTCTCAGCACGTGTTCCTCACTAGAAGAAAATGCTGTTACCTTTAAGCTTTGTCAAAATTTACATTAAAATACTTGTATGAGGACTGTGACGTTATGTTTTAAAAAGAAAAAAAAAAGGTGTTAAGTCACAAAATGCGGTAATAAATATTTCATTTTTGATTTTTTGCTAGGCTTTTGTGTTTTAATCATGTTTAGAAGAGTCTGAAGTTATCATGAGAGATATCTCAAACATTTCTTATCAGCATTGAGAAGAAAGGCTGGAAAAATCAGAAACAAGCTTGTCGTCTCATAAATAGAATAATTGAATGAAAGACCATCTGAGGTTATATATTTCTGCTGCTTACTGATATTAGATTTTTGCCAGATTAAACAAAATTTGAAATATTGTCTCACCCACTTGCATTTCAGAGAGATGTGTCTAATATTTGTACTGCCTGCTAATAACATAGAAGCTGAATTTGAGTTGTGAAGGTCCAAACATGAGATGATTAATCCCATGTACATGTATCTGTGTGTACATCCATAACCACAGCAGACCATAACTCCAGGTATTTAGCTCAGAGGTGAAGAATGGCTTTATTGCAGGAGTAGGTTTGGAAGTTTTAGGAGGAGAAAAGAAGCTTTGGCTCTGATGGGAATTTTTCCTGTGTGAGGATTGCGTAAACTAGCTTTTGAGATGAGTTTACTCCTCTTGTTGTCTTCAGCTGTTTTCAGAAAAAAAAACCCAAACCAAAACAACAAAGCATCAGCTAATGAAAAAAAAATGTTGATTTGACATCTTGTATACAAATAGCTGGAGTAGAATCATGGTTAAAAGTTTGTTTTTTCTTAAACAAAAGTTTCTGGCATTTTGAAGCAACTAAAGGAGAGTTTTAACTAGGAAGACATAGCAGTGATAGAAAAAGCAGCCTCTCACCTTCCTCAGGGGCACTGTTGAGCCAGCAAGAGTGGGATGGGGCCCAAAGAGCAGGGGAAAGCCCTGCCTTTATTCCTGGGAGGAGGGGAATGGGAAAGGACTTGTAATTAACTCAACTTTCTAGGAAACAAAAATTACCAACTTTAACATCTGTAAATTTGTAACCCTTCTCCTCCTTCCTTGTCATTCCAACTGGCCAAGGTGTCTTTAAAAACTGTGAGTGACAGCTGTTACCCTTGGAATGTGGAAAGAGGCTCAGTCTCATAGTTAAAGTTTAATTTCTGAGCTGAGTGAATGGACCCACGCTGCTGGCGGCAGAAGGGAGGATGCCAGTAGAATGGGTGTGAGGATTTATTTAGCAATCAGGTCCTGCTTTGTGGGCGTCTCTTATGAGGCTTTCGTATGAAATTTAGATTTTAATTCCCTGTTCGGTTTTGATGCTCTCTGTCCTGGTCAAAATCACATCGGCCCTTCAGTCGCGTAAGAAGAGCACAGCCTGAGTGCCCATTTCCAAATTCTCTGATTTTTGTGGATGCAGAATTTAAGAAGGCAAGATTATTTGTGTTAGCACTTTAAAGGGGAGACTTTTGTTTTTATTTTTTTTAAATCAGTACTTTATTTCCTTGCAGATCTTTTCTCTAGAATTTGAGGAGAAATGTCAAAAATCACATTGGTAGAAGGACAGAGAAGAATTTATCCATAGTAGATTATTTGTTTTTATAATGATCTAAATATGTGCATTGCTGTGTTGTCTTTTATTTTCTTTCTCTTTTTCTCACCCTTTTGGGCTGTGCTTTCCGTGAGATGTCTTGCTGAAATCCAAGGTACAATATCGTGCAGAGATTTCTCTGTCTGAGATTTTCTGTTTAGCATGGAAGGTTCCGATTTTGGTATTTTTAAGAACTGCTCAGCTGTCAAAAGCAAACAAAACGGGAATAATGTTTTGACAGCGGTATAGTGTTAAAGAAAATACTCGAGTCTGAATAAAAATTGCTTATGCTGTGGGAAACGAAGGGTAACAGAAGAAACACCTTTTGTTTACATACACACATGTTTATAATCCCAAATTTCCATTTCGCCGAGCGGGTCTGGGTTGGGAGTTGTAGCCACCATAAATGAGGGATTTTTCTTCCAGATTTTGCTGCCTTTAAGGCGAAGAGAGGAGGGGAGCGCACCTCCGGCAGCGCTGCCGCCCGAGCCCTGCCCGTCGCGGCGAGCGGGCACCGCGGGGCCGAAGAGGAGATGCCGGGGGCAGCCTGGCGCTCCCCACCTTTCACTCATAGCCGCAGAGAGAGCGAGGGAGAGAAAATTGCCCCAGACCAGGTTTGCGAGGGCCGGGGGGGGGTGCGGGAGGGGCCGGGGCCGGGCCGGGCAGGAGAAGGGGTGCGGCGGGGGCACGGGCTGGACCCGCTCTCTCTTGTAGGTTTTGCTCATCGCTCCAGCGGCTCTCCGGGCTTACCGAAGGGAGTGAGGGTCTGCCGGCGGCGCCTTTGTGGGAGTCGATCCGGAGCCATTAGCCCCACTATATGCCTGATGCGTGTGCTAGGAAAAACCCCATGGAGCCCCGAAAACGCCCGAATCTTTTCCCAAGGCGCGACCGCGGCCCCGCGCTGCGCGGAGCGGCAAGAGAGGGCTCCGCTGCGCGAAGGGATGGCTGCGCCCCACATGTCTCCCCTACCACATCCCTGAGTTCAGCCGAGAGGAAACGGGGCCGGCCTTTTAACTCTCCTGACAGCACTTGGGGAAAAATCAACCCCACCGGCGCTGCACGGGAGCGAGCCAGCTCCGGGCTGGGCAGCGCAGCCGCTGCGGGCTGAGCAGGACCGCATGGGATGAGGGGCGGGTGGGGGCAAGGTTTGCAGGGAGATTTTAATATTAATAGTTTTAGTGGCGAGAAAGAGACAGACAGAAGGGAGGTTGCTCCTCTGGGCAGAGTCTCTGCGACAGTGATGATGGATGACCCCGCACGGCTAAACAACTCCTCCCCTTCATCCCCACACGGTGTCAAAGCTACTTTACTTGCAGCTTTAGGAATAAAAAAACCCAAAAAACCAAAAAAACAAAAAACAACAAAAAAAAAAAACCAAACCAAAACCACCTTCACCCCGTTCCTTGCATCGATTTGTGGATCATTATGAATCAATTACTGCTCTCAATATTTTAGCATTTGCTTACAAAAAAGAGGGTCTGCGGCTGTAGAGAAAAATAATGTAATCTTTGCCTTAGTTAGAAATACAGAATCTACTCGTATAGGCCTGTGACTAAAAAATCGCTGCTAATAATTGGTGCTCAGGAGCCGCGTTACTGGCGACGGGGTGAATATCTTTGGTGTGCCTCTCCAACAGCGCCATTAAAACTGGGGAGTTCTGCAATGTGCGTAGAATACGTATGGCGCATGCAACCTCGTTGCTTAACAATTCCAGGGAAAGAAAGAAGAAAGAAAGAAAGCAAAAGATTTTAAAAGCCCGGAAGCAAGCTCCATAAGACACCCCCTCCCCCCAAATGCTGGATATGGTGCCGTGAGAGGGCGCGGGGCCTGGACCGGGCTGCGTGCCCACGGGGCAGGACAGCGGAGCCCGGCTCGGTGGCTGTGTGCAATGGGAAGGAGGCTTCAGCAGGGACAGAAAGTGTGTGAAGTTTGATTTTTCTCGCTTTCTCTGTATTCTCCCATTTGCAGCAGTGTTTGAGGATCTCAAGGTGTTTCTATGGCTACCTTGTGTATGTGGGAGGGTCATATGTGGGGGTGCCCAAGAGAAAAGGCAGCTCTTGGGTGATCATTTATCAATGTCACCCACATAATGATTCTCTCTGCAGCCTTCTATTGATGAGGATAATTACATTAGCTCAGAGTGACTGATCAATGAAAAACCACCAAACAAAAACTTCTTTGCTCTTCTATAATACCAAAAACCGATACAGAAATAAGATAGAAAGGGAGGGTGGGATTTCCCTTTCCTTCCCTTTAGCAATTATTTTTGTAATGAGCAAGGGAAAGCAAAGAAGTTTTATCCTATTAGTTTCCTTTTCAGAAGAGGCTACCATTTTGTGGAAATGTTCCCTTAAACCTCTTGGCATCACCCCGTGCCCAGTAAAAGCCAATCGTTATTTAAAATATTAACTATTGCTTCTTCCCTAGACCCTAAATCCTTTGCTTTTACAGTTGTGTTTTGTGATCGTAGGGCGGGGGTTGGAGGGGGAGGGAAGAGCGCCGTAGTTTGGAACTGCGAAGAGGGAAAGGGAAGGCAAATAACTTTTCTTGCGCAATTTCAACTGTCTCTGTTTGTCAGGTTTTCTTTGGTTTTATCACTTCATAAAGTGGCTCTATTAAAGATGGAATGTGGCCTCCCTGAGATGCTGCTCTGTCGGTGAAAGCTTGCAATTAAATTACGGGTTCGTTCTTTCCAGAGTTAAAAATCAATGTTTTCTCAATTAAAGGGAATTTTAATGCTTTTATTGGGAGTTGTTAAGGACGCCGTAAATTTTACTGTAATGCCTCTAAGCTCCGAAGCCCTGCCGGTGGACAGGTTGATATTCATGTTGGTTTTGGCGGAAGAGGTAGTTGCTGGTTTTGTTTTCTCTCTAAAGGGCCTTCTTCAGAAAACTCAATCATTTTGAATAACTGCAAGACAAACTGATGCAAAGGGGCGGGGGAGCGCAGGCTCTTCCTTCTGCCCTCCCCTCTCCATTTCGTACTGCCATCAGCTCCTCTCGCTGTGGCAGGGAGCCCTGCCTTAGCTCTCTCCCACCGGGCGCAAGGGCGGGTTTTCAGCTGGTTTTGCTGGGAACGGAGAAACGCTTCAGATTCGGAGCACGTGTTTCGCCCAGGTCGCTCCCCGTCTCAGAGAGGCCGGGGGTGCTGAGCAGGGATGCGAGCGGCCCCGGGGCTCCCTGCGAGCTGCCCGCCCGCCCGGCCGGATCGCACCCTGCGGGCTGCGCAAGGGCTCCCGTCCCGCAGACCTAGCGCTGGTAGAGGAGCGTGTCCGGTCCTCCTGCAGACCTTACGTTTCTGTGAGCATCTGCTTACAGGGATCACTACAAGTTAGCCCTGGGACGTAAATGAATGGAAGTCGGAATAGGGCTGGCAGAGACCCTTTTTTTTTCTTGCCAAAATATTGTTTCTTCACAGGCTACTGTCAAGTAAAATCCCCACCAGGAGGCTGATCGTGAACACATTTACACGGGGTTAATTCCCCGAGCCGCAGGAGAGATCGTCCCCGGGCTGTGAGATCAGAAATAGGCCCTTATCGCCTGGTTTTGTCCGAAGCGTGTTTAAAATTCCTTAAATTACCTCCATGAAGAAGCGGTGCAAACTCCTTTAGAACCAGAGCAAACTCTTTTGATTAAAGAGACTGTCAGATTCTTCGAGATTAGGCGAGAGAAAACGCAGAGTAGGATGTATTTATTATTTATACTATAGTCCACTGTGAACAGTTGGAAGGGGAGGATTAGAGAGCGCGTTTGAAAGAGGAGACAAGAGAAAGCGAGAGAGATGTAACCCTCTCTGTGGTTTGGACCAAGCTGCTCCATTTCTCCCCCACCCGCCGAGCTCCCTGTGCCGCCACCCCAGCTGCGCTCCCCAAAGCGGGGCCGCCAGCTCGTCCTGCCGGCTCGCCGCGCTGGCCAGCAGCGTCCCGCACCACTTCGAGAAGGACCCGGCATCAGTAACCCGATCGCTCTGATTTTCACTCAAGTTTGTATTGTTCTGCTTGAGCCTGGTGCGTGGCACTAAACACAGCNAAAAAAGGAGGGGGACGACGACGGATGCTTTCCACTCTCAGGCTTGTGTCTGTGTTTAGAAATACAGGGCAGGGGAGAAAAACAAAGCCATTACCGGGTTCTCACCAAGAAGGTTTGCTTTAGGACCTCCCGTTTGTGGGAGAACGGGGCAGAGCAGCCCTTGTATTTGACTCCAAATAGTGAGGAGTTCAGGATCTTATTTTATTTTATTTTAATTTATTTTATATTTTATTTTATTTTTTCCCTGTGCCCGCGGTTCTCCAATTCGGAAACATTTTCAAATCTATGAGCCTTGAATGGACAAATACTCGCTATTAATATGGGACATGGACGAGTGGCAAAAAACCTGAATGGAAACTGTGCGGTAGCTTTAGGAGAAACTAACGATGTGCTTCAGCTCTTGCCATTACAGGGAAGGAAAGAGGGGGAAACCCCTTCTGATTAATAACTAGCAGGGTAATGTTGAGGGCTTTTTCTGCCCGATTGCCTTTTTGAATTAGAGCCGATTTCTTCACACTTCAATAGGGCCTGTCTCTTTTAAAATGACTGACAGATTTGTTTCTCCTTTTTTCTCTCCCTGAGACTTAATGATGTAAATTTTCTAATTAGTTAAATCACGTTGCTTAAAGGCCTTAATGTTTACCGGGCAAGGAATGATAGCGGCATTCGGATCTCTCGAAATAACCAGCGAAATAATATTACAGTTTTTACAGAGGGAAGGAGGGAGGGGGAAAGCGCGGAGGGAGAGATGGGCTGGGGAAATATCACGTAAAATGAGAGCTAAAGTTCAGCCCGGAGCTTCTTCCCTCCTCCCCCACGCCCCCGAACCCGCTTTTATTTTTCAATCAGCTAAGATTTAATTAGGAGCCCCCAGGCCGGACGATCTGATATTTTCTCATTAGTTTCCCATCAGTAATCTTGAGTGTTAGATTGGCTTAAAGGTTGTCAACATTTGACCAATTTTATTTAAGGAAAAGAAATCACGCATTATAGCTTCGGGACCCGAGACCTGAAAATAAATCCTGCCCGGATCAGCGGAACTAACATGCGAAAAAAATGTTGACAATTCATCGTTGTGTTTAATAAGTTGCATAATGTAGGGTTCGCACACGCACCCGCACGGAGAGCGGCACGGGGACACCCGCGCGGGGCGCCCAGCAAGGCGCACACCTGGCTGTCCCCGCGTGTGCGTGCGTGTGCCTACACGCGTGAGTGTGCGCGCACGTGTGTGTGCGTGTGTACAGCGTCTGCGTGCCCCGTGTCCGCGCGTGCCCCGTGAGTGCGCCCCATGCTGCTGTCCGTGTGTCCCGTGTGCGTGTCCGTGTGTCCCACGCGCGTGTCCGTGCGTGTCCGTGTGCGGGCGCGCGGCGCGGCTCCGCGAGCTCCCAGGCGCAACCTCGGAGCGCCCCCTGCTGCCCGCGCCCGGCGCCTCCGCGGGACCGCGCTTCCCTGCGCGCTTCCCTGCGCGCTCCCCTGCGCGCTCCCCTGCGCGCTTCCCTACGCTCCGGGGCAAGGAGCGCGCCGCGCAGGGGCCGCGCAGGCGGAGAGAGAGTGCCTCCTGCCCCGCGCCTCCCTTTCGGCCGCGGGTATCGTCACATAAACTGTTTGCGAGGCTGCCCTTTTCCTCTCCGTGCGAGCGCAGAGCTGCCGATAGCGGAGAGGGGCTGCCGATAAGCAGGAGGCACGTGCTTTTGTAGCCCCCTCCGTTTACTCTGCGCGCCCCTGCCGGCCCCCGGTCCTGGCGGTAGCGCGGACGGTGCTCAGGGGCCACCTCCAGAATTTGGCTGCCAGCCTGGCGCTCTGCGCGCCTGGCCGCAGGCGCGGGGGAAAAAGGCAATAAAACTCTGCCAAACGGGTGTCACAGGGCCCCGGTGATTTCTAGGTAAGGCCACGGCTTCATGTTTATTGAAAGCACAACAGCAGGGTAAAATCGACCGGTCTGTTACGATTTCACCCCAGACTTAGGCTCTGATCGAGCGGCTGTTCAGCGCCCGCCTCCGCCGTCCTACGCGCACCCACGCGTGCCAGCCCGCCGTGCCCACGCCGAGCCCTCTCCCCGGACGGGTTCCGCCGAGGGGTTCTGCTCCTCTGCCCGGGAGGAGCGAGGGAAAGGGGCAGGCAGGAGCGCGGGGTGCGGACAGCCCGGCCCGGCAGGGCGAGCGCTGGACGGGCTAGCGCTGCCGCCTGCGCCCGCCGCGGGGGCCGGCCTGCCGAGGGGAGCCGCTCCGGCCGGGCTGCGCGGGGCGTCGGACAAGGCAGGACTCCGCTCGGGAGCCGCCGGTGCATCATAAATTGCCCTCGCTTAAGGAGTCACCCCAGCCTCTTCGTACCTTGGGGTGCTATAGTTACATATTTACTGTTTGAAAGGTTATTTTGCCCAATTAAAAAAAAAAAAAAAATCACACAAATCCAGCACTCAAACCTGCATCTTGTCCCGTTGGTTCAGGGATGTGCCTAGACAGAGACCAGACAAAACAATGCTGTGCAGAAGAGGTTGCTGGACCAAGACAGGAGTTGCTCAAATTTATTTTCTTTTAAAAAATGTGCGTGAAAGGGAATGGGGGAGGGTGGAAGAGAATATTTATCAGAATACCAGAAGACACCTTCCTTGAAACAAAGGCAAGAGGAATCATCTCTGTTGCAAATCCACCCGGCAGAGACCAAATAACAATATTTGTAGTCGGGCATTCAAAAATACAGTGTGCTTAAATAACAACAACAAATGCTTACTACAGTTGCTACAGCGCAGCTTAATAAAAAATTAGCTTCACTGACAGTCTTGTCAACATCTTAAGTAAATTATCATAGCGATGGTCTTTGGAGAAGAAAACCCACACTCCTTGCTAAAACACCTCCTATCATTAATCTTAAACCACTTGAAGATTATGATGGAAAGAATGGGATCAGTAACCATTATCACCTCAAATTGCTGTTAAAAACTCCGCTGTTTATTTTTGCAACAAAAGCGAATGTATCTGGGAAATGCAGAAAAGGGAAGAAAGGAAAACACAAGAAAGGCAGAACAATTGAGGCGAATCCTGTTGCAACCTCGATGA
The DNA here is from genome assembly GCA_013396875.1 of Vireo altiloquus. Lineage (NCBI taxonomy): Eukaryota > Metazoa > Chordata > Aves > Passeriformes > Vireonidae > Vireo > Vireo altiloquus. The sequence goes on from VZRF01011678.1 coordinate 187,038, forward strand.
TAAACACATGGAAAAAGCTGTTACTGCTCTGCGGATTGCTGGAATTTGGGTAGACGTTAGAAAAATAAACAAAGTGATGACTCCGCACCAGTTCTGTAAATGCAGCGCTACACTCAGAAAAAAAAGGTAACTTCTTAAAATTATTTGTGGTTTCCTGAATATTCGGTATTTTCCTTTATCTACATCTATCATTTGATAAAGATCAAAAGTATTAAAAATATACTTGCATCTTTCACTGTTCATAGGTAGAAACAAATTAATTTCGACACTTTGTTGCTCGTATTTTCTATGCATTGAGTGTTTTCCAGTAATCGTCAGAATAAAGTCTATAGTGTAGTTTTACGAGGATCCAACATTCTCGAAACATTTGGTCAGAGCGAAACCTTTCCAGAAGCGGTTCTTATTTTTATTGTAGTCTCTCCTGTTAGAATATCGTCCCCCTTTGAAATATATATTTTACAGATGAAAAATAATATTTTTCGCTCGTTAAACTAATTCCAGGGTTTGTCAGAGAAGGGAGAATCTGGTAATTTAGGGACACTCGACCTGCATGTTATCAACGGATCTTTTACACCTTCAATGGATCCACTAATCGATGTGAGATGGGCACACGTCTGAATACAATCAAACACAGGTTTTTGAAGTTATTCTTTCAAAATGTGGAAGTTTACACGAAGCTTTTAAAGAGGACGATGCACCCCAGCGGGCCCTCGTCCTCCCCTCCCTGGAAGTCAGAGTAAAGGGTGCCATTAAACCAGGTCGTTGCGAATTAAAATAAACCAAACAATTATTTTCGCCCAGCAGAGCTGCATCTTCCCGTTGTTTCCGCGGTGATTCACGCCAGCAGCGGTGTACCAGAGGCAGAGGCGGGCTGCGCATCGCCCTTCAGCGGGGGGGACGGGGGATTGGCTCCCAGAGGCAGCTCGGCGAGGGCGCTGCGCGGCGCGGCGAGGAGCGCGCAGGTAGGCGCGGCGGGAGCGGAGCCGGAGCAGCGCTGCCAACTCCCCCACCGCGGCCCCGCAGTGACCCCAGCCCGGGGCTGCGGAGAGGTGAGAGGTGACGCTGTTAGCCAGCGCAGACCTGGCCCTTTTAAAGCCACAGCTAATCAGTCCTTTACTAAATTAAAATATAGGAACCAGAGGGGAAGCAATTTCGATGTAAAGAATTACCGTGCGCGCTCCCAGAACGAAATAGTATTGAAATGAGGACGGTGCTCTCTGAGGCAGACAGATTTGTCACCCAGGAGCAGTTGGGCTAAGATAAACTATAAAATTATACATCCGCGGTATAGATCCCATAGATCTGCACGTGTGGGAGATTACGTATCCCACACGTACACAATAATAAAACAAGGACATCGAGCTGTTAAAAAAACTTCAGCCCCATAAACTATGCAGCGGGGTGATTGTTATAGGGCAGCGGGCACTGGGTGGTTAATTGCCCACCTAGCTAAAGGCTCAGAGATCCATTATAATGTGGGAAGAAATTAAAGCGGAAAAAAAGTGATACATTTTCCTGTCAATTCATTTGTCTTCGATTTCAAGTTATTCTTTAACCTCTGTAAGAAATAGGAACTAACTGTGTCAGAGGGGTGTGTACGTGTGTGCATATGCACTTCAGACTTACAGTACATACCCCCGTGTTTGTGATGTACGTGTGTGTGATCTGAACACATGAATTGGCTCACAAACTGGAAAATGGTGACAGTTTCATTTTTCCTCTTTAATTAGGAAATATTCCTTGATTGTCTTGGCACCCATTACTTTCTAATAACTCCACGGAACGAGGAGAAGAAGAATAAATGTCTGCTGCAAGTAATCTGCTATAAAGCAATTATTTTATTAGGATAGTGCGCAATTGCAAGTACAACACCGTAACGGCCATGAATGAGATGCAAAGGCAAAAAATGAAAAATAAAGGCTACTGGAGTGATCATATTTGAGAGTACATACACCTCAATGGGTCGCAGTATGAAACAGGGCTAGCTTTGGTAACGTAGCTCTGTTACAGCTGGACTGCGAAGAAACTTTCCCTTTTCATGTGTTTCAGGCAGCAAAACGCTGGGTTTAGAAGAATGAGAGCCAGTTTCCTGCATACTACTATAATTAATTTACGTGCGAAGATCAAAGATCCGAGGGCGAAGGAAATAATTGATTCTGCCAGAGAACGCTTCGCTGGCGCAGCCCGCGGTCAGCCTCCACCCACGGCAGGTAAGCCGCTGCGTGAAACTATTTTTAACCGAACAAAAGAGTAAGCAAACATCTGACGTCAGGGAGCAGCGTTCGGGGGGAAGCGGGGGCTGGCAGCGGTGCGTGGTGCCGGGCTGCCCGTCCCACCCCCGCCCCCGGCCCGGCACCCCCGACAGCAGCGCGGCCGTGCCCGCCGGACCGACAGCGGCCTCCTCCTCTCCCAGCGGAGCGCTGCGTCCTCGGCGTGGGGGCTGTCGTCCTCCGGGGCCGGGCTGAGGCTGCAGGGAAGCCCTAAAGGTGACAAAGAGCAGGCACGGAGCCCATTGGGGAAGGCCAGTGACACCGCTCCTGCTGGCGCTGGTCTGCAACTTCTGCGTGTGGTTTTAAAAACCAGAGGCTGCTTTTATCCCCGGCGAGTTTGCTGTGTTTACCTGCAAGGCACCCAAAGAGTTGAGGCACTGGGCAGGCGAGCCCTGCTCCTGGCACGCTGGAGGGGTGGCCGTGATGCACCAGCGCAGCAGCGGGCTCGGGGCGACGGCCCCAGCCTCCCGCATCGCCGCGGCCCAAACTTCCACTCTGATGCGAGCGTGAATAAACACGAGAAACGCTGTGAAGTTCAGCGGGCAGGAGAAGCGCGAGGCTAGCTCTGCCATCAGCGCTGCACAAGGGGGTGGCCAGCCGCCGCTGCCTGCCCGGCTGTCCCTGGCGCAGAGCGGGGGTCACTCGCCCCCATGGGCCGGCGGGGAGAGCTCTGACCCTCACCTCTCTCTAGTGACCGTCACCTTGAGGAAGCCTCTAAGGGACCGGCTTTTACCCCTGTTTGAAACACTCATGCTTTGCCTTTCCTTCCCTCACCCCCCACGCCTTCCCCGGCGGTCAGACCGAGCGGCCTGGCGGGGGATGCCCCGCTCCGCTCCGGCCGGTGCCTGCTCTCGGTTCTTCCTTACAAGGGCTCCTGCGGCCGAGCCGGGCGGAGGAGGAGGAGGAGGAAGAGGAGGGGTGGTCATCGGGGCGGGGGAGCCTTTCCCGGAGGGGTGCGGGCAGTTGCAGAGTCCCCGCACGCACAGAACCGCAACCCCGGGGCGACCTGTCAGCTCCGCCGCCCCCCCTGCCCCGGCTCCCCGCCTCGCCTCTCGCCAGAGTCAACACAGAGCTGCGATCCATTTGGGCGATTTAGTTAAAATAAATAAACCCGCGAAGATTCACTGGCGAGCGATGCATCATCGACCCGGAGGTTTATTAAGAGGCTCGTTACAGCCGCGGCTGCAGCCCCTGCTCCGTCGGAGGGGGAGGCCGGCTGGCGGGGCCGGGGGAGGGCTCCGGCGGCCCGGGGCGCTCCCGACCCGCCACACCAGCCCCCGGACAGCCACCCTCTGCTCGCCCCTGTCCCCACACAGCCCGCGAGAAGGGGCAAGCGGCCCACCCGACGACTGCTGCAGAGCACCGGGACTCATTTCCCTGTATATTCAGGGAGGGAGAAGAGGGTCGGGAGACATTGTTGTCAGTGGCGATTGTTAACCCAAATAATAATAATAAAGAAAAATCGTTACAGCTGGGTGCTGGCTGAATATGGCAATTACTATTATTGCCAATCACGATTAGAAATAATTATCCTGAAAGCAGGGAGGGTTCAGCTGCCAAGGTGTTTTGAATAATCGCTTCAAAATGAACAGCAAAATATTAGGTTAGCACACAGGGACGAACGCAAACTTTCAGTTGCAGCAGCCTATAAAGGAGATCTTATGGGTGAGCTCGTTTACACGTGAAGCTTCAATTTCTCACCTCTTGCAGGTCCAGTGCTGTTCTGTTCCCCCACCACCCTGCACGGTGGCCCTCCCACAGTGGCCATCCTGCTCCCCTCCACCAGGTTCCCTGAACGCACCCGGTGGCCAAACATCTTCTCAAGGCAGTGGTGCACAGTGCTCGAGTCCCTCCGTCTTCAATAAAAATGAAGCAGACTACGAAGGATGACATGGGTCCAGGCTGAAACTCCACTCGCTGTGTTTATTTTGTGCAACTCTATGCAGGCCCTCTCATTTCAGCAGTTTAAATGATGTGTCACTTTGAAGAGGTCACAGGTGACTGGCAAGTTCAACCTACTTAGCTCAATTATCCAAGTTTCATTTCTAAATTGTGTTCAATTTGATCTTCCTGCTTCCCTCCGAATTATCTCAGAGAAAAAAAAATCAAATGAAAGCAGACAATTTAAGCCAAATCCTGTATACCATTATTTGTATGCAAAACCATTTTTGTGATATATACTCTCCTTAATGACTATGGAATGCCAGATCTTTCCAAGCAAATTTACAAACCTAGCCATCAAATTATTTCAAAGGCAGGCCTATTAGGGACAAAAATAATTACAAACTTTCAGAAGCTTTGTAAAAACATAAGTTTCTGAATGTTGTCTCTTTAAATTTTTCTTAAGTTTGTTTTTAATTTAAGCCTGGAGGCACAGTAGAGAGATATGCAGAGTCTAATAAGGAGTTTGGAAAATAATGTGCTGTAATCCAGTGCCGAGCTATTTCTCCATAAAATATGGATAAGGAATCAATTCATAAGCGCAAATATCTACTAGGATGGAGTTTTAACAAACATTTCACATGAGCATTCTTATATGCATTATTAAGGAGATAACAAAAGTGCTTCAAATCAGCCCTATACAGCCCTATACAGTCACATCTGGAAATGGTCTTTTCTGTCTAATTTTCATTTTTTTCTCTTGAAAAAATGTTAGAAGAAAAACTAGTCTGTCCCCTTGTATATTAATTGTTACCATCAGCTTTTAATCAGCAACATATATAGTTAGATTTACAGAATCCATTCCATGTTGCCCCTTTAGAGAACAGTAAAGTGAAGATAGTGTCTTCATTCATTTATAGGATCTGATGTTAAAACCAAACCCACACACAAATAGCATATACATTGCTCTATGCATATAGACAGGCGTGTAGATACATAGACACAACACACTTATACATGGAAACGAGTCGTGACCATGTGTTGGAAAACATAACAAAAAGTATCTGTGCTTTTCACCAGATCCTGAGTCAGATATCATCAGATAAGAAGCGACCTAGGGAAAACTGGGGAAATCAGACACAGCTAATTTCTGAAAGCATTGGATCCATAGCAAGCTTTGCTGTATGATGCTTACGCACAATTTTAAAGAAAGCTTTTCAGGCTTTTTAGTAAAATAAAGCATTACTATGACGAAGAGTAAATAAACTCCACTCAGGTTGCAAAGAGTTGATACAAGTTTGGTCATTTTTTTTTTCCTAATGTATAAGAGTATTTTCTTCTAATGTATAATTAATGGAATTACATTCTGAGGAAAAAGAAAAAAGAAGTCTCTAAGATCTACTACAACTATTAAAAAAAAAAATTGTCTTTTTCCTTTGAAAGGAAAGGCAAGCAAATTATTTTCCAAACAGAAGCAGCAAAAACTATTTAGAAGAAAAACCATAAGCAATGTTTTTTTGTGAAATACTCTGGAGTTTTCTGAACAACTCTGATGTACTCACATTCTTATCACAACTATTTTCTTTTTACTATTGTAAGTGGATATTCAAGCTAAATTGATGCTTTATGTATATCCTGTCTCAATTTGTAATACACTATTCTCTGTAAGGAGATAATTTGAAAAAAAATACAAAAAAGAAGAAGTGATACCACTGACAACAATTTACTTAAATTCACAAACCTTGAAATTGATGCATCTCCTATCAATCATAGTCAGAAGACACAGTAAAACATATCCAACACTTGTATATCAAAACTGGGACTAAAAAAACCCTGTTTTGTTCAATTTAAATGTCCTTCAACATGTTGTCATTTTATACACTGATACTACTGGGGGATTTTTACTGTGGGTTGGCTTTCTTCTGTCAAACATGCAAGACAGTAACCTTGCAAAATTAAAGTGCATGCCATTATATTGCACAGATGTTTTTTCTCACTCAGTTACTGACAATGAAATACTTATTAAATAATAATAAGGTTATATTGACTTCTCTATTCTGTCGATATGAAGATCTGTTGATCTGTGAGGTTAATATTGATGAGGCAGAGTGAGGTAAACATTTCATCAGGAGGGCAAATAAATCCCAATACTGGCATAAAAAAATAAACCCCCCAACTTTGCACGTTAACAGAAGCTAATCCTTTTTTGTATTGGTATATGAGCACCAATTCAACCTATCAGCATGCACAAGCTACTGCTGAAGTAAATCCTTGATATTACTTTCAGGAAATATATTCCAAAAATGTCTATCATGAGTATTTAGAACTAAGCTCAAATGATGCCAAGCACTTAGGGTCTTTAGTCATTCTGCATGCTCTGTTGCGAATGGCACATTTCCTTTAAGTATTACTGTAAGGCTCTATGTGCAACCTCAATAAGGAGATTTCTGCTTGAGTCAGAGAAATGAGAGAATTTTTTTTTTTTTAATAGGATGATCTTTTTTTTAATAGGCCAAGCTCTCTGTCAAAATATTATTTTTATTTGTTGTTTCATCAAAACATCGCTGGAAGTTCCCTTTCTTTACCCTCTGCTACAGAACACAATATTGTACACATTTTGAACAATGCAAAGAGCCATTTAACTTGATGGTTCTGGCAGAAGAAGCTACTTTCTTATTCATTATTATCTTTAAATTTTCCTTCATTCTGTTTAAGGGAAGCTTAGATCTGCTCTTTTTAGAAGAATATTCCATCAGTCAGGTAGGTCTCATACTTTGACAGCATTATTTCAGCATGTTATTTTTAATGTATGGTACTTAAACATGTATAGAGAATCCATGTAACTTGCTTCTGGGCTGTTGGATAGAAATTAAAATGATATGACCTAATATGTAAGAAATAAGAGGCCATATGTTTTTCAATACTAGTGCCAAAAGAAGCACTTGCCAGTTTTCCCCTTTTGATTATTAATTAGGGCCTCAATCCTGCCCTTAGATTTGCAGAAGTAAAACACAGGTGTGAAGCAACTCTGCCTCTCTCTTTGCCAGAGAAGACAACTCTGTCAACAGTGTGACTGCTGACAAGGGAAGAGCTCAGTCACACAGAGCTTACCGTAAGGCAGCAACCTAAAATTCAAAACATCACTTCATCTGCTCTTTCCAGAGACCACAGCCTTGTTTCTGGGACAGAAGAGCCGTTTTCACAGCCCTGAGAAATTCCTCCCTCTTGCCTGTCTGTAGCAGAACTGCTGAGCCTCAGCAGGGAGAGCTGGGCAAGGACTTGGCACCTTCTCTGCATTGTGGTGACATCTTGTTGGTAGGACAGTGTAGGAAAAACCACAATCTTGCTATTTGTTCTACTTCTCTTCTGAAGGTGGGAGGCTGGCCATCTGCTGCTCCTTCCAGGGTTCACTAAGGGGTCTAATACCTTTAATTTTGTTGTTTGTAAAATCTGATGACTTGTGTCTGACAAAGGTAAAAAACACATTTCTTTTTTGACCTCATGCTTTCTTGTTCCTCTTCCCAGTGCATGCTCAGTAGACCACTGTTGCTGGGGTTTTTGCACCTCAGGCCATGATGCTGTTTGAAGACTCCTGTCGCTGCAAATTCCTTCATTCCCCCAAATCTCTGTTAAAGGCAGCGGGATTTTGTGTGCTGTGTTTTGCGTGGCTTGTGTTTTGCCATGCTGTCTGCTTTTGTCTGGTTTTTAGATATTTTTATCCTTTTATATCTTGAGGAACTTTCTTCTACAATTATCTGAAGTATTTCCCAATATCTGTGTAATGGTAGTCAGATGGCAGAGCATCTGGGAGCAGTGCTTTGGTTCATGGGTACCTTGTTTTCTACCATGTGGTTGGATGGTCTTAAAAACATTTTTTCTAGCGCACATGTCAAGTAATTCTGGTAATAAAATCACCAGAATAAGAAACTTTTCAAGCTTTAATTCACACTGAGATTTTCTGAAAGTTTGCTAACATTTTCAAAAAAACATTTAGGCAATTTACAGGCAGAGTTTTTGGTAACCTCAGGACTCTGGGTCAGGGTTTCACATGTACAGATGTAAGAACTAGACTAGGGTCTTGTGCTCCAGAATGTCTTTATATGTTTTTATCTGAAACAACCTTGGTTTTTCAGATCTTGTGTATGCAAAAGGATCCAGCAAATAAGTTTAATACTTTTAGTAATAACTATATTTGAGAAATATTATTGTATAACACTATTTCAGTGCATGCCTTTGCAAGGGCAAGGTATATTCTCTGTAAGGTTCTCCTTAATTTCCAAGCTCATTCTTCTCTGCGGTTTCAAGGCTGGAGATTCTCTACCTGTGTTTCTTACATGGCAATAAGGATACTGAAGGAACAGCTATTCTGCTAGTGAATTAAGCTGAATAAGAGAAAAAATCCATAGTGACTGGGGGCTCCCATCTCAAGTCATGTGCTTCACAGCACAGATTGCAAGAGAAGGAATAGGCAGCAAACTGTGTAAAATGAGCACAGGTAATTCCAGCACTGTGAAAACACTCCTGCCTTGAGAGCACTAGCAATGAAAAGGTTACGAGAAAGGGGGTAATAAAAGTATCAAAAGAAACCGAATAGAGATAGGTTTCTTTGCAAGTAGAGAAGCCACTTTCTAAGATGGTGGCCTTATATACAAGTACATTTGTCTTCCAGACCCTCTGCTGTTGATTACAATTCTGATGCCACTGGAGGGGTTACAGTTTTGTTGAATTTCTGGATCTCAATTGCGCTGTCAAGGGGTCATTCTTTCTGGTAATAAGGTAGCTAGTGACCCCTGGGAAAGAAGGAAAACAATTGACTCTTGAAAGCAGAAACATATACTGAAGTCTAGAGTAGATTTCTGGCAGTGGCCCAGGTCTTTTCTCATAGCATTTGTCATTGTAGCAATGAAAAAATTGTGGGAGCTCTACAGGCAGCCAAAAAAGGAAAACAGAGCACAACAACAACAAAACAGCTAGATGTAATTTATTTTGGAATTTTATTTTAGTGCAGGTTGATTTTTGTTTGTCACAATGTTGATTCACTTGTTAAAGATGTGGATCACATTAGATAGAAATCTGTTGCTTATTTTAAAGCAAATGATTATCAAATGACGACACTTCAAAACATTTTTTGCTTTAATTTGAAGTGAACTCATTTGAGTTTGAAACATATGCCTTTGCTAAATGCAGAATATTTTGTTGTCAAAATCAGACAACTTCGCTTTGTGTCCACTGCTTGCAACCATTGTTGATCCTGGATGTCACTGACGATATTTAGTCTTGGCAGTAAGTCTTTACAGAGGCTGCTATATTTATTATTATTGTTGTTATTGTTACTATTATTATTGAGTCAAATGGTCTCACGATATAATTATACTCAACCAGAAAATGCAATATTGCATTTGATTGCTCTCGAAGTACTATTCCACTTTGTAGAACCAGATAAAGCTCACTTCTAAGAAATAATTTGGGCTGAGGTCTGTGTGCAAAGGTTTTCCACATCTTTCTGGCTTCACTATTTCACAGGCCACGTTACCATCTTGTTTTACTTTGCTGTAGTAGAAGCATACAAAAACTGTGCATGCATATATGTAGTACATGTGCCCCCACACAAACATGACTGACACATATGATTTTTATTATACTTGTAAGATTTTAATGTGGAGTCCAAATTCATTACAAGCTCCAGCGTTGCAGCTGATATGCATGGATTCATCCCTTCATTTGACTGAAGGAGATGAGGTGGGACTGTAGAAGCTTCATTCTTCCTCTGTTGTTTCTGGAGAAAGCCAGGTACACCCAGAGACACTACTCTTAAGGTACTTGCCTTTCTTCACTGGCTGTAGAGCAAGTCTAGAGCAAAACCACTTCTAATTTCGGACAAATGACTGAAGTTGACTGCAAGGAATCATTGCCGACACACGCAAAGCGACATGTCTTCTGCTGTCCTCTTTACATCAATCTGGGCTGAAAAAGATCTTTCATTTTAGAATCCAAGATACCTCATATAGATAATCATGTAATGTCTTACACAGAAAGACATTGAACAAAGCTTGGTATCGATAATTTTTAATTTTCGTTGTCTAAAAGTCAGACATCTACTCTGTACTGGTCATCTTCTTTTACTCCATAGTCCACTTATTTAACTAATTTGTCTTAGATTTAGATGAAATATGCTGAGGAGGAGGATCATGAGACAAATGTATGGTAGGTGAGATATGATGGTAGGGGTGTGTTAATTACACAACAAATTTAGATGCCTAAATTAGAAGATGTGACCTTTGGATTGGGATTATACGTGCTTAGGATACCTTTTAGAAAGCTAAAGCAAAGAGAAAGTAAATGAAATTTTTGCTAAGGGATTTGTGTGACAACATGCAGAGAAGGAGGTATTTGCAGATCTAGAGTTAAAAAAAAATAGTTGCATTATTGCCTGGTAAAATCCTGACAACCCCCTGCCTTGTCGCATTAGGAAAAATGGGAAGAACAAAGAACATCTTGAAGAAGCCCTAATCTCACACCACACAGAGTACTATGCAACAGACTGGAAGAGAGAAAGGTGTTATTCGTTAAGCAGTATGAGAGAAGCTGGCTACAAAAATGACTTTTCCTCATGACCCTATCTGGGCACAGAAAAATTAGTAATAGATAGTTTCACCTTAAGTTCTCTGTTTCTCCCTCCTTGTGTTCCTCGCCAGGAAATAGCAAGAAGTTTGTATATATTTCAATATCCAAGAGAGTGTCAGATTTATCTTGTTTATCTGTTTCTCAGCACAGCTCATAGAAAAATCTTTTTCATACAACTATTTTGTCTCATGTTTTATTCCATCACAAAAGCAAATTTTAAAAGCTCTAGTGTTATTAAAATGACTAATCTATATTCTTTCTGAAGATCCTTCCTCTACTTTTTTTTAAGTTAAGACTAATTGTGATGTCTGATGTTTTAATTCTTGTAAGGGTGAACTTCTGAGCCAAGCAGATTATTTTAACTGGAATTTGTACATATTTCTAATTACATTTATTATTTAGAATCCTAGAATGCACTATTTGCTTAAAAAATAGGAACGTTACTTTCAGATCTTTTCATTTAGAGCATCTGTTGTTGAAGGAGATGTAAGTTTATTTACTCATTAACTAAAATTCTCAACAGGTAATATTAAAAACAGTACCTTGCTGTTCAGAATAACAGTAACAGAAAACAAAAATCAAATGCTAATGTTAGCCATAAGATAAACTAGCTGGTGACATGCTCTATTGTGAGCTGAAGCTCTGTCAGATTGTCAAGAGGAATTAGTTCTTAGGCAAGGTATTTATAGCAACATAAGACTGGAAGGCATCACCAGGGTCACAGAATCATTGTAATAGAAGAGAATTTGTTAAATAACATTCCTTCATGATCCTATGAAAATTTTCCCCTTAGCTTCTCTGAAACTCCCTGCTGGTCCATTTTTACTGCAAAGCTGGCATTCAGCTTTTCCTGACCATAGGATCAAGATTTACTGGCCAGACACTGAAGCAATTTAATACCTCTAGGTGCATTGGCTCACCCTGACCTACATCCTGGTTCTAGTGTGTAACTGTTTGAGCAAAGAGTGAAAACTCATTACTCCTTTCTGAAAGTCAAGAAATGTACCAGAAGGAATAAAAAATTCTTCCTGGATATTGTAGCTAATCAAGAAATGCCTTGCAGTAGGATAAACACAGTATAGCACAAATACACATTCAATGGACAGAGTTTAGCAACTGAGAGCAAGGGCTGCTCTTCTGTCCTTATCTTTTATAATGAGGCTTTCAAGATTTTGAAGCAGCTGGTGTCCAGATAATTTAGAGATTTGCAGGCAGAATTGCATACAGAAGTGAGGAGGAATCTATTGCCAAGGCCTGAGAACTGAGGTCTGTGGTGATTCATCCCCCTACAAGGTAGACAGCTGTTTTCAGCAGGATCTGCAGCTTTTGGGTGGACTTACTGGGCCAGTATCCTTCCTCCTGCAAAGCTATTAAAGTGAGTGGAATCACATATGGGATGAACTTGTCTCTTTAGGTGTGGGAAAAACCATTTCCAGTACTGACATATGGATATTAGCACTTCTTTATGCAGGGCTTACAGACAGGCTTTAGGAATGTTTACAAGGTGGGAAGGACAGTGAAAAAACATGTAAAATCATTTCATCCTGATTCATCTTTGGAAGGAACCGTGCATGTGGATCACTCTCTTTCCAGCTGGCTGTGTCTGTCAGAACCTTTTTCCCAAATCTCAACCTCATAGCCTTCCTACACTGAGGAATTTGGGCTTTGTCCAAGAAAGGTCTGGGAAGAACGTATATATTTTCTCCACACTCCCACATGCTTCTTATTCCTGGGGACTAAAGATAACACTGCTGAAAAGTCCATGTGAACCAAGCAAAAATTTCTGAAGAGTTGTTATGAAATAGGACTGAGCCGAATCCTCCTGTCATCCATATATACTGTGGGCAGTGCCCTGAGTCTAGGAACCAGAGCCCTCAGTCCTATCCTGGCAATCCAAGGATAGAAACTGTGCCCCACCTGTACAAGAACTTTAAGATGACCAAGCCATTTGCTCTTATCAGCCCCTCTGCCTCTATCCAGAGTGATGATACATCTCGTGAGTCCATTTAAGTTAAAATAATAAACTGAACCAAGCACTGTATTTTTACACCCAGTGGGTTAGCTGCGTTTCAAAGCTGCAGAATTTGAAGTGCAAGGAGTGTTACACAGCTGGCCAAGCCAATATCTTTCTTTCATGGATGCCACAGCATCAACAATCCATCCACTGGACAATGACCACTAGGGGAGCTGACCACACCATAACCCTGATCCCTCGGTACACCTAATTTAACACGTACTTGCTTTTTCCATCCCTGCATTCCAGAAGGCTGCTGTGGTGGCAAGGGGGTCTAATCTAAGCTTATTTTACACTGCCTATCTTTGTAAATGGGGGGCTTTAGCCATTTCTGTAATACGATATTCTATGTCCAGGAATAGAGTGTGGGAAACTCTCAGCTGTTAATGGTAATGTCTTGGAGTGACTTTTGTCTTGGACAGGTACAAAAGTACAGTGTCGGTCCTCAATCAAAAGGGAGTTTAGCTTTGACAAAGAGGTGCAAACCATTCATGTCACAGAAGAATTTGTCCAGACACACTCAAAATTTTGTCCCAATTAGTCTCAGCATATGGGGCATACAAAACATTTGGATATATGGGAACAATTGAAAACTGCTGTTCTCTTCAGCATTCATATCTTCCTGCTGATGCTTGATTTAATGATTTTCTGCTAATGCACCTTCAGATACACATTTGGAAGAGACAGATAACTGCTTGGCTTGAATCTTGAAAATTAAATATCAAGATGAAACCAGCATGAAAGTGCTTAATTTAATTGTCTGTATGCTAAATTACAGAAAAGGGGTAACGAGGTATTTCTGAAACAGCACCAAGGAGCTGTTGATCTGAGTGATCATCTGTGAGTTAAGGCTCAGAAGTTTCATGTCTCATTTGGCCACTGACACCTGAATAAACTTGGCTACATCATTATCCTATTTTTACACAAATCCTCCCTTAAATGACACTAATCATTACAGTCTTTACATGGTTCCTTCCTGAAAATTCATTAATGTTCAATGAGACAGTCAAACAAAATGCATTAGATATGTGAAAACTGTGTACTGTATCTGAAGAAAACTTTAAAAAAAACCAAACTCTGAATTTCAAACACTATTTTGATTCTGAAAACAACCCCAAGGCCATCTCAAGTGAGAGTAGACCTCAGGTTTATTTACATTTATATGCAGGAACCTACATAAAGATAAGAGCATAGGAAGTAACAGCCATAAGTATGATTATTCTAACCACCCCTGTTAAAAGTGAGAGCTGAGAAAGCATAGAACGATGTTTGACAGTGCAAAAATGCTCACTCATGACTTTTATTTCCTTCCAAAACATCTCACCAGTGTAAAACTCCATTCAGCCAAGGTCGCTGAGACCCTCTGTGATGTGCTGAGCAAGACAACTCATACAAATCAACAGTGTTTGAGGCAGCATTACTTTATGTGTAAAATATGTAAAAAATGAATATAAGTTACAGCTTTGGGAAGTGCCTGTGCGCCACAGGAATAATTGAAAAATGCTTCATTGCCTTTAAACTGGTAGGACATGGAGTTTATTTTATTTTTTTATTTTCTTTGTCCCTGCTTCTCTATACTCCCTACACTCTTTCCCACTTCTGTCCTGGTGTAGATCTCTTCCTGAAAACAGCGACTTTCAGAAGACACAAAAAATTCTGAGGATGAATTTCCTTAATCTAATTTTAATTAAGAATAAGCAACCCTTGAGATGCATACGGTGTAAGTAGTAGCAAAAATGCAACATACACTTTACACTAAAGGCAACAGAAGCTGGAACCTAGAAGAGAAACACATCTTGCATATGACAGCAATGGTGCCTTAGAATTTCCTCCTGAACACATCTATGCATTTTCATAACACTTTGTTCTATCTTCATAGTCTCAAATCCTGTGGCTCCTTCCTCAGAGATATTTGATATCGACTTTCTAGCAGCATATAGAACTATGGAATTTTGTTCAGTTTCACATGAAGAAGCTGTATGGCAACTCCTCTTTTCTATTGTTGCTTTTTTTACCTCCAGATGTTCAACTGCCTATGAGAGTACTCAAGAAAACACAGTTATGCTCTATTCCGATACTGAATCAGTTTAATTGAAAAAATATAATCTGATGTGTACAGTAAGGGAATTTAAAATTAACTCCCTAGCATAATCATGGTTAAATAAAATGGCTTTGCTTTCTAACAGGACATAATACAGTGTCTCTAAATGATTCTTATTAAAAAATAGTGAACTTAATCTGCATATCAGTGTGTTGCAGGGAGCCAAGCACACATCACAGAGTGTACCTTATAACAGAGAGGACAGCAGGCTGCATTGTCACACACCTGAAGCCCAACTCCAGTCATTTCGCTCTTTCAAGAAATGGTTTAATTCTTACCCTCATGGAAACACGCACTGGCAAGAGCAACCTGATCTTACAAAGTTACTTGTCGTGCCTGATGGATGCTGAGGACTACATGGCAGTAAAAGCTCCTCTGTGCTGAGCACGCCTCTGCAGAGATATGCAGTGCAAGCTTATTGCAAAGCTTATGGGGCTACTGCCACTGCCTTTGTTGTTCTGCTTACGTAGCACAGAACTATGCTGATAAATACACAGATATACATTTGATGGATGAAGTACTGTTTTCTTTAATAATCTAGACTGAAATGTTAAATTTTGCTCTGAATTTATCATGCTCTTCTAGCGTGTATTGGCAATAGGCTCACTCATTGTTCTAAATGGCTGTAAATTGCTGTCAGGTTCACAGCACCCAGGGCCTTTGTGTGTTGGTTTTATTGAAAGCAGGTCTACTACTGGCTGCTTTTTAACCTGGAAGATTTAAGAAAACAGAAGAATCTATTCCATTTAGCTCAGGAGGTTCCTAAGCTGCAGAAAGCATTGGGGGTTGTAGGGAAAGAAGTTTTATGTACCCATGATGTGCAGTAAGCTTCTGTTCCTATGCTTTTGCCTCAAATATACTCCATTAGCCACTCAGAGAGAGGCTGAACTAAATAGCTCTCTGCTCTGTCTGAAGAGGCCTTTATTTATGGACTCCCTTTATTCTTAGTTATTGCAGCAACCCTTGGGCTTGATTCTATAAAACACTAGCTCAGGGCAACCTCTCCCCGGTAATATCAGGGCAGCAATTAAGCAATTAACACATGAGTGTTTGCAGCTCTCAGCAGAGGGTTGAGACCGTGCAGACCTCGGTTCTTATGGAGAAGGACTTTTACAAGGAAATATCATTCCTCCCTGCAGCAGCAGCAGTAAATAGCTGGAAGTGCAGTGAGCAATTGGCTTTAAAGGTCAAGAGAAAATCCCACCCTGGCTCCCAGCTGCCAGGCAGCTTTCAGTGAACCCCAGCTCTAAGGTGAGCACAGCCTGCATGAGTGGGGTGGCCAATAAAACCACTCGTGTTCCGGGGTTTGGCAGGGAGTGCATGTGCTTCTGTGGGAGGCCCCTCGTTTGCTCTTGCTCCTACAGAGACATTTCAAATGGTGTGCCTGGCTGGGGTTTGGGTAAACCATTTGAAGACCCTATTGCAGTAGTAAGCTAGAGGATTTATCTGGCCTAGTGTAAGGGAAGCCTCATGGAAACAGAAACTCAGTACACCACACTCTGAGTATTCACCAAACCAGAAAAATAAAGGAAATATCTTTGTGGGACAAATTAAAAGAGATTCTCTATTTCTTACTTGGCTTAAAGTGCACGTTTATATGCTGAAAATGAACTTGTTTTGCTGTTGCTGAATAGTTCCTTGTATCTTTAGATAGAAATACCCTTTTGAAAAGACTTACCTTGAAGCCTATACCTGTAGTTCACTGATGCCTTCAGCTCTTTGTTTTTCCTAAAGTTTGTGGAGACAATAAATTGGAAATCAGTCCATTGCTTGTGATTTGCAACTCTAATAAAGCCTGGTGGCTACCGAACTTTCTTCTGTGGCTATGATTATTTGGTCTCTGCTTCTGGCTTATGATTGTTAATGAACATTTTAAAGTACATCAATGACACTTTGCTTTCTAAAGAACAATTTGTATTCCTAGAATGATCAACAAATTATTTTATTTAAATAAAAATCAAGTACAAGTTTGTCAGAAGACATAAAATCTTATATTTGAACTACTAAAGTACTGCATCTAGCAGTGTTTCTGGTTTAGCTAATATCAAGGATTAACTAATCTTCTATCTGCTGTGCTTTTCCTGCAGCGTAGTAATATTCTCAAAATAACAATTATAACATTATTTTTTTACTAAGGTATGGGTATAGCATTGAGAACTTGTAAAAACATTTTTCCGTTTATTTCCCTTCCCAGAAGAGTATTGGAATACTGGAGAAATTGAATTAAGACATGTTGATTGAAACTATGCTTAATTTACTTCAGCAGTGTGGTGTATACTAAATATATATTTTTAGAGAGAATTGAATTTTATATTGTATATTTTTGAAATGAATAAATGTATATATTGTGTATTTCTAATTCTCGGGGTTACATGGGAAATACCTGCTCACTCATTTTAAAAATAAGATGGAAATAAAATGAAAAAAAAAAAAAAGATTGAAGACAATGGAAGACTTCCAGTAACTCAGCTTTGGAACAGGTCTAGTATTCTGGCTGGAGATGAAATATGTTCTCACTTCCAGTCCTGAGAGCCTCATTTTTTGTGGCTTTCTATAATGTCAGTACTTAAATTAAATATTATTCTTTGAGATCTAGTGAAAGCAAGGTTGTTGGTTTTGGCTGCCAGCTCCCATAGTATGGTCTTTCTTTCCCATTAACACTGACTTGTCCTTCTTCATGTTGAATCCTATGCACTGCTCTTACTTTGATGCTGCAGCTCAGTTTTGTGGAATGCTTTTTGAACAGAAGTTTTTCAATATGTAAGTTTACAGTTCCAAAGAGTATTCAGATGCTCTGTTGTATTATTACATGCATTTAATTTTTAGTTTTCGGTTGGATCCAAGTAAAATAGCTATACATTTCTCTGGCAAAACCAACTTGTAATTCCTGAGTGGTGTCTGTATGTGTCTGTTTATCGTCCTAGTTTATTTAGGTCTTCCACAAAGATAGCAAAACTGTGTTTTCTTCTGAAGTCCCATCATTTGTCTTTTTTCTTTTCTTTCTTTTCTTTCAGTTTTATGGTTTGACTAACTGATGTCTTGGACTGCTCTTGCCTTTGTTGGCACATCTGTAGCCATGAGGTTTCAACAGCATGTGACTGTAGTCTGTGTGCCCCATTCACGATCTTGTCACAAAGCTACTGAACAAACTTGCCATCCTCAGGTGAACTGAACAAAGGTATTTACAGTAGGCAGGAACTAGTTTTGCTTCAACGTATCTTTTTTTGAGCTGTTAAAGCACTCGGAAAATGCTTAATATTTTTCAAAGTACATGCTGAGCACTTATGAGAACATGATCATTTTCTCAAGTTAGGCAACCAAAACCTGAAGTACATCTCTCTGTCTTACTGCTGAAAATCCAGCCATTGGTTTTAAACTGACCCTGTGCTTAATTGCTAGAGATAAATGTGCTAAATATGGGCCATTGCAAAAGATTCTGGAAATTCTCTGACTTAAGAGGAGGTTGGAATGCTTGCATCTAAAAATTAGGCTGTTCAGTTAAGCTTCTCAGGTGGATAGAGGGATTGCTTCAGGCACTTGAAAAGCTTGCCCTACTTTTCTGCTTTTGGAAACACCAGCATAACAATGACCTGTATAAGGTAGCTGAAGGTGTCACTGCTTCAGAATTGTGTACTGCTCAGCCTGCAAACTGGTGGTGTGGTTGGTTCATTTTAATGTCCGGTGCAGTTGGTGTGGTGGTAGGAATGGGATGGATGTTTCCTTATCCAGTGGTCAGGTGCCATCCTTGGCTACTGCTGCTGGTGGGGATAATTGTGTGCAAAGGAGCAAAGGAAGGAAGGGGCTCCTGCTTGCCACACTGACCAGCTGCATTTCGGGGAGCATCCACAATAGCCTTTCATCCCTCTCTTGCTTGCATTCATCTTAGAGATCATTGAAGGATTTTGGCTTGTAAATCCACTGCTCTGGAGACTTTTATTGACTCTCCCTGAGTCAGTGGCACAGAAGTCAATACGTGGCCCCTTGTGTTACTGCACCAGGATCCTGTGTTGATGATTATGGAACTCAGACTCCTAGGGAAATGCACAGTGGGAGTCTCAAGGATTAAAACACGAAAGCAGTGAGTTTATATGGGAAATGGTGTTACGTGGAAAAGAAGGCTGTGGATAATTGTGAACTTTTCTTGAA
The DNA here is from genome assembly GCA_013396875.1 of Vireo altiloquus. Taxonomy (NCBI): domain Eukaryota; kingdom Metazoa; phylum Chordata; class Aves; order Passeriformes; family Vireonidae; genus Vireo; species Vireo altiloquus. The sequence goes on from VZRF01011678.1 coordinate 206,074, forward strand.
GAAAGCAAGTAAGATTAATGACCAGACAATAGAAAGCCATCTGATTGTCATAACTATAACTTTTATAGGAACATAACTAAACTTATTGAAATTGACGTAAAATATACTAAACTCACTTTAATGTTGTGTTGATTTCTTTTTTAACTCCCTCCTCTCAGTTGCAACAGTTACTTGCTGTCTGCTATACATACTGTCTACGTGTTTGTCTTGAGAAACTTTTGTTTAAAGATGCATTTGAGAATCTTGGGCATAAAAATGTCATCAATGGACCTAATTGACTGAAAGAAAAAAGATTACATAAAATGTTGATGTTGTTGCATCTGCATGTCTTTTTTTTTACTCAAAATATTTTGGTGAGGTTCTTATAATTAACCTGCTCTGAAAATCTGAGTTGTTTCTGAAACTGTATTTTGGGGACAGTTGGGAGACCTGATTAAAACTTATTTGGTTTCTGTGGGAGCTTAATCTAGGTCAACTGATAATTATAAAGTGAGATAAAAATTATAGCAATGAGAGTGAAACCTATACAGGGCAACTTGGGAAAAGCCCAATCCTGATCAAATACTGGTGAGGGTTGCTCTACACCAAGGAAGGAAAAACTGCCCAGAACTTCCACCAGGGCAAATTTTGTGGAAACCAAGAGCAACATCCCACAGAGTTTACTGGCAGGTAACCTGGCAGCCAACTAAACAGACACAATTCGTGCAATTTGTATTCTGAAAAACTCTTCTGCCTATTCTTTTAATACACCGGGTACAAGAAAGGGGCAGGGAATGAATACTCATACGTATTTTCTTTCTGCTTGCTTGCCTTACTTACCCCACAGCATGGAAAATCATTACTGGGGAAGGTAGTGGTGTGTTCATGCAGGAAGAGCTTTAGGAGGGGAACTAAGAGCCCTACTGTTCACCATTGCAAACAGGGAGGCTGCTTGTGCACCGAGCACCACGGTATTTCTTGCATATCTAGGGATGAGGAAGAGTTATATTGCTGGACTTCTGAACACCTTAGGGGAGAACTTGTCTGTGGGGATTAATTATGGTTTTAAACTGTAGTAAGAATTGAAATTGATAGGCTTATTTTTTTTTTGTTTTACATATATATATATATATAAAATCATTTTTTTTATTAAAAAGTGACAAAAAGAAATTTAATAAAACATTGCCAAATAGGACAGTGGAAAAACATGGAAAGTAAGCATATATATATTTTTTTTTGCCACTTTCTGCCCCCCCAGAATGTGGCATGTGTCAAGGCATTTTCAAAGCTAGGCTTTTCAGTATTTCTGAACTCCATTGTACATTAGTCTCTGCATCTATAAATTGACTCCAGGGTCATTTAGGGGATAACTTAGCTTTAAATACAGGGTTGCACTAATATGTCTGTTGGCCCTCACTCATCCATTTGAATTGGCTGAAGTCCAGCTGGAAACGAGGAGAGGAACTGTTTAAGACACCCATTCTTCATGATGTTACATTATCATATCTTGTCTTGCACTTCCCAAAGAACAGGCTAGAGTGGGATTGGTGTAATGGAGCAGACCTCTCCCAGTGGTGGGAAAGTGGCCTTATATGAGGATATAGTGTGTAGGGTAGAGTATGGCCCAAACTCTGGCCCAAAGAGAATACAGATGCAAAGGAAATAGTAATTTTTATGAAGGCTGCCCAGTCACATGTAACACTTTTAGTCAAACTGTTGTGCAAGTTTATTTTTATGAGTCACTTAGAGGAAACATACTTATCTCCAGTTTAAAGATATGAAAGAGAAAGTAATTTGCTAAAAATGGTTTTGGATTATTTGCAGGGACAAGATAAGAAATAAAGAGCAATTGTACTTTGACCCATAAATAACTCCAACTTTCAGATGTCTCTAGTACTCTCTGAATCTGTAAAAGAGTTACCTTACGGCCAGAAGAATGATTATCGTTTTTGTAGTCTGTCTGTAAGATGAACAGGACACCTACTTTTATCAGTTTTCACAGTAAGTAAAAAAATTTTCAGAATGTTTGCCAGCTAAGTTATCTTACGTGGCAGAGCCTAACCCTGCAAAGATTTTAGTTTGAATGCTTTAGGGTTTTTAAACATACATATAGACAAAACTATGTACATTTGCTCATTCCTTTATTTAAACAAAGGGAAAAATTGTGTTCATGAAGGCTCAGGGCTTGACTTTTTTTTTTTTTTTTTTTTTAATTGTAGATTCCAGTGGTTCAGGCATCTGTATAACAGGCTTGTCTCCACTATACTGCAGAGAAACCTTCCTCTTTGACCTACTGGGTGTTTCTTTTCTGAGGGAGGAAAGGAATTCTTTCCATGTTAAAGGAGTTCAGTCTCCTCCTGTCACTGATTGCCTCTGTTGCTTAGTTGAGCCCAATTATATGCAACGGCTTTTCAAGGGTTCAGCTGTGAAGAAGGCATATGTGCAAATGATATCAATAAAATAACAGGATTTGCATACACAGGAGCAGCACACATGCTACTGCTTTGAAGATTTACTGTATGAGGTACACTTAGTGTTTGTAGGACAGCTGTTGACACTGCCACTTTTATACTGCTCCTGCTTAGTTTTCCTGGCTGCCATAGACAGAGGGAAAAGAAAAAGGCAGTGCTAGCTGTTCACGCAGGAGTAATAACAGCCCTTAACAGAAGAAGAGTAATTACCTTTGTCTGGTTTCTCCCTGCTCGAAAATCTAATGAAACAGAGACCATTGGCTACATAGCTGATAGATACAGAAATCCTCTTGCTTTTACTAAATCTGTGGCTTGTTATGTCAGACACCCTTCGCTCACAAGCTGAACTTGCATCTTAATTTTGAAAAAAATCCATTACTGATGCGTAGATTTCCTGAACACATTTGACAGCTTTCAACCTAGTGGTATTTGGCAAGGCCTTTTAAAGTTATAGGAGATTTATAGCTAAAGAGATTCCATAGCAGTGGGTTCAGATCTGATCCCTCTCTCCCAGCTCCTGCTCTGGGTAACAGTGACAGGAGCTGTCTGTATACCAGAAGGAACAGTTTAAGAGGAGTGGCTGCATTTGGCAATAGAAGCCCCTGTTAGCAGCCGGAAGCATTGGTGCTGAAAAGCAATCGCTGGTGTCAAGAACTTTCCTAGCTAAGCACTGCAGCTGGTGGCAATAAATAGCATTCTAATAAAGGAGGATGTTCAACCCGTGACATAAGTGAATACTGTTTCAACCACAAAAAGTAATTTATGGTGCTGCATATGTCTGAAATGGATTTTTTCCGATACATTTTAAAATAAAAATGTTAAGATTTCAGTGGAGGGAAAGATCTGCATTTTAAATCAAAATGAAATTGAAAGATCAATGAAAAGTGTACTGCTTTTTTAAGTACGCAATGATACATAACGTCTTAAGGATGCACACTGTCACAAAGCACAATTACCTCCATTCCTAAAAATGAAAGATGCTGTTTTCTGACTGTGAATGTTCTCTATATCGCATCAAACCTAATAACTTCCCATGTCAGTGATAATCCTCCCAAACATTTAGACAGAACCATCATCATCTTCTCATAAGAATGCCAAAATGATCATGCAGAAAGTAGCAAATAACAATATGTTCGTGTTGCATAAACATAATTCCTGAAAAAAATCAGCTCCAGCCTGCTCAATGAAGAGCGAGAGGAGTGGTAGCGAAGTCATTAGACTTATTGGGCCTGTGACTGTGGAGTCCACTACAGCAAACAAATTATTAGCTTTGACATAACAGTGGTTTATTTGAACATATGCTTCCGCTCTTTGTTGTACATTCCATTTGAGCCACATGTGACTTCTCTTACATAATTACTGTGAAACACAGAAATGTTACATATTGTATCATCTCCCACTGGGATGAGCTGTGTGGATGTGGTACCAGGAAAACTATCCTTTAAATTTATTACTGCTGGCTAGTTTGGGGTGCTTTTGGGGTACATGGAAGAAAGAGTAGTTTTGTCTTTAGGAGAGCATAAGCTGTCATTTTAAATGAATGGATAGGTTGTTCTGAAAGGTATTTTATACAGCAGTTTGCTTTGAATCACAAGAGTTGTGTGTGCAAGCACATAAAATGAGAAACTGGTCAAATGTTACTGTCAAAATCCTTTGTATTGGAATGTGAAGCATAGTGTACACATCTGAAATTCCTTAAGGAAACATATCTTTTGTATTATTCTTTTGCATGTGTTTATTAATTCTCTAGTTTCGCTTTAGGAAGAAACAGGCCTGCCTGTTTTAAGAGATGGCTGATACCCATTTATCAGCCATACAGCTCTGTACTCAAGTTGATTCCCACCCCGGCCCCTTCTCCCTCCCCCTGTAAATGGTTTCTGCTGTCATTTAGGAGTTAAAGAGCCAGATTCTCAGCTGGTGCACATCAGCACTGCAATCCTGAAATAAACATGCATAACTTCACTGGAGTCACTGAAACCTAAGCTCAGACTCGTGGGTTTCACTGTCCTTGAGTGCAGTGTTTTAAGGCTTATGATACACACTTCTGTGATACTTTGTTATGGTATAAACAAACACTATGCTTCTGATTTGAATTATAATCTCATTCATTCACCCAGAAACCAATAGAGCTTTGCTTATTTATCCCAGCTGAGAAGATAGCCCAAAGGCTTTTCATGTTGTACGATAAAGTCATGGGCTGTGATTCCAACCACACCCCCTCACCCCCCCATATAAACAAGGAGGCAACCCCAACCCCTCTACTGCTAGTGCAATTACTTAGATGTGAAACAGTTGTTCAGAGAATTCTGTATTCAAATCACTGCCACGATGTTTATTCTGTACTGATGTGTCTGCTAAGGTTTTAGTCAGTTCAGACAGAAAGCAAGAGTCTGAATTCAGGTATTGATATGAAATATCAATACCTGAAATTTGGGAGTAATTAAAGGATGGAACACCTATCAAAAATGTTGAATTGAACATTTCCTGTAAACCATGTGCAGCCACAATACTCTTTGATTCTGAGCAACATTTAAACTTGGGATGGAATCCAGCTGCAAAGCCTGGATCTAGATCTGAATTCCCACAAGTTCAAGGTTGTTGTGATCAGTGGAGTTTATTTGCTTTCATATGTAAGGGGAGAAATTTTAAGGTAACTTCAATCAGATGTTCTTGGGATCTACTGGGATAATAGTGCAATAAAAGCTGAAATTAAACATATCTGGTTTTGTGTAGGGATTTTATTAGTATTCCAGTTTAAGTTTAAAATAATGCAGTCAGCCTATGTTAATAAATTAAAGCAGGAGAGTTTGTAAATGATTTAAAATCATGGCTTACACATTTTTCCAAAGCAAAAGAAGTAAGCAAAGTTCATCTGAATTCTCAAGGCAGTGCATGTGTTGAACATTAGTTTTCGCTTTCTTAATTTTTTTTTTTTTTTTTTAGGTTGACTAAAGCTTTCTTTTTCTTCACAAATATTGTACTGGTAACTGAAAGTATCTTGCACACGTATAAAACGTCAGGGATAGCAGCACCAATGATATAAAGACCTTCCTTAGGTGCAGGGTATAGTAGCAAGGAAACATAACTGTGTGTATTCAGATCTCCATAGTGGTATGTTCCTTCCAAACCACAAATCATACCAAATGAAGGAACATGGCCTGGCAAGAACTGGGAACTGGAGGAAGAAAATAATGCAGTATTTACTTAAATTCAAAACTAAACTCAAAGAACCCAGTTACTGCTTCTAAGTTTAGCCCATGATATGTCATTCAGTTGATGTCTTGATCGAAATCAGCTATAGGAATGTGACAGATATCAGTTGTCACAATTTTTGTCAATGAGAAATAAAAATAATCAATTATACCCTTATTCTCCTTTCTTACCCATTTTCTCCAGTTCAGCCAGGTTGGTGGTTATCTAGGGAATGCCTGCAATGATAATTCTGATAGAAATTCCAGGTCATGTTTTTGGCTGGTAAGAAGGCATTGATAAGAAAATGCCAGGTAAAGGAGAGAAAACTGAGAGGAAAATGAAGGCAGCCTAGAGGGCTGAGGTTTGTGAGTGTTGTGTTCCTCTGGCATGGCTGGATAACCAGGCAATGTGAGGGTAACCCAGTGCTGTGGGTTAACCTCACATTGCCTGGTTATGCATGGGAAGCTATCTCTTGTCTGGAGAAGGTCTTTGGTGCTTTGGAAAAGCATCTTTACTCAGGGCAGACAAGTGGCGAAACAAAACAATTTCTAGAGCAATGAGAGCCCACCCATGAACATAATCCAGGACTCTCATAATACTTTCAAAATGAGCAGGATGGCTGTGGCTTCTGTGAGCTCTGGCTTTTAGGCAGCATGTCAGCTGGGGGTGAGTGGCTGCTGAAGGAGACTTGCAAATTCAGCTGTCTAAAACAGCTAATTGCAGTTAGCCTGGTATAATGTTCTTACTGAACTGGCTATGCTGTTCTGGCTTTTATTAAATCCGTTATTTTCAGAACTTCACAGTGGTAAGACTAGAGATGACCTCTGACCAAGTGAGGGTGTCTCTAAGCAGCTGAAGAACACACTTTAGAGGAGCTGATTTACCCCAAGATGGTGTTTGTCTCACTAGAACCCAAACACCTGCTACATACAACTGCACAATTCCAATCTGATGCTTCCCTGTGACCTAATCCCTCTTTGATCATCAGTTTTTAAGACTTGAAGCCCATTGCTGTTTCTTTGCTCCCTTCTTCTGACTTAAGTATTTGCAGATGACATTGCTTTGCAACATAAAAGCCTGTCACTTGGAGCACTTAGCTTTTCCCATTTCCCCCATTCTTATGATCTCCTGTGTAGCTGCACTGGCTTCTGTGGTGCTAGACCTACTTATAGTTGTGTAATAGAATAAATGGGATCCACACATTTTTAGAGCCTTTAAATGATCACATAGTACACACAGATGCAGCAGTGGCTTCCTCTTCACCTTCCCCAGTCAAATTCAAAAATGCCAGCATTAATAGCACAAAAAATAATTTAAAAAAAAAAAAAACACACGAAGCACTCTGGCACTCATTTTGGTTTTGTGCTCTTTCTTCAATTTATCTCAAAGAAAAGACATTGACTACTAAATGTGTGTTACAGGCGCCGGCAGCACTCAATCTTTCTCTGTGTGTCCTGCTTAAGGGAAAAATGACAGCTGATGAATACATCTTTCTAAAGAGATCTGAAGTGACCATATTTACTGAACTGGATCTTTTGAAGACTGAGATAGTGAGGCTACATTTTGCTTACCATTTTTGTATGAAATTAAACCATGAATCACTTTTGTTATGTCCCTTTTTTTGTCTCCCTTCAAGTAATTTTCTGTTTATTTGCAATTTAGTAGATTGGAATAGGAATTTTGAGCTTGTTGGACAGAAGACTGTATCTTTAGGAACCCAAACTTCAGAGGACTTGTCAAATCTTGCATCAAACACGAAACTTGCAGAAAGAACATTAAAAAATATTTAAACTAAGTGATTAATTTCTTACCATCTGGAAAACCACAATCAGTGACAAAAGCAACTCAAAAATTCAAATGCCATTAATAGTGGTATTAGTGCTTCAATACAGAATATTATACTGATTGTAAGAATGGTCCTGACCAGCCTTTTAAAAACATCAGAAGAGACAATCCTATACATAACCAGAAATCGCTATATTATGATTGATGTCCAAGATTTATGATGTTATAAAGTATTGGTTATACTGTTTTGACAATGGAAGAATTAATGAACGAGACAGATTTGCCTGCAGTGATGAACTATACCATATAGAAACATTAATAAAGATAAAACATTTGGAAATTCTTTAAGAAAAATAACATTTCTGCTCTTTTTTCAAGGAACAAACGAAGCCAGAAACATGACAGATTTCATCAAGAGAGCTGTTCACAGATTAAAAGCAGGTCTGATTTTTGTTTTGCCATGCTAGACTTCACTTCTCAAACCACAGAAGAGTGAGGCGAATGTTTTCAGGCTTATAGTGTTGTTTGTTTTGTTTTTCTCCCTTACACAGTGAATATTGTCTTCCTGCTAATTCTGTTATACCATACAAGACTTGTTTGCGTCTCACTTGGGTTCTTCTGTTCAGCCTTCTGGTGCACTCTGAAAACGCCACAGAGGATCCACTCTGATCTCAATATCTGCCTGTGAAAGCAGCAAGGCCTGCTCCTGTAAGGGGTCCTGGTGACAAACCATGGCACTGGGGGTGACAAACCAGGACACTGGGGGTGACAAAGCAGGGCACTGGGGGGACAAACCAGAGCACTGGGGTGACAAAGCAGGGCACTGGGGGTGAAAAAGCAGGGCACTGGGGGAGACAAACCAGGACACTGGGGGTGACGAACCAGGGCACTGGGGGTGACAAACCAGGGCACTGGGGGTGACAAACCAGGACACTGGGGGTGACAAACCAGGGCACTGGGGTGACGAACCAGGGCACTGGGGGCGTTCAGCCCCACACAGGACCCACAGCTGACGCAGCTCAGTGTGTGGTGGCTGGAAAGGTGGGAAAACTGCAAAGAAATGCGCAGAACAGTAGGAGCTGAAGCTCAAGATCCTTTGATTACTGCAGTACATGGGCTGCTCTGTAAAAGGGTATTTCTGTCCCCAATAGCTGTTGTGGAGAGCTGCTCAATGCAAACCTTGGAAGCCCCCATTTCCGTGTACCTAAGTGGCTTCATTAGCGTCATCTTTTGGTGTGCATGGTACTTCCTGTGTGAACCCTAATCACTACATTATTTACATCTTGGTTTGTACACAAAAATAGCTGACAAGGAATTATACAGAAATATTGGCTTAAAAATTAACATCCCAGAAGGAGGTGAACTTGGAAGTGTATAATTGTATACATTTGGCATCACTTAAAAAGGCCCAGCCAGAAGACTGAAGCATGAACATGAAAGTCCATCTTCAGCCACTGAAAATTCAATACTGATGTTAAGGATATTTCTTATCTTTCTCTTATACTTTTTTGATGCTACTTGTGTGCCAAGCACCTTCAGAGGTTTATAAACCAGTTTAGCTGGGCTGTGCCATTGAAGAAGACTATAGAAAATGAATGTCCTGCTGAGAGTTAGAGAGATTATTAGATTGCTTAAACTCTCTATTAAGTATTTCCACTTTATTTTTATATTGTAAAAATATACAGTGGTTACAAAAATATGTTTGATCAGAAATATTAAGTAGCTGAGCATGCAAGAATTGTTTCTTTATATTGCTAGTGAGATAAGAAGTCAGTCTTATTTGTCCTCTGTTTTATTAGCTTTTATCTTGGGTTTCTGCTATTCTAATCTTAAAGATCAGATCCAAAAGGAATAAATTCAGATGCCTAAACTTAGAACACCGTTCCTGCAGATCCTAGTTCCAGCATATCATTTCCCAGGACAAACCAAGACCTCAGGTTTTGACCCCAGAATTCCCCACAAGCCTAAAGTTCTGCTGCTCCCCATGCCCTGGAGCACCTTGGCTGTACCATCATCACCTCGTCACCTTGTTCTGACTTTTTCCTGGCTAGGTTCTAGAAGTTAGAGAAACTTCCCTGCTGGATTTCAACTGCATGTTAATCTAAAAGCAAACCAGCATATGGTGAGTCAATCAATCTCTACTTGAAGTGCAGTGATAGCAACTTTTTTTCTTTATAGAACACATATGGGAAGAGAATGAGTCCTTGCGGTCCCCTTCATATACAATTGCATTTTGATAAGTGAATTATTATGTATTTAGTTTTCTCCTTTGTATGAAGGATGGATTTAGATTGACTGAAGACATATCCAAAATAGCACTGTGATGTTGTTCCCAACGTTCTTGTTCCCACTTTCTGGCCCACGAAACGTGAAGTTTTCCTGCATCGGAATGACTCTGACAGATCAGAGTGGAGACTGTTCAACTGTGCCCACAGGTTTGGACTCCCACTTGTGTCTTTCTGATCCCAAGAAGGCGCTGTAACCACCTACCTTTCCACAAAAGTGTACTGAGAGAGGGCTTTGCGTCTTCTGCACCTTTGGAGGAACTCTCTACATGTCTCTATTGTGAAAGCATTTGTAGGCACTAACATTTAAGACTTTGGATTTTAAGTGGGTGAAGACACCACTTTGTCCTTTATGAAGACTCCTGTTTCAGGGCGAAAAAAGAATTTGCAAATAGCTCTCCCCAGCTTGTTCCTGCTGGAGTCAGTGTGCCGACCTTCAGGTGGCTGTTCAGCCTGGAGGCAGTTTGAAATGCACCTGCTCAGGTGGTAGCTCCTTCAGCAAATGACATGGGGAGCTGGAGTCCCTAAATAAGGGTTTAAAATGTCTTTGCTCAGAACAGTTAAGCCACACAACACAAGGTTGCTGCGTCTGCTTGGTGCTTGTCTCAGCTCAGCAGCATTTCATATTATGGACTTTGCAGCTTTGCAGAGTTGGTAAAACCTGCTTTATGTTCCAATATGCATCACTGACTAAAGCTCTTTCTGTTAAGAGCCACTCCAACTGCTCTGCTAACAGTAAACATCCTACTGGGATTCTGACTTACTATCTCCTGCTAAATAACAGTTTGGATTAAAGAAAAAAGCAGCTTTATACCAGAAGAATCAGATATACAACTGAGTTTCTTCTCCTTGATTGAAAGCATCCATGTAACTGTCTCTGTCTATGATAAAAGTAAATAAAAATACAGCTGCATTTCATTTAAAACTGAAGTCTTATAAAGCTGAATAGGGATTTTCAAGAGCATTTGGCAACTGACTTAGATTCCTCAGAAATAATTGGCAAGTGATGCCTAGAGGCAATGAGTTAAGTTGACGCTGATTGCCCTAGCAAAATCCCACTCATGATTTCTTAATTCATCTCTTGGAAGATATGGCAACAAGGTATCTCTTGTAGATTGTAGTATATGGATTGTCAAGCAGGGCTTAGAAATGTTAGGTTTTGTCTTTCTGAATTAAGTGATCAATACCCTCCCCAGAACATAAGGCTAAATTACTTCTAAGAAATATGTGTAAGACTTTCCAGAACTGAGGTAAGCCTAAAACATTGAAGTTGCTGCTAGTTCTGCTGCTAGCAGCATTGAATTTCATTGGGCAACCCAAAATATGAAAGTGTGTGTTTATTTGCAAAATCCTCTTAAGATTCAGTATATAGGAACCCCACTTTGCCTTTAGTCAGAGTACACAACTAGAACAAAAGCATACTGTAAATATTTTGGTTTGTGCAGCATGAGATTGCCTTTGAACACTATGTGGGAAATAACAGCAATCAAAAAAAAACCAACCCCAAACAAATTTTAAACAAAAACCAGCAAAACCCTCTAGTATAGCAGCACAGATGTACATGGAACTCAGAAGCTGAAGTACTGTCCATTGTGGCTTTTTTTCTAGTGCACTATTTGGTAATAAACTTAATTTCAATGCCTTAGTTTACTTGTGTCAGAGGTACAGTGGGAAAACTAACACCTTACAAATATTGTTAGATTAGTTGTCTCAGAAGGATAGTTCACCAACCCTTACACAATTCTAGCAGAACAGATGTTTTCGTTCACTGCAACTTCTCAGCAAGAGATTTGGATATCTGGAAGAATCTAAGTCTGTTTCGAGGTCAGGTATCTAATCCAAGTTTCTAGTATTGCTGTACCAGGATTATTTTTAGAATTGTACTGGTTTGCTTTTGTGTGCTGTTATTCCTTCCTGTCGTGTCACATGGAGTCTGCTCCAAGAGACTTCCAAGTTTGCATGCTTGCTGGGCTCTGTCTAGCCACCTGCTTAGCCAGAGATGCACCAGACCTTTCGAAGAGAAATCTCGTTGTGAACTACAGAGGTTTTTGAATTCATTCTGCCTGAACTATTTCTGTGACAAATCTGCTAATTTCATAAGTAGAAAAGTAATCTCTAATAGACTGTTCACTACAGCTTCTGGCAGACCAATTCTCATCTTTCTGCTTTATGCCTTATGCTAGAAGTTCTCCTGCCACATTTGGTATATCTCCATCACATTCAGACTCTGCAATTGATGACAGTCTTTTGAATTTGGAAGTATCATGAGACCAGACTTTCCAATGAAATTACCAGGCCTCTCACTGGTGCCTGTTTTGGCCTCTTAGTGTTCCTGGCAATTTTTTTTTTTTCCTTGAAGTATTTTAATTATTTTTCTTCTCTCTTGCTTTTGCTATAATTGTGACTTTAAGAGCATTCACGACTCACAACAAAGAACAGCTGAGCAAAAAAATCTGAACCCCAATCCAAGCATCCTTGAAATCTCTCAGTGGCACAGTTGATGTTTAGGGCACAAGGGAAGTAAAACACTGTTGCATTGCTTCTTCATTATAGCTGTATTCATCATCAGGTTCCAATGTTTGTCCTAGAGTTTCTAAGATGGAGCTTAGGTGTTTGTAAAGAAGACTATGGAGATGGCTTGACAAAGTGCATTATGAGACAGATGCATTTTCTTCCATTCCTTGGTTGGGGTCAGCCATACTCAGTCCATCGAGATGCAGCTTCTTTAGCTGTATGTTTACAAACACAGCCCAGCATCAGCACTCATTCATTCCTTTGAAAATTGCTCACCATTTTTGTGATCTGATGAGATTTATATTTTGAGCTGGTTCAGTGACTCAGAACACACCTTTTCAAACATGAACAGAATAACATTACATCATGCTGTGTATCAGCCAGTAAACAATTCTGGACATCTCTGAGAGCTGCGTTGTTTTTCTTTCCTTTTTGTCACTGAATTCAAGCAGTACTGTATTCAAGCTTCCTTTCATTAAATGAACAATGGCACACAGAGGTAGTTTTGTCAGCTCAAAGATACCTCTTATTTCTTGACAAACCTGTGTACCTTCAGTGTGCCCATCTGACATTCAGCATACGTTGTGCCACTCAGATACATCTAAAACTCGCCAGTATTCTTGTATCCATATCTCAGTATTTTTGGCAGAGGCCATATACAAAGTAGAGAAATCTCTTGGCTCTCTGTTCCTTCTTCAAGCATTGACTTTATATGGCGCCACCAGAGCTTTAATAAATTGTAAATCGGAAAATATATAAACATTTTTTAAGTTACTCAAGGAATCATGATTTACAGCACAGAAGTTGCTTTTGTCACTGATTGTGGCTCCACAAATTGAGGAGATAAACTGAATTGAAGGTGTCTCTAACAAAAGTATTATTCCTGTTATGTAAGTTAATGGAACTTTCCAAAGTGAGAACAATGTGGAAAGATTAAACAAACCAGACAATGAAACAATTATATAAAAATATCTTCATTTTTAGCACATTGGCAAATGAATGCATTTTGCAAAGTATACAAGTCTCACAAGCTGCCTCTCAATCTGGACCTGTGGAACTGAGAGAAAGCACTGCAGCAACGAGGAGACAGACAGCGAGAAATCAAGAGTACATCTGCAGACAACGCAGACATATTGCAAAACTGCTTTTAGACCTTAAGCCAGGTCAAGACTAATCTTATTGCTGATTCAGTTCTGTAGAGTCAGATAATAAAACCCACCACACTGATCGAAACAGAGAGGTACAGTCCTGTCACAGGATTGTCAAGGCTTGAATTCAAACCTGGGATTTCATCCTTATGATAGGTCCTTTCCTTTGTTTTCCTTTGCTCCTGATTCACATTGAATACGCCTTGCCAAGGAATTCAGGAAAACACTTTTTGATATCTTTGAAGGAAATGAAGGCCAAGAAATCAGAAAATGTTTTGCTGTTTAGCTTTTAGTATTTATAAAACCAGGAAGCCATCACTTACGGGCTTGCCATCCAAGGGCTAAATAGACAGAGGAAGTTGTGTTCTCACATTGTTAATGGATCAGTGGGAAGCACAGTAATGCATCTCACTAGCTAACATATTTAAAGATACGACTTGCGTGCATGAGAGTTTTGATGTCTTACTGTTGTTAACATGGTGACTAATATGCCCCTAAGAATACTATTTTTCTAAATCCTAGATTAAAAACACATCAAAAGGGAATAAGCGAGATTCAGCAAATTGAATCAGATGAGGGAAAAAAATGAAAACTTCATAAAGGAAAAAATAATAGAAAACCTCATTAATGAAACTGGAAACTAGCAAAAGAAGTGGGTTTCATAGAAACAACTAGCAGAGTATGCTGGGAGAACAAAGTACCTTTTGATTAAAGATACCTTTATTTTATTTTATCGAATGCAATTTAGCAGAAGAAACTTTGCATGGGTTACAAGATACCTATGTACTGACCCAGCCAGGTGGGGCATCTTGAGAGCGCCTTCCAAAGCAGGACTGGGCAAAGAGCAGCTGTCACCTAAGTCTCTGGTGATGACTTTCCCCCTGTTGCCCTTCAGGGGTTGCAGGTTGCCTCTCTTCAGAAGCAGCCACTAACAACTTTAGTCAGGCTTAGCACATGGAGCAAGCAGAGCTTGGTGCAGTTCTGGAAGAAGAAACAGACAGACTCAAGCAGTGTAGGAAGGATGAATGTAGAAAAGATAACAGGAAGGCTAGTATAGTACAATTTTTAAAGGAAAATGGAATTAGAACCAAAGTGCTTTATTAACACACACACACAAAAAAAAAAAAGAGAAAAAAGCTAACAGGGTGAGTGTGAAGCAGTTTCTTTAGTGAGAAATGTAAAGTAATTCTGAACTGATTGTTTAAGCACAAGAAGGTATTTTTCCACTTGATGCTCACTGTATCGGCTCTTGCCATCCTTATGCCATAGCAGGTATGGCTCAAAATGGACATTGTGTCAGTATTAGCTAAAGTCACTGTAACTTTTAAAGGGTTATCCCAGAGAGTAGGAATGAGACTACAACACCTTCCCTACTTCAGAAAACCTAGCTTGTTAACACGCCAAGACTTCAGCAGAAGACCAATACAGCTGAATGAAATCCAGTCCCTGTGGAAGAATAACAGCGTAAATGTTCAGCCATCAGCATGATGCTGCTAAACATAGATGCCAGTAGATTACTGTCTCTGATCTAGTCTAGCAATGAAGTGATGATGGGTAGGATAAGAAAAAACCATCAGCAACCATACTCATAGCTCCCCCCCAGGCATACCTGGGGAAGAGATGGGTAAGTATGACAAAAATGCAATGGAGTTTGCTTCTCAGTCCTCATGACAGAGCTTTGACAAACTGACCACTTTGTATAAGTAAATTCTTATGCCTGAGTAACTGAAGAATGAAGGTCTGCAGTTTGTAAAATGGGAACGGGGAGACTGCAAATTACACCCTGTAACAAGGGATACCATATTTTCCCTATAAATGCACTCTTCCTTGTTACTTTTTCAGCTAACAGGCACCTCATCTGGGATGTAATTAAAATTCCCCATTGTCTCCCAAATACTAGCTACTTTATTTTCTTCTTCCTCTTTAGCTAGTATTAACTATGAGCAAGTTATCTATCTCCGGTCAAGGAGCATAAAATCGTTATGCAAAGCACGAATGGATAGGATTGTTTCAAGCCAAATACAGCATGGATTAGGCAAATGGAAGACAAAAGTAAATCTGTGACACTTACTATCTTGCATTCTTATGACACATCTCCTTGTCATGCCAAAAAATGTTGCTGAGCTTCCAGAGTCTGTGTGTTACTGGAACACAAGTAATTCTTACCTTCTGCCTTCAACAAACCTTACAGAAAAGCTGGGATGAAAGGAAATCACAGGAAACCTTGTGTCAACTGGAGCCTCCAGCTTTTTGGCAAGCTAGTACAAGCTCATCATATACTGGTGCATCAAATAACTGCAGCAGTAGTAACAGAATCATTTAGGATGATCAAGCCAACTTGAGAACTGAGAATTTGGACCTTCATGGCAAGTGTACACCTAAGCAAAAAAACTTGTTTTTTCTGTTTCTTCTGCAAGTTCCATTTAGCAGGCTCTTTCCTACTATTTATTTTGTTTAAGTCAATGTTTATTACACAGATTTAGAAGTAAGCCACATCTTCTGACTATGAAGACTGGTGGTAGAAGTTTTAAGAGCATATCCTATGATGGATATATCCCATTAGTCTATATTTTATTGGTGACAGCTAACCATCAAACTCTGTAATAACCTTGAAACACAGACTGTTTTAACTCATTGACTTCAGATTACATTCAAAACTTTGTGAATCACATCAAGTATTTATTTCCAAAGGATAAGTGAGATTAGAATTCAAACTAAACAGAACACAGAAGTAGTTTGAAGTCAGCAAGTTAAAATTAAAAATACACTAGCAAGTAGTATGTGCAAGAAGGAAAAGAATAATAGGATAAAAAAAGGATGTATTTGTGATGAATATGGATGTGGACATCATAAAAGGTCCAGCCTAAATAGAAGACACCAACTTGTCATTGAAGGAATATATTTGCAGGAATCTTGTACATAATGGGTTTCTAAAATACAACACACGTGTAGAATAACAAGTATAATCATAACATTAAAAACTTTTTGTGAAAAAATGTTGGAAGAGTTTGTGGTGTTTCATTGAGCAAACAATATTTAAATATGGAAAAGGTCAGAAAAAGAAAGCAGACACCAGACTTACTCTCCATATGCATTTATAATTGGATGAGATGTAACAGGCTTATTACAGCAAAAAAAGATTTAGGTAAGACCTTAGAAAATCTTTCTAACTAAATAAAGATGGGTAGGGGAATGGATTCCCATAATCTTTTTAAGCATCTCCATCATTGCAGTTTTTTAAGAATAGATTAGACAGACATTTAAGCTGATCTGTATAGACAGTTGTGCCTCAGAGGAAGGATGAAACTGCATGTCTTGAGACTCAACTGTGCCTATTTTTTTTTTTTTATGATGTGTAGCCAGACTGTTTTTTCTAAGTGTATTTTATCATTTGTAGGTAATGCAGTGCCAAGTACAATAAAATAAGGTTGCTTAAAGTGTGTATGGAAATAAACTGATCAAACTAATTTTTATGTTTTTCCACTCATTATGGAACTACCATGCTGTGGCAGAATACAAAATGGAGTGCGGCACGAATGCTCACTATGGAAAAGCAAAAGAAAATCAAAAAGAAAAAAATTAATCCAATACATCCCTTTGTAATGGCAAATGTTTTCTGGTAATAAAGCTTGCATTTTCATAGTACTCTTCTACTAGGAGTTTCAAAGACCTTTCAGAAATTTTCTTGGCACCCCTGAGGCACTTTGGGAGGAGAGACCACAACTGTGCAGCTTCACACTGGAGACAGAAGCCTCAAGTATGCCCAGGTCAAGTTCTAAAAGCTGCTGGCTCTCAGCAGGGCTGGGCCTGGATCCTCCAGGTGCAGCTCATCTCCTTTTCCGTGTCATGCTCTCTCAACATCACTGTCACTTGTCAACTTGCAGAAATGTCTCACTGCTCTCATCAACACTTAAACACGGGATACCACCTTCTACAACAGGAATAAACGTTGATCTACTGCCCTTACCTGAAGACCTCCACCAGAACCCATACTGAGCAAATATCAGAGGCTTCTATAAGAGAAAGGGTAGTTGAGATTTATTAATAGCAAAAATAATATTTGTTTATATTGCATATATTTATATATAAATATACATATCATCATACAAAAATACACATGAATTTATGTAAATAAATATTTAAAAAACCCCAAATGTATGACTTTGATCTAGTGTCCTGTCTTCTCTCCTTAGGACAGAGATCCAGACAGATTTCATGTGTTTGTACAGCATGCTGAACCACAGTCATTGCTCTTGGCAATCATCTCTCACTGACATTATAAAAGAATAATATATTACAAATTTGTGTTCTAATGCTACAATCATATACTCCGAAATCCTGAGTTTGCATAAAGTAGTGACTACGCGCTTGTTTAGGTATTTTCAAAAATAATTATTTAATATTGTTATTGTTTTACCAATTTACATGTCTGTTTTAACAACGAACACTTGTGCCATGCAAATAGCTGTTGCTGTGTAAATGAACATTTCCCCATGTTCATATTATTTTCCTTCAACAAGTTCTCAGAGGTAAACACATTATAGTAAATCTGTTTACAGATAGCTGGACATCAATATAAATCTGTTAAATGCCTATATAAAAAAGAAGTGGTTGTCTGCTCTTGGCTAGATCCACCTTCTAACAAACCTTAACTTTGCACTCATATGCCTTTAACTGTCCCTTAATACCACACTTTTGTGTATCACTATTAAAAGCAACAGCAAAAAGTATTTACACAATATAGGGAAAAAACCTTCCCACCTCTCTAATAATGACAATAACCTTAGCCAAGGATATTTCTCTATTTCTCTAAAATTAATAACTATCTGGGGTTAATGGCCACTGGCTTCACCTTAGGCCCTCAATTAATCCCTGAACCTCAATTGTTATTACCTAATTGACTTAGTTTCATTTCATTTTAACATTTCAAAGTGATCTTCCTAAAATCACACTGACAGAGTAACGTGGTCTCTGTAGATATGCACTGACATGGTTTCAATACTGTTACTTCGTCTCCATACGCTTGCATTGACATTTCATTTTGCGTTGACATTGCAGTGCCACATCTATGGATCTGTGCAGATGACATGCAATTGTTCACATTAGGTGAAAGCCTGGCCAGGAGCGAGGGATGTCTTATGCAGGGACATGACGCCAGCTGAGAGCTAGTAAGAATTGCTGTTATAATTTTTAATAATTTTTATCATTGCAAATATTATTTGTATGTTTATAAATAGAAGAAATATCAAATTTCACTTGAAATCTTGTGGCTTGTTGGCTTCCTTAAATAAACACGCAAACAAAGACCTTTTGTCTTAGATCAACTTAAATACCTAGCTCGAAAAATGCACCAATCTTTTAAAATGTATTTAAAAAGAGCTTTTTTGATATTACCATTTCATGCTTATTTGAGGCTGCAAAAAAATTATGCAAATCTTGTGTGCTCAAATATCATCATATCAATGCAAGTCGCTGAATACTCTAAGATGCAACTCTAAACCAAGAAATCCTCATAAAAATAGGGCATCAAAATAGAGTCCTTTTATTATGTGGAAAAGTTTTTGAAAAGTCTTTTGAAGCTCTTTGATCCAGCTCTGGAATAATTTTGGTAGATTACTATTGTACAAAACCCATAATTTATAGTAGCTGACCTCAGCTGCTCTTTGTATAACAGCCATATATGAAACAATAGCAGGAAAGTGAAAAATACAAGGGGAACTAAAACTGCTCTGTTTATTATGTAGCTCATAATTACATCTTCCTTATTTAATCTTTTGAATCCTGGCATGTTTTTAATAATACAGGTTCAATTAATATTTACTATACACAAGAGAGTTAGTTTTGAGTAACGCATTTAGACTATCCAAACTTTGTGTAACTTGTGACCTTTCCCTAACCTAAGAGAGGTCTATTTTATACAGATCGTACTAGATAGACGGTTTCTCTATAAATGGTGAAGTTGCTGCCAAGCTCCCATTGTTAACTAGTTCATTTTTCAACAGGCACACTTTAGGTTCCTATCACACCACTGTAAGAGCAAGCCCTTGAGGTTTCTTCTTTTGTCAATGTAATAAAAGGGTTATTTCTGAATAACCTGCAAATCCACAACAAATGGCCCTTTGTGACTTAGAAAAACATGATAGGAGGATTTTTTTGTTGTTTTTGCAGGCAGCCTCCCATTTTATTCTGTAATATTAAATCAATACTTGAGCAGTATTTGTTCTAATGCAGTTTATCTCATCCTCGAAATAACAAATGCATATTTCTAACAATTGTTAGCCTAGCTCCATATTCACCACCTAACAGCAGAAAATCCCTTCAGAAGAAGCTATCTATTGTTAGACTACGTCAGATGAAGCAACACCAAGAATCAAGCTGAATTCTGTGTATTTTTTGTTGACCCTTCAGGAGTTATTATCAATAATAAACAACCTGTAGAATGTACAAGCTTTTGCCAGATCGACTGTGATGTGGAAATGGGGAGATAGCCATCATTTCCACTCTGAACCAAGTAGATTTTGGCACAGGAGGGAAGCTAAACCTTTAAATTCAACAGATCTCCTTGCAGAAGCACTGCACAAACAAGGCATGAACTCACAAAAAACAAGGCTCCTTAATGAAAGAGATGCTTTAACAGTTGAATTCCTAATATTGCCTATGCCTCTTTTCTAGTAGCACAGAGGCTAGAAAACTAGTAGTTAGCACTAGTAACTTAGTTCTTTGTACAAGTGTACTCTCAATAGAGGAGTGAGTGATTACTCTGTACTAAGTGTGCTCTGTTTGAATACTCCCAGCCTGCTGAAATGACCTACGTTTCATACCAAGAGAACGAAGAAGGGCATCACAATGGCTCCCCATTACAAAGCCATGTGGAAATTTGAGGACAGACTCCCTGGAATCTAGAGCTGCTACTTCAATTAGAGTAAGAGCAAAATTGCTTTAGATGGTTAGTCAGTCCAAATGTGTACAGAAATGTAAACAGCACTCTTCAGATGTTGTAACAGAAACAGAAGCAGGTGGTAGAAAACATGGTAGAAAACTTTTCAAATAGGACACAAGCAAATGAGAGGATATTGAATAAATAAATGTGAAATGGTTAAAATAAGATGGAAAATTAAAAGGGAACAATTGAGAAGCAAACAGGAAGAGGCACTGATAGTCTTCTGTAGTAGTCTAGATGGTGGAGAAATCCAAAAGCCAATACCAGGAAAGAACGACTTTTTGAATGAGCAAATACAACCTAACAGGATGAAAACTATTCATGAACTACTAGTACTATTAACATAATGACCTAAGCACAAAAAGACATTTTATCCCTTTTCTTCAGCTCCAGACGAAAGTTCTTCTGCTCTGAGCTGTCTTTAGGGAACGGTTATGAAACTCGTACTAATAATGTGTCCTCAGACTATAGGAATGGTAAAACCCCCTTTTTCTTCCTATACTAGAGTATGTGACCCACCCAGTATTGTTTTGTTCCTCCTTTACAAGGAAGTTTTGCTTCCCTACTCAATACAATCAATTCCTAAAGCTCAGAACAGGCCTTATAACAATGGTTGTAAGAGCAGATGCTTGCAAGTCTATATATGCCAGTGAAAACATCATTCAGTTTTATGTTCACTTCTGTCTTCTGGCTTGGCATATTCATTAGCACACTCTACAGAATACTTCATAAAACTGAATTTCGTTTTAATATTAAGGTTCTAATGGCCACAACATTGTTTAAGAAAACAAAACCAAGAAAAAAACCACAAACAGCATTGCCTCCTCTTTAATACTAAAGTTGATGTTTACATCTGATAAACAGAGAAAAATACTCAAATGAGGAGTTTTTTTGCAGTATACAAATAGTAATAACAAAACAGTCCTAATTATTTTTAATGTTTTGCTTTCAGCATTTGAAATAGTGACACAGCATAGTTTTTGTAGTGGCAAAGCTTTTTTGATATCATGCAACAAAATTAGTACAGTATATAGACTTTCACAGCTAATTTCATCCTCATTCTAATACAAAGATTCTTAAAGTGGGCAATATATGAAGATGAGTTGAAAGCTCTGTCTAAAGACAGCTGTACTGCTGTTTAACCTGCTATATCAGAGCATTAGGTAGATGAAAAAATAAACAAATATAAGCCTAGCCTGATTTATCTGTGTGTCTCCACATAAATTTGTTTAATGTAAAAACAAATAAAGCAAATCTTTGATGGAGGTTAGCAGAATTTTCAACATCTGTGCAGATAAATTTAATTTATTCAAAAAGAAAATGCAGCATTAGTGTATCATGTAAAAGCTGATTTAAATGATTTCATATAACAAAAAGCATATGCAGTAGCTAAAAAAAATTCCATTTGCCTTTAGAACCCATTTCACTCAGACAACCTTAATTTTTGAATTTTCTACTGTGATAATTTTCAGTTATTTCTTTTTTATTTTCTTGGTTTTACACATTCCACTAACCTAAACCACAGTTAAAAGTCCCAGGGGAGTAACACCCTAAACGTAGCTTGTGTGTACATTTAAACGTACAGTGTGTGTACATCAGGCAGGTACATTCATTCACAGATTGCTTCTGCCTATCTTTATGGGCATATCCTTAAAGCTGGTCAGGTAAAATAAGCTCAGCCCAATACCTTAAATAGTTGAGCATAAATGAGTTACAGGTGTTTGAATATTTTTTTTAAATAGATCTCTTCACTAGAACACATTCAAACCAAGGAAAATATCTCTATACAACAATAACTCACTATAGTGGAGCTATACTAGCTTATCTCTGCACCAAGGGACAGAGTACTAGAAGATTAAAGATATTTTTTCTTGAAAATGAAAGATTAGTCAAAATGATAAATTCCTGTCTGAAACTTGCCAGAAAGTGTTAAGGTGAAAACTAAAAATTAGAAATAAAAATACTGTGTATGCATCTGGAAACTACAGGTGAAAAACTTGAATAGGATTAATATCCTTTCCACTCAAGGTAAGACTGTGAAAAGTCTGCACACGATTTCTGAAATCATACAGGTGCACAAAGTATCACCTCAACTAAAAAGAGGTGATGAATATGCTCTGTAATGTTTTAGAGACCCTTTCTTTCTGAAAAAGGTTATCAACTTGTGCTTGAGGGAGACTTATCACACCTTTAATTCTACAACAGAATCCATAGCTCTTCTTTTTCTCAGAAAATCTGAATATGATGAGCATACATGCAAATCTCTCATTGACATTTTAAAATATTTTGTCCTTTCCTGAATAACAGTTAGCAAAAAAAAGAGTATTGAAGAGTGTCAAGCCCAATAAGCTGCTCTCATTAAACAACATCCGAGAGCACAAACTTGTGACCCAATCTTGACCCTCTGAGTGGAGATGTGGATGGAGAGACTGAACTCAAAACTTTGAAAAGGGCTAACACCCACCTCAATGAACTGAGCTTGGTGGCTCTAACAAGGGAAAAACAAGGCTCTTACAAGAAAATAAGTACACAGGAAACTTCTGTCCATTTGTGTGCTTTATTTGTCTTGTGGAACTGATCCAGTATGAAGCACTGTTTTATCTTATTTTTAATTCCCCTTATGGAACACCAGGATGGTAAACTTCTTCAGAAATAACCCAAACAGAGAGCTCCTGCACATTGTTCTTTTGGACTTCAGTGTGCCAGAAATTTGCTACAGTACCTAGAGGGGTCAAGACAAATTCCTTCCTTGTGAGTGAGTTAAGAGAAAAATTCCTAGGTATAAATTCCTTGGGGGTGAGAGAGAGAAGAAGACAAAACACAGGTTATTTTTGAGTCACTAAAATAGTTATTAAATCCCCCCAAAACTACCCCCAAACTTCACAGGCTTATATACATAAAATAAAGGCTGTGTTCTTCACTTCTACCCCCTCTCAAAATCCTGTAACTATTTTTTAATTGTTAACTTGGGATTTCATTGTTCATTTTAACAACCAGATAGTGACAAAACACATGCAACAATTATTATCTCAAAATCTGGGTATTTATTGTAACAGCCATGATCCTCTCTTACCACTTGGGCTTTACCATTTTTGCATTATATTGTTTTAAGCCCCAAAACAACAGTCTTTACCAAATCTCCACATCACTGTAGGTGTTTTAGTCACATCACTAGCACATACTGAATTCATAAAAAGCACTTAATTTTATAGGTGACTCTGTAATAGGGATAAGAACTGAAAGCTCCACCTTTCAGCCTCTGCATTTTTGTCTTTGTTTAGAATGCTTGAAGAAGCCATCCGGAAGGAAGGAAGATTATGAGTATCTCAAAAATAGCTGTTTGACAGAGACAGAACTGCTGATAATGAGTGGGTTGTGTCTGTCTTTTTTGGCTGATCACAACAGAGGTCTGAAGCAAAACAGAAACTCTTGATATGTTTGTGTAAAGCAGCAGTAGCATAAGGGCGGGCAGCAGGAGTTCAGCTGAAGTTCAGGGCAGATGCTGCCATTAGTTTAGACTGCAGGAAAGTAAAATTGCTTCCGGATTTACCTCTTCCTCCCGACATCAGCGCTGGGCCATGCTGTGTCGCAGAGTCACAATGTCAGTAGGGAAGCAGTCTTTTAGCAGGATACCACGTTCACGATGGCAGTCCAGCTCTTCAATAAATCCGTACCAGTAGATGACTAATCCAGGGCCAAATCTATCAAACAAAAAATAAAAATGAACTTATGTAACTGTGTTAGGGGAATTTTAATTTCCCACCTCTGTGATTCCAACACAAATCTGGTAATTTCACTGCGAAATTGAAGTGAGTATTTGATCTCCATTTAATTTTCAGATTTTGAATGTGCAATTGATTCATGTCAACAGTACCTGATTCCATGAATAAGAATGCTATTTAGAGACTCACAGAATCCACATCAGAATTTCAGTTTTTTTCTTTTGAATACTCTGCACATGTCAGTAAAAAATACCTATGTATTAAACACTGAATGACATCCAGTAACTGATATATAGGTAAACCTCTTTTGCCATGCACTCTGCTCTTTTAGATTTGTGTGTGCAGATATAGAAAACACAAGGATTTACATGTCCCAGTTCATTCAAATTATAATATCATGAAGGTGACAATGAATCCTTAAAATATAATCTCTACAATGAGCTATTATTCAGGTAATTATTAACATAAAGCACAATTGAGAAGAAACAGAAAGTTTGTGCTGTAATGTGTCTGAAATGTGCCTCAGGAATTCCTTAGATATTGCTAACTCTGACTGATCCCCACTAGGCAATCTCAGGAAGTAGCCCCATGGACTATTTTACCCATCAGGAAGTTCAGACCTTCAGGCTGGGTTCATAAAGAAGTAATCACTATCAATCACTGTGTACTGCGATATGTTTTGCACATCAGTTTCACGTTTTTCCTACTGAGAGCACTTAATTAAAGGGCAGCACTACTTCTGGTGTAGTGTTGCAGGAATTTTACAGTGGAATCATAAATTATGAATGTTGGGTTAGTAAAAGGATGTCTAAAAACAGAACTGCTTTCTGTAGTCTAACATTACAGCAGTCTGTACAACATTAGGCCAAAAAGCTTTTTCTTTCCTTGATTTATTATACGCTGTAGTGAACTTGCCAAAACCAACAGTGCAGGATGAGCTGTTAGGTACCGTCTGTACAAGAAAAAGTTCAATAGAATGTCATGTAATGGTTTATACGCAGAGTTGTACTCAGGACTCAACCAATATGGTAGCCAATTTTTGTTAACATTTAATTATAATAAATATGAGCTAGGGGGAGGCACAGTAACCCAAATGTTCACTGAGCACACAACACAAGCACTCAGAGCCATGGGTAGTGCCCGACTGGCTTCACGAGGGTGGTTTGTTTCCAACAATGCAGGGAAAACTCTATTTGATGTGCTCGTGTAATGGAATAGGCATCAAAGGAAGAAGAAACCCCTGTGGCTTCCTCCTGCAGTTTCAATTAGATACGGTACTCTTTTGCCTGAAACTGCTGCAGAGCATTGGAACATTTTGGTCTATGGCTACTACTCTTCAACCTCCAAGTGGCCACAGTTCAGTGGCAGAGTAAATTACCCCTCAGCACAGCTGAGGCCACACTGCCAAATATGCTTTTTGCAACTGAAAGGTGATATTAAAGAGTTGAAAGGTTAAAACTCTGACATATCTGGTTGTACTAGGTAACATAACCTAACACATTTGGCAATAGACTAAAAAGTGCCTAATACGTTGCCTATACCCAGTTCCTAAGTTTTTTCTGGCTGGCCAACAACTTCAGCTTCTATGGACTTCTTTCCATCGTCCTTTGATTAAGCTCCTGTGGGGCCAAAATGTGCAGAACCTCACTGTACACACAAGCCCAGAGATCCAAGCAGGAGCGAGGGCCCAAGGCAAGTGAGGCCAAGGACTGGTGCTCACAGCCTCTGGTGAAACAGCAGTTTGCTGATCCAGAAGGGGCCCCTACTTTCGTCCCTTCACAGACTATGTATCCATTCTCACATCAAGCAAATATAGAAATGGCTAATTGGTTGGGGATGTACTTATGTACTAACCGAAATTATTTTAAAAGCAAGAATTGCCAGAAGATAGAGAGCAGACCTTACCTTTCTAATGGGCTATTTTGTGCAGGGCAGAAGGAATGAAATGTATGCAAGTAGTTACTTATTACGAGCACATGTGCCAGGTAAAATCCTGATGCTAATGAGCAGCTGCTCATCCCAGTTTTGAGGGGCTAATTTTGCTGTGTGGCAGTCTGAAACCTGCATCCACCATAAAATGCATGTGGCACTGTGCTTAAGTAATTTGTTTAGTTATTCTTTGAAACTGTAATTTAAATAAAATTACTATTTCAAGATACCTCAAAAGGCTAATTTATGTCTTGTGAGCAAATCACCTCAGCGCAAGCACAATTTTTGAGGTGCTTAAAAAATTATGTTCAGAAATATCAAATTTGATAATAAAATTATATACAAGAACATCTGCAGACTGTTAATGGCAGGAGCAAGTACATCTTTAGCATGAAAACATCCATCAGTCCTGCTTCTGACAGTGGTGTTACAGCAAAACTGTCTGCCCTATGCTGTCTAGGTTGTACTTTTTCAACTCTATTGTGCCATTTGTTTTATTATAGGTCTATATCACAAAGCTCATGTGTATGATCATATAAAAACTCATGCCATACTTTTGTTTAAAACCACTTAAGTGCAGTACTTAAGACCAAAATTAACTTGTTGGCCCATTAAGCATTTGCCACTGACTATCAGGAACTCCTGCTGCTAAGTGCTAATTTCTCTCTCATTAACGCCCAGAGTTGGCAAACCACAAACAATGCCACTGGTTAATTACTGCTGCCTTAATTTGAAAAGACACTTAACCTTTTTGTGTAAGGGGAGGAGGTAGGGAAATGTAACCTAGAAGTAAGAAACATACTTTTTAATTTGACTCCTTCCCAAATGGAGATATGACACCCTGAGGCTTGGAAGCCAGTGCTGTGAATTACTAAGTAAAGCTATAAATTGATTTCTTGTGTCAGCTGAAACACTGAACAAGTTAGTGACTGACCATGGTCTACACATGAGAATGAACTAAATGCAGGGAATGCATACTTGGTATTGCCATGGATGATGCATTTGGTAGCTTTAGGGAGCATAAAAAAACTTTGAATGTACCAATTGGTTCTAAAACTCTATAGATACAAGATAGGCTATCTTATTTCACATGAAAGACACACTGGAGAAAGTTTAGTTAAACTGAAAATCATCCACAGAATGTAACAAACTATTGGACTCCTATGGACATTTTTCTTTCTGACAAAAATTGTATAAATCCCTGAAAATATGCTTGTATTTCTTCTCCCCCATCTTTAGTTCTTAGGTGTGAAAAGCTTAGGTGTGAAGGAATGTGCCCAAAAGTTATACAAAAGTGTAGTTTTAGCTATTCCAGTGAAAGTACTGCTTTTAGAACTTTATTTTTATAAGGAGTTTCTTTTTAAAGCTGAAAAGAAATCCAAGTAACAAAGCTTTGGTTAATTCCATGAAGTAAAAATAGAATAAACAGGAAATATAGAAGCAAGCTTCCTTCAGAACATAATAAACATAGCAAGTGAAAATTGTCCACCCAGGTGGCAACAGTTTACTTAAAAATCAACCAATAGACAGGTAGCTACCATTACATAAATCCCAGTTCAGTCATTGTCCAATACTGAAATTAGGAGTTGTGACTACAAGGCAGCCCAAGCCAACTCAGTTGCACCCAAGTATGAGTACCAGAAGTCCCAAAAGGGAGGCAGACAGGCTCGAGCAGCATTACAAAGGCTCGTGAATTACTTTAGGCCTAATTTAGGCTTGATACAGATGACTAAATTTAGTCTAAGTACTAAAGGCAGCAGATGGTGTCTTTCAAAGAATCAGCTGAAGCATTTGAGATAGAAAAACACCATTTTGAGTATAGTTAACTATGGTTGCAGTCTCAACAAGTTCTTTAGATACAACTTACATCTGACAATACTATTTGCTCTAAGTAAGTCAGGTTTGCACTAATTTCAGACTGTTCAGAGGAACTCTTGTATTGGTTTAATCACACAAATCTTGAAAGAAACCCACAGCTAAAACAGTACACTGATACTCCTGGGACATTGAGTTTTTTCTTGGAAAGGAGTTTCACAAAGATACACTGTAAACCCAGAAGGCAAAATTCAGATAACCCAAAGACAAATAGTTCTTTTTCTTAAGAAAAAACCCCAACAACAACAAACTAAGGGATCAGTTAAAAAAAAGGAAAAGAAAACAACTAAGTAAAGTATGAATCTTGCCCTCCAGTTGAACCAGTTTTGTGCTAGAACAAAAAAAAGACTTTTATTTATTTATCAAAGTGGCCTAGTAGGCTCACACATATTCTACTTCACTTAAAGAGAAACTACTTTCTAGTAACGTCTTTTCTTGTGGAATGTCTGTGTGAGGTCCATACCAGCTTCTAAGGATTTGCCTAGACATGTGGCTGTTGTGAGGTGATTTTTTCACTATCACAAAGCCTTGCATGTGGTTTTATGAAAAATGCATTTTCAATACACTGCTTGATACTGAACAGAAATGTAAAACAACTTGGAATTGTTTTTATCTAAATGTTCACTTCATTTATTCTTAGTCTATTTGTTATAGATGGGCTATATGCATCTCAGTATAATGTAAATAATTTGAATTCCAAAAGACTCTCATAATAAAATGCTGGTATATGAATTATTATTTCTAACATGCATGCATTTAAACAAATATTTTATCAAATGGATTCAGCCAAGTATTCATGCTATGAAAGTTGGTGATTTTAATTATGAAGGTCACACCTGAACGTCTTTTAAAGACCGCATTCTGGTCCCTCACTTTTCAATGCCAGCTAAAAAGCTGGCTTTGTCTTCTTGTTTTTCATTTTAAATATGAAGCAAACCAGAGCATTACTGTTTGTACATCACTACTTATTTTCTGGGAAAGGGTAATTACAAAAGTTCACAAATACATTCTTACATTCTAAGTCAATTTAACATCATTCTTCAGAATCACAGCTCTGAGTAAACAGGTTTTACTTGGAGTACTAATAAACCTTGAAGATAAAATAATTAACCCTCCCTATAATAATACATAATAATTTTACTGTTTAAGGACACTCGGCTTTATTTTAGTGTACTTGGAGAACTCTCATTTGTATTAGTGGAGGAAATTTAGAAATTGGCAGAGCTAGGCTAGTAGGCAACAACTACAGATCACATTTTTGAATAAGGTCAGTTGGCATCAGTCAGCCAACTTCCTTATGTCTAGACTAGTTTACTACTGCTGATGACACAGCATTATATATTTTGGCAAACATTTAAGAGCCACTGCTCAGAAATGTACTTCGATTAGCAAGAAACTTTCCACTTAAACAGCTACTGCAGTCCTAATTCAAAATAGTTTATAACAAAGTATTTTTTCTACCATTCATTTATACAGAGTTTAAAAGTCAAATAAAGGTATTTGTGCATGAAGATAGTGCATTTTAAAATCTCTGAATGCAATTTAAAGATAACGCTGGGGTTTTATTATTCCCATCAGTTTCCAAATCCTCTACACATTTTGTGATCCAGGGACACACACAGAGTACCTGATTACTTTGACTTCACCAAATCTGGTTGAAAGAACGGAATAAAAAATCCAGTACTTAGCAAAATCATGTAACTGAATGATAACTTTTGCTTTAAAAATCTAATCCTTAACCTGTAATGAATGAGGCTGCAATATTTTTGTGCCCTACTTCCTTAAGAGATCGAACACTGACTTCCTACAGTAACAACTGCAAAAAAAAAAAAAATTTTGCTAGCAAATGTGGCTCAAGAACATTTAACAAGTTCTGATCACATGGTTTTAATAACAGGAAACTTGTCCATGGCATGGAGAAGCACTACATCATGCCTCTCACACAGACATTAGCAGCGCAATATGTGTCAAGGATCCAGGCACCCAGTTCATGCTGCTTAAGGTAAAATTAAGCAAGTAAAAACCTAATCTGCTTTAAGCTTTGATGTTACCACAGTCGTTGGGGGACGTCTTATTTTTACTGAAGACAAGGAAAAAATCAAAGTCTACTAATATTCTGTGAGACTTCCATTTCCAGGTTTTGACTCAAAAGTGGGAATTTCTTTGGGCTGAGAAAGGTAGTCATTTCCATGAATGCCAGAAACTGATATTATATGCAGTTGATGTGGAATTTAGAGTTGTCAGGTGAAAGAAAGGTGGATGGAAACTAGTATCAGGCCTCTGTCTCGACAGTTACACCTCACTCAGATGTGATTAAATCTTAATGAGTTTTTTTTTACACTAGTTGTCTTTTTACCTCTGCAATGAGACTGTTTAAGCTTCAATCAAATAGCAGCATTTCATCAAGCTTATAATATGATTTAATTGCTTTTGGCATTTTGAGAAATAAAAACAAATCAAGTGATATTTATGTGGACATAAGGGAGCATTTAAAATATTTTAGAATTTTCCATAGCGCAATTTAAAATGCATATTAATAGACTGCACCAGAAACTGCAAGTCACTGTCATTAAAATATTATAAATACAATATAACTTTTAGCTGCATAATACATTTTTAATAAACAAACTGTCGAAACACATTCTTCACTTACACTTATTCATTCAGATCTGAGTACTGTTCTCCAGGCAAATAAAGGATCTTTATAATCCTCAATGACAAGTTAGGCTTTTTTTTTAAAATACAGTTCTCATGGAAATTAACTTTTAAAAACTATGATTAAATAACATTAAGGTTACAGTGATTTACAAGGATCAAGACTTTTTAAGTGAAGACTGATGCAGTGAGTGAGAAAGAAAATACATTCTGGCTTCAAGGCAGCTTGTCATTAAAAGGAGAGAGCCTTGAGTGAATTTTGAATTTCTCAATTTCTGTTGGTTCAGCTCCTAACATCTACTGAAATATATTTTTTTGTTGTTGTTGTTGTTTATTAGCAGTATTCCAGATGCTCAGCTCTCAAGTGGTTGCGTGTACTTAAGGTAGAACAGCTTTTTCTTTCAGTCTCAGCATGTTCAAAAATCAGGTAGATGCTTTCTTTGCACCTCAGATTGTAAGGTTTTGTGCTCTACAGACACACTACAGGGTGACCCTGTGCCTGCACTGCAGGATTGGGCTGATGCACTGAAAGTTAACATAGTACTCACATCAACATTTTAGAAAATAGATTTTTAACTCTCATACTGCTGAACTGTTTCATGGAAATAATGGCCACAGTTTTTCCACAGAATCATAGAATGGTTTGGGCTGAAAGGGACCTTAAAGATCACCTGGTTCCAAGCCCCCTGCTGTAGGCAGGGGTGCCACTCACTGCCATCAGGTTGCTCAGGGCCCCACCCAACATGACCTTGAGCACTCTCAGGGATGGGGCATCCACCATCTCTCTTGGCAACCTGTTCCACTGCCTCACCACCGTTTAATGCAGCCCACAAGGTACCTGGCCTTCTGGGCTGACAGTGCACACTGGTGGCTTTTTCTGGCTCTAGTGGAGATCACCTGGGTATGCACCTTGGAAAAGAATGCATTTTGGCTGCATCGGAAGATAGTTCCAGCATCTGGCTAAAAGAGATGATAGAAAGTGTTCCAGGTATGTTATTTGGTAGTTTGGAGATAAATGCAATATTCTGAGAAATACATGGATTCTACATCAGTTAACCATTTCAATAAAAGACAAAACAACTTCAGGCACCCTGGATGAGGGGCAGAAGTTATAAAAAGAAGCTCAACCAAAAAACTTTAAAATCTGAAAGGCACAATACAAGAAAAAATTTCTACATCTTCTTTTTCAGAAGCTTCAAAATTTCCATTCTGGTGGAGAAAGTCTAATATTCTACTCCATATTAGGAGTGGCATCGGTGTATTTGTCTTTCATAATTCAGGGTTAGCACATTGTTTTACTGTCCAGTGTTTTGCAAGTCCATTAATGTGTTCCTGTTCAAAACAGCAACACCCTTCTAATCCTACAACATGCAATTTGAGGACTACTTTACTAAAGCAGTGCTGCTTCTAATTTAAGTTGCGCTACTTGTATTTACCAGTTAAGACATTGCAAGAATGGTGGTACTCTTTGAATAACCAGGGAACAGAGATGGCTGTTTGCACTGCAGAACTATTCCATGTATTGTTAGTGAAAGCACCACTTTCTGATTAAATCCAGGCAAGGAACGTTGCTTCTTGAGGTACTTGCTTGTTACTCAGTTTCCCTTAGAAAACCTTATGCCATTAGTTCACTCTCCAGAGACTGTCAATGCAAGGCCACTATTGTTTGGTTCTGTACATTTGAAGCTGTGGATCAGTGCTGAGATGAGTTACTGAGGTTATTTCAAACATTTTGTTAAACTTACAGCAGCCTTCCCAAAGGAATGCTTGGCTGCAAACTACCTCTTATGCTGGGTGACAGAAAACATGAGAAAAGCCTTTGAGTACTGTTAGATTGA
The DNA here is from genome assembly GCA_013396875.1 of Vireo altiloquus. Taxonomy (NCBI): domain Eukaryota; kingdom Metazoa; phylum Chordata; class Aves; order Passeriformes; family Vireonidae; genus Vireo; species Vireo altiloquus. Next base: position 238,407 of record VZRF01011678.1, read on the forward strand.
AGTCCAGGCAGCCACAAGTGCTGGTCAACTCATGCTGCCACTAGGTGATTAATAGTTGTTTATTTTTAGGGCTGGAAGTAACAGGCCATCCTAAGGCCAGTGCAAGATGATATCTGAATAATCTCTGAGCGCCTCACAGTTTGCAGCAATCCTTTCTTTTTGTGCAGCTGTTTATCTGGTGTCAGTGCTCACCAGAATACCAGGATATGCCAAAAGTGCATTTAACCAAGGAAGCAGAACTGCTCTTACGAGATTAGATTTTTGTTCAATAATTATTGTAAAACAGAACCAAGCTAGTCAGAAACATTGCTCAGCAAATTTTGATAGCAGAAATGTTGATAAATAAAGGCACTATATACCTGCATGTTTAGTATTTGCTGAGCATAAATCATGGATCCACCATTAAAGCTATCTCAAGACATTTTGAATGAATTATTAGACAATTCTATATCTTGAAATCTTTATACACAAATATGGAATAAAACAATGTAACAGATGAATCTGAGCTTCCAACTTCCCAGATCAGAGAATTAGAAGACCGCACAGTAAATCACACTGAGTATCTCCACACAATGCTGCTTAGCAGTTAACTACCAAACACACTATTGCCCAGAACTGATAGGCAGAAGCATTTCATGTGTGATGCTGTACTTAAATTTACTGTCTCTCAACATGTAAGTCACCTATCTGTATTAGCAGGGAAGAGATGAAAAAGGAAGTGGTATGTCTGCTGCCCATTACTCTGGCACCTGAAGCCCACCCAAACGGAAGGCAAACACCTCCTCCGACCTTGAATATTCCCACTGTCTTTGGAATCTGCTGGCAAGCTTTAATTGTGCCTGGCACACACTTACTTTTAATGCCTGAGGCTCCTCAGCTTGTCTCTCAGTTAATTCATATATCCAGTGTCTTTTCAATGCAAACTGGTCCTGGCCCATTTCATATTTGAAAATAATTTGGGATTTAGTTGTTATTCAGAAAGGAGTGCATCCTGAGATACACAAGTCTTATGTATCACCTGCAAGATATCCAGTCTCCCAGAAGAGATATTTTCACATGGTGAAAGTTGGAGACTATTCCAGAGACCACTAAGGCAATCTGTAGTTAAGTGTTACATTCATTATTATGTGAAGTTAAGTGCATAACTGGCGATGAACAAAGAAATCTACTTCTCCTTTCTGCCTTCTCTCTCCTTAACTATTTATATACCTACACACAGAGCTCAACTGCATGCATCTTCCGAAAAATTAGTGCTATTTAGATTTATTTACACATTATTTGTTCCTTCTCAGTATATACTACCAACACTAAACCCAACTGCGTTTCAGCTTTCTTTGCTTACTATGCACCAAAATTTTCTGGGCTCACCATCAATGTACAGAATTTTGTTCAAAAGGAAGGCATAAAAATGTAAATGGTAATGTAAGTGAGCCCAGAAGGAGGGGGAGGAAGAATCAGAGGAAAATGCTATCACACTTGTGAACTTTTAAAAGCGACAGCAGATTAGTTGAGTTAGCCAGTGATATATTACAATCCATGCCTGATGAGAACTGAGGCAGAAGTCTGCAACACAATAAAATCACATAGTATTAACATTTTCCTTCATACAGTTACATGTATGTATTTTCCTACATACAAGTACAATTGAAAACAGTGGAAGACAGCTGGACTACCTTTCCTTTCCTTTCCTTTCCTTTCCTTTCCTTTCCTTTCCTTTCCTTTCCTTTCCTTTCCTTTCCTTTCCTTTCCTTTCCTTTCCTTTCCTTTCCTTTCCTTTCCTTTCCTTTCCTTTCCTTTTTCTTTGCCATGGAATTGCTAGATTGCTAGATAAATGAACATTGTTGGTTGGCAGACTTCTAAGGGCACCAAAGACAGCACCAGCAGTCTCATTTTAAACAAACCAGAAAAAGTGTGACCTGTAGAGCTGCTAGTCCTGTTCAATTTCTGTTCCCTACAAGACAAAAGCAAAAGTAACAGAAAACAAAAGCAACAACAAGAAGAAAAATAAACACCACTCTTCCCTTCAAAGACAAATTAAAGTTTGAGTAAGCAGCTTGAAATGTCATGAACGATGAGTTTTACCAACCCTTCAGAGACTTGGCTAGCTTCCATCTGAGCATGGACACTTTGTTTTTTGGTCCTTACTCTGCATAAAAGCTCAGAGTAAGTAAATTAAGTGATAAGATTAGTATCTGTTCTGACCAGCTGTTTCTCCCTCTCCCTTGTTAGCCAAAAATGGCAAGTTTTTTTGTTTCTTAAAGTGCTTATTTTCCAGTCTTCTCCCTGCATTTGTGATTGCAATATCAAAGCACACCACGCGTTCAAAAAGTAAGGAAGGATAGTAGTTAAAAATGGTTTCTGAATTCCACAGGAAGCTCTCAGGAAAACTGTCTCTCGCAGAAATCCACTTGACAGGAACAGCCATAATGCAGCTTAAGGAGAGGTGCTGACATAAGGTTTCCATCTGCTCCGACCTCAGTACAGATTACTGAATATGTTGAAGACACCTTCAACTTGAACTGAGTAATGGAAGACCAGTATAGACAGTAAAAAATTCTTGTCAGTCCCCTCAGTTTATACAAGTCTTGCAAAAGAGGTGGGGGTCTTCCTGTCTGTTCAAGCTAGACCATCATTAGCTGGAAGGCATAAAAAACCTCCAACCAAACCCCAAAAACACTCACAAAAAAGAGGAAAATAGAGTCAATAAGTAAGAGGGAAGAGAGAACAACTGCACCTCATTAAACAGTCAGTGAACATTTATGCAATTTCAACTACTTCAGCTTCTAGGATCTCTCCATACCAACTACTGACTTTTGCCAAAGATTTCAAAACGTCTTTCTGTACCTTTGAGGTATCACAGTTATTACAAATCACTATTTCTGCACTGGAGATAAGTAGTTTGTAAGTAATAATAAGTAAGTATAATAAGTAGTTTGTAGTTTGTAAGTATGTGTACAGCAGACTAGTATACCTCAGTTAGATATTACATATCACTACACACAAATACAAATATACCCAGCAAGCCTGGCATCATCTTCCAGAAGAATGAGATGAATCCTAAATGGTATTTGGAGCTTTTCAGTACCAAGTCTTTGTTATACAGAATTACCCAGTGACAATTACCAGATGGCTGCAGTGATGCAAACTGATTTGTTACTTGAAATAGTGTGGTATATTTTGCCTTGGTTAAAAAAACAAGCTGCCCAGTCACAAAAACCATCTGCCCTAAAGTCCTTCCCTGCTCAGAAGTACCTGACGTCAAGATGTATAAATTGATGAAGGTTTGCATTTTTTCCCCTCAAGCCTCCCTAGGCCTAAAGCACTAGGACAGACTGCTAAAGGAAAACTTGCACAGGTACTGCATTTTTGCTGAGGGCAAATGGGACTTCCAGTTTGAGATCAGAATATCTCTGTTTCCACAGCTGCTAAATCCACATTAACATTTTTAAAAGCTATTTCTAAAGCCATAGCATTAGATTAAGCATTATTTTTAGTTAAGTTCAAAGAGAAGAAGTACAGCTTTGCCTGTTCTACCTGATTTTGCTATGGCAACAGCAGGAAAATGGTAAATTCAGGAGATTAAGAGAACTATAATTCTAGCTGAACCAGCAAAAATAAGAATTAAAAATTAATTTATAATTTCTTGATTACCTAGAGGCACTTTTGAACCATTCTTTAATTAAAAGAAAATCAAGTCAGACCACATAGAAAATGATAGAAATGCTATAGAACAGCTTCTCTTTGCTAAAGTAATGTTTCCACTTTAATGTACTTATTTTCTCTCATTTGCTTAACACTGCCAATATTTAGTACTGTGCAAATTTATGGAAATCTGACTTTAAAGAGCTTTGTGGTACTGAGTGATTTTTAAATTTTTGATATACTGAAGTGTCTTGATGAGATTCTGGAATAAATGAAATAAAACTCAGTAGCATGTAATGATGTCTTGTGACATGCTGTGAGGTAATACAAACAGTAACATGTCATGACTGTGGGTAAAATAACCTGAATGCTTTCACCCTGGTTTACTTTGCACAGAAGTCTGTCCTATGACTATAAAAAACTGAATAAAACCTGATAGATCTTTTTCCCCACGGGCATTTAAGGACAATTGTGCAACTGCAGAATACCTTACTCATATATTGCAGGAGTTGCAAGATTTATGTTAGAGGAACCAAAACTGCATTCCACTTTTTAAAAAACAAAATACCCTCAAACCAGATACTATATTTAGATTGCTATTGTGTAAATACATAATTAAAAAAAAAAATCACAGAATCACAGAATAGGTCAGGTTGGAAGGGACCACAGTGGTCCAACCACTGGACATTGGCCCAACCTCCCTGCTCAAGCAGGGTCATCCTAAGCCCATGGCACAGGTTTTTGTTCAGACAGTTCTTGAGTACCTCCAGTGAGGGAGACTCCACAACCTCTCTGCACAATCTGTTCCAGTGCTCTGTCACTCACACAGTAAAGAAGTTCTTCTTCATCTTCAGGAGGAACTTTCTGTAACTCAATTCCTGCCCATTATCTCTTGTCCTGTTACTTGGTACCACCAAGAAAAGCCTGGATCCATCCTCTAACACCTTCCCTTCAGATACTGATAGACATTGATAAGGTCTCTGTCACTGTTGCGCTTCAGATACGGGCAAAGAATGACATATTTGACTCCATTTTCAGAACCAGAAGAAGGCAGGAAAGCAGGGATCCTTTATTAGAGAGCGTATGCTTTTTTATATAGAACAGCGCTTAGAGGCAGAGCAAAAACACTCACCATTGGTTAATTGCAGAAACCACCCCTTTAACTGAAAAACAACACCAATGCAAAAACATATTTTCAAAACAGTCTGTGACAAACAGCAAGTGTTAAGTTATTTACAAAAGATTTGTTTATCCAAAAATTGTTTTTCATCCCTCACGGCCTTGGGGCCGCTCGTGAGAAGTTTTACTTTCTCACAGAACTCTGCAGAAAATCTTCTCCTAACAAGCAGCCAGCATCCATAGGTCCCCTCTCAGTCATCTCTTCTCGAGGCCAACAGGCCCAGCTCCCCCAGCCTTTCCTTGTGAGAGAGATGCTCTAGTCCCCTCATCATCTTTGCTGCTCTTCACTGGACCTGCTCCAGGAGCTCCATGTCTCTCTTGTACTGAGGAGCCCAGAACTGGACACAGCACTCCAGGTCAGGCCTCACCAGGGCTGAGCAGAGGGGCAGGATCACCTCCCTTGATCTGCTGTCAATGCTCTCCCTAATGCAGCCCAGGATCCCATTGGCCTTCTTGGCCACAAGGATCATGGACAGCTTGGTGTCTCCAGGACCCCAGGTCCTTCTTCGGAGAGCTGCTTTCCAACAGGTCAGCCCCCAGCTTGTACTGGTACAGAGGATTATTCTTCCACAGGTCTAATGAAAGAGCAGATGTGGTGGCAGTAACGGAAAAGTTTTGAATTTTTGATATCGCTGTCTGCAAGCCATGATCAATCTAACAACATTTGTTGTCTTAAATAGCAAAGATTCAGAAATGAAACTAAACATTTTTTATTAATTGTTTAAATTACCGACTTTTTTTTACTAGAGGTAACTAATCTGACTTTTGTACATGATCTGCAATTTAACAGGAACCTGCTCAAAATATTGCTACAGTTGGGTACAAACTTACACAGATATGAAGCCTGCATTAAAGAAATTATATTTCCCTTTGCTTTCCCAGAGGAAGAAGGAATCAATCCATGTAACAGTTGATTAGTGAAGGAACACAAAGCAATGCAGCTAAAGAAAGGGCAAAATAATCATATGAAATGTTGGGAGAGATTTTCAGTACAAATCTAGAAATACTATATTTTCTTGAAGACTTGCTTAGTCCTCATCTGGAACCTGTAGACAGGTCATTCAAGAAAGACACATAAGAAATAGCCAGATATGGAGCAAGGCTGCTGCACTACCCAGGAAAAAGAACAGTTGTTCATAGGAAAGAGTAAATAAGTTTGGTCTTTCCAAACTAGCAGAGTAAAGGCTGAAGACAGGGTACTGTGCTCCACCAACACATCAGGAAGACTAATACACTGGGTCTAGAAAAAACTTCCAGTGAGAGCAGTGGGACCAAAATACTTTAAATGATTTTTAAATTACACTTGGTATGTTTAACAAACAGGTTATAAGATATGGTGTTTATCATAGCTGGGGATTAGACACAGTGACAAAACCTTAGACATTTCTGAATGTAGTACATAAAACTAGCAAGACAAAATGCCCTCTCCAGCAATCTGGAATGATATCACCACTGCTAACAAAATTAAGCAGACTCAAATGTCTTTTCTCTACCTGAGGAAAAAAGACAAATGTCTATATATTATGACATACATTTATAAAATGAGATATCAGAAAGTCATCCAGAATGCAGGAAAAGAGAGAGTTTAAAAAAGTAAGATTAAAAGAAATCTCCTTTTGAAATGAACAATATGAATTTGAACCATGCTTATTTGCCCACAGACATAGGTTAACAATTTACTTTTCATAAATAATAATGGCTTGTCTGATTTTTATCAAAGTTAATATCTGCAAATTGCCATGGTTCTCTACACTTTTAAGTGAAATACATAAAGACAGGCAAACTTTTCTAATTGAAGAAGTATACTCAACTTTTCTAATTTTACTTCTTGTTTTTACAACACATACCACTACCTCAAGCTCTTCTGGTTCAGTGTTATCCAGATTACTCCTGCCTAATCCTCAAGCCTAAAGCAAACAGAACAATCAAAGGTATGTTGAAAGAAATGAAACAACCACGAAACCACTGAAATCTGTAATAGTTTTGTCACCAATTCCTTGTCCTAGTTTTTAGGGAGAAAAAAAATATTATCTTTAAGCAATACCCATGCCAATCATACATTTCATATACCCTGACCCTCTTTTTTAAAAAAAATTAATTTATGAATTCTTTTTGAGGCCTTGTTGTAAAGTACATAGCTCATAAAAGGTTCCTGGGACCAGGTGACTATCTCATCACCCCTGTCCCACCTGGAGAAGTGGACTCATTGTGGATACTGCAGTTCATAAAGCACACAGCAAATCCGATAGTAAGTGAAGGCATTAGATTCTTAATGGAGAGGTTGTGCCCATAATCCAACTTCCTGGCAGAGGCTAAGTGTGACAGGTGGAGTATAACGCCACCCCCAACAAGCCAGCCTGCAGTAAAAATAGCTGAGTAGGGCTGGACATTTTTTGCTTACAAATTGAGCTAAATTTAACAGTAAAACTGAACAAAGCAATAGCAATTGAATCAAATGTGACAGCAAAAACCCCATTTTATGCACACACTTTATTACAGTTCTTAACTTTGTGTTTGTATAGTGAGTGAATTTATGCTTCAGCATGTCTAAAACTGAATTACAGAGACACATACAGTGGTAATTTTCTTTACAGTCACCTACCAACTGAATGAGAAAAAAGAGAGCAACTATTCTAGAAGAAGTGTACACTCCATTCCTTTGTTTTATCTGTCCAGTCACTTACAGAACAAAAATATTTATTGCAAGGATGAGCTATAAAGTGTCAGGTATCAGATTCAAAGTGTGAAGAAAGAACCATCTGTATCTACTTTCATATGTTGCTTCTAGAAAGAATCCTTTTCATTACACTGTTTCTGGGATAATTAAAAAATAAGAGGCATGAGAGATGAAAGTGACATACTCTCAATGTAGATTTTCTCTTTGTAAAGACAAAAGATATATGAACCAGAAGTATGGTGTGAAACAACTGACCAATACTGAAATAAAGGTTCCAAATGCACTCTGTTAGAAAAGCAGAGTTAAGCCATTGTCCTCACCAAGCATTAACTGGCACTTGCCAACAAACTTGCAACAAAGGCTGATGATAGACACTAAATATGGCATACTAAATGATGGCACTTATATTTTCCTGCAGTTTCAGAAATACAAATGATCTAAGACAAGTTATGTAAGGAGCAAGCAACTACCTTTCCTCATTTTGTATCCAGAGCTTAGTGAAATCGTATGTATTTTAAAGATTTTCTCAAAAAACAAGAGAAACAAACTCAACAATTTTAGTGTACTATCAGAAAGGTGAGTTTAAATATGAAGCTCTCAATTTACAATAAATATCTTTAACATTAAAATGGCTTTGAAAATCCTTTACCTTTTGTGAATTCCAGGATTTCCAGATGAATCTGAAAATATCAGTAATTCTCATGTTGGACTAACTTATAGTTAAATGATCTACGTAGTTTTAAATTTTAAGTATTTTTACCACTTCTGTCAGAATCTGTTCACTAGATTCTAACACATAATTTTAAGAGACTGTCATGAAGTATGTTTGATAGCTTAGAGTTTTTTCATTACTTAAATGAAAACAATTGATGGATTGGAAAATTAAATGCCAATTTTAAGAACAGTACTTTGAAGTTGAGACCAGACTTGTTTTGGGATATTTCTGACTTATTACTCTATGTTAACAAGGTCATTTCTAAACATATCTTTTTGTTGTCCTGCCCAGAGAATAGTTATTATAATCACGGAATCATACAATGGTCTAGGTTGGAAGGGACCTCAAAGGTCATGCAGTTCCAATCCCCTGCCATGGTCCCACTAGACCAGGTTACTCCAAGCCTCATCCAGCCTGACCTTGAACACTTCCAGGGATGGGGCATCCACAATTTCACTGGGAAACCTGTTCCAGTGCCTCACCATCCTCACAGCAAACAATTCTTTAATACCTAATGTAAACCTACTCTCAGTTTGAAGCCATTCTCTCTTCTCCTGTCATTTCACGCTATTGTAAGAAGTCCCTCTCCATCTTTCTTGTAGGCTCCCATCAGATACTGGAAGACTTCAATTATGTCACCCTGATGCCTTCTCTTTTCCAGGCTGAACAACTCCAATTCTCTCAGCCTTTTCTCGCAGGAGAGGTGCTCCATCCCTCTGATCATCTTGGTGACCCTCCTCTGGACTCATTCCAGCAGGTCCCTGTCCTTCCGTTCTGGGACCCCAGAGCTGATGCAGCACTGCAGGTGGGGTCTCACCAGAGCAGAGCAGAGCAGAGCAGAGTAGAGCAGAGCAGAGCAGAGGGGCACAATCCCCTCCCTCTCCCTGCTGCCCACACTGCTTTGGATGCAGCCCAGGGCACACTTGGCTCTCTGGGCTGGGAGTGCCCATGGCTGGGCCATGTTCTGCTTCTCATCCACCAATGCTACCTTTAGCCTTATTTGGCTCTCAAGAATGGTCTTAAGGGAAATGTGTATTATGTTTACTGTTATTTGATGATGAAATGCCAACAGACTAAAATATTTCTTTAATGAATTACTCAGTTCAATAAAAGCATCAATAGTTTGCCTGGTTTTAAAATACAATTTCACTACAACACGTTGAAAGAAACAATACTAATGCAAAAGCCCTGCCATGTGCATTAGTCCATATTAAACCATAGCCTCCCGGCCCCTGGCATTAGACTATTGTCAAAGGTCTGACAAACCCACAGCTACATGGAAATTCAGAGATCAGAATGAAAATCTTACCACTTTGTGCCTAGATATAATTCACTGACTGTATTAAGAATAGGCCCAGAACTCTGTCTTTTTAGGTTTGATATAAAACCATTAAAATAGATGGTATCTTAAAAAAATAGTAAGGAAACATTAAGGATGTTGTGAACACACACAGAGATATATTACACGGAGCTGTTTATATTATGTGGCATTTTTTCACAGCATGTGGGGGGCAAAATGGTTTTGATTACCTCACTAAAACACAAATGAAGAAATATTGACCATTCAATCAGGAGTTGCAGGCATTGGACTGTATGATAGGGACCTTCCAAATACAATTGAAGAAAATGTACCTCATAAATAATGCTCTGCCCATTAAGGCAAAACAGTCAACTGACACTTCACAGGATGCAATATTGTGAAAAAACAAGGTGGCCTGCATGATGACAAGGAAATTATTGCAATAGTTCAAAATGGAGAGAAAACATTAACGAACAAAAAGTTATCTTTTCTCAATATGTAATATTGTTGAATATTTCAGATTTTTCCTCCTGTTTTGAAGAATTCCATCTCATTCATTACATGAATGAAAGGTAAGCAGATGTACTGAAATCTCTCATGACACTACAGCATCTCACAGTTATTTATTTTAATTTCTGGCATACATTATGATCTATACTTAATGGATCCTCTGTTTTTATGCCATTTTGATTATATTAGCATGTATTTCAGTCATTGATCAGCAACTCCATTTGTCTTTTATATCACAATTTGACATCAATGCAAGAAATGGGATAAGATGCAATCCAAATTATACAGAATTACTAAATAATAGTTGATCAAGAATTATATTTGCAATGCATGACTTGTCAGAATCAAATTTAACAGTAGGTAATGAATGCTTCTTTGTACTTCCATAAATTTGAGTTGCTTTCAAAGTTAAAAAAAATTGCTATTACCAGTTGCTAATCACATCTGAGGATTATTAGTCTTTTTGACTAAGAAGTCAGGGATGACATTAGATGCCTGCCTCTTTATAGTTACTGTTATCAGTGGTTTGGTGATCTCAGGTGGATCTCTAGTATAGAGTACTTCTAACAAAACGCTGCTGTAATGCTCTCAAAACTCAGCTTGGTGGAAGGGAGTTACTTTTGCAGTTGTTATTCCCAACTGTACAGACAGCAGAGAAGCAATGCAGAATGAGCTGTACCACTTACTATTTTGCTGAGCAAAACCTGGAAACTCACCCCACAACATTCAACTTGACATCAGACTTAAAATGAAGAGTTTTAGTGCAGAAGTTACCACAACAAAAGAACTCAAATGTGTTTCGATTTAGCAACATTAGAATTTAGTCATTTTTGACCAAAATGAAGAAATTTTGGATGACATTTTTCAGTTTAGTTTACTAAAACATATTTCAGCATTAAATAGCATTCCCCTCGATCCCCCTCCCCTTTGTTTTAACATGTTGGCATATGGTTAGACTCCTTCAACTCTAAAGACGCATGAAAAAAGAATGGAGGAGGGATATGATTCTCCAGAGCCACAACAGCTATCCACATTGAACACAGAGCATTGCAGGACTGCACTTGTTGCTTTATTAAAAATAAAGAAAACATTTCAAGTTCACTCAAATAATTGATATATTCTCAGCTGGACTGAAGCAGACATTTCACTTTGACTTTTATAGCAGAAATGTTGAAACTTAGGAAAACTTTGTTCTCTGTCCAAAACTGCCCCCAACAGCCAACAAAAATTCCTCAACCACTTTTCTGGAGTGACAAAGACTATTTTTAAATAAAGGAAAGAAAAGTACTGTAAGAAATCAAAGAAACAGGTCATTTTGATATCCAATAACCAAAAGGAATGTTTTGGCAGAAATGAACTTATCTCCACCACAGTCTGATGAAGCTTTTTCAGATTTTTAGTACTTGCTTATCTTTGTTAACACACTCAAGCATGCATATATCTTCTGAGAGTTCTGCTCTAATGGCTGAGCTTTAATGCCTCAGCTGACAGGATATGTTAGAAGACACCAAAAAATTAGTAGCAAGTTTGATCCCCATGAACAATGCTATCCACTTTTAGACTCCAAAAAGTGCAAGACTAATCCATATTTTAAAACAACCCAAATTAAAACCATAGAAAATAGAAAAATAATTAAACCGCTCACCCCACAACACTCCCAAATTCGAGGCAAGTTTCATAAGAAATGAAACATTTTCAGACCGACAACTTCAACTCAGTACTTATTTTCCAGTTCTCTATCCTGTCTTTTAACTTAAAAGTTGTTTATAAATTATATATGAAAAGATTCCCAGGAAATAAAGTAAGAATAGCACTAACCTGATGATTTATATATTGCTGTGGTAACATAAAAAATGGGCACAGTTATAGACATGCTTACAAATACATGAATAAATGTATATGTAGGTGGAAGAGAGTATGCTTTTCATGGGATGCCCTATACTAAAGTAATCTTGGCTAAATTTTGGTTTTCCTCATGACAAGGCAAATGTAGGGAAACTTGAGTAACATTACAACCAACTCTGTGCACCACCCCGATCTAAACATTTTACCTTCTGGATAATCTGTGTTAAAAGAAATACGTTTGTTTTTCCACTCCTGCACACTCCTCCCACTAAATTTAAAGTGTAAATTTATTCAATTGATTACGGAAAAGCATAGCATAAATAGGAGTAATTTTCTCTTTTTGGAGCAAAGTGTGACTGCTTTTCATTATAGTTTTATGACATTTACCTGAATTTCATGAGGGCAAATACTTTCTTTTTATAATTAGCTTCATTAGGAATTCAACATAATATATAAAATAAAAGTGAATATTTGTTCTGGGTTTTTTTTTTTATTTATTTTGTAAACTGAACAGCTGATACAGGGAGTTTTCAGTATAGCGGTTCATTCTATGTGTGCAGAATCAATATGAATATTGTAGTACAACTTTTATTACAGAACAAACAGACTTCAGCAAGACATTGAACTGTGTAAAAAGAAAGTTGTATATTTTCTGAATAACTGACTTTTAAGAACTAAAAAAACACACAAAAGCACTTTTAAAATGGGTATTTTTGTAATATATTTATAACTTGGCAAAAAAACAACCATGCTTCACTTTTGCTACACTGACTGAAATTCATTGCAAAGTAGTTTTTTGCTCTCACTAAACAGTTTGGAAAACTGGAAGTTAAGGAGTTTATTACTCTCCTTGCCAAATTTTTTAATTTGTTAGTCTGATTTAATCAATTATTACAAACATTTTTTTGTGTGCTATTACTCTCTTTAAGCTTAATGAGCTTTTTTCCAGCTGCTTAACCACAAATGTACTTTGAGAAAACCAATGTATTTGCTCATATTTAGCCCACTTGTTCTTAGACACATTAGGACAAACCCAACACGATGTACTGCAGATTGCACTTCCTTTTCTTCTACTGAAAGTGACTGATCACACAAAGTGTTTAATTTGCAGTACTTTAGTTGCTTTAAGCAGGAAAGTACAAGATTGTTTAGTATCTTCTAAATAATATACATTTTAACAACAGTCACATCCTGTGCCTGAGAGCATTGTCCAAACGCTTCTTGAGCTTCGTCATGCTGGTGCTGTGACCACTGCCCTGGGGAGCCTCTTCCAGTGCCCAAACACCCTCTGGGTGAAGAACCTTTGCCAATACCCAACCTAAACCTCCCCTGACACAGCTTCAGGCCATTCTCTCAGTCCTGTCACTGTCACCACAGAGAAGAGATCAGTGCCTGCCCCTCCTCTCCCCTCACAAGGAAGCTGTAACTGCAATGAGGTCTCCCCTCAGTCTCCTCTCCTCCAGGCTGAACAGACCAAGGGACCTCAACCACTCCTCATATGATTTTCTCTCTAGACTCTTCATCTTCAGCAGTATTAGCTTAGAGAAGCCAATTACTATTTTCTTTTTACCATATTACCATTACATTTGTGTTTTGAAACTACACTGGATAGCTCCAGTTACAAGAGTGAAGATCCACCATTTTTTTCAAGCTACAGAATACATCCATGTTTTCTGTACTAAGGTTTTCATAGAACAGGATTATTAATTTCCAGGATCTGGGAAGTTTCAAACTACTTCAATTAGTTTAGAATGCAGTATATTAATTTCTAGTACCACAATGTGACTAAACCTAAACATTTTGTCTGTTCTGAGTTTTATTTGTTAACAATAAAATAATCACTTTCAATTATAATAAATTAAATTAAAATTGACTTTGTAATCTACAGTGAGACTGAAATAAGTGCTAAGACAACATCTACAGAGCATGTAATTAAATTTTAGGAAACAATGATTTTAGGAAACTATGTTTGCTTTGAATAACTCAACTGATTCAAAATAATTCTACTTTGAAGTCATCTGGCTATATCAAAGGGTTAATTTAAGCAGGAAAATAAATTTTTGACAAACGACTAGATAACATGAGACTCAGTAATAAAAAATGAAAGTCTTTCTTCTGCTGTTTCTCTTCCAGATTAATGAAACTTTTATGTTTGGCATTAAGTTGTGTCTTGATTTGTTCCATTACTGCTGTCAGGCTACTCTTCCACCCCCAGATGTTGGAATACTGCTCTAAGATAACTGATTTTACTAGTGGGACCATAACAAGAACAGTTTGCTTACACAGATATGGATATGGTAGTCTGCCATGAAATACGCAGGCTAGAGCTAGGACATGGAACTGAAGTGCACAGACTAAGGGCAAGTGAAGACCAGACTGAAAATACTGCTACTTCTCAAAGCTGGTTTTAAGAAATCAGGAGCACATAAACTGGAATTTCTCCCTACCTCCCCACTTCTTTTTTTTCTTTTCACAAAACATTAGTGCTCTCTGTCCTGTTTACAAACTCAGTTTTTCAAAAAAGAAACCACAACAGTACATTTACAGTTCAATTTCATGAGTCTGAGTCTTTCTTTACTGACATCACATTAACAGAGGAAAGAGATAAGAATGTTGCTAGTAATGAAAAAGACCTATGGCCCAAACCAACCTTTTATGAAATTTCGCCTCTTCCCATTCCAGATATTTAGAGGGTAATGAGAGACAGTAATTGTTCAGATTGGGGCTTTTATGCTCTTTTTAAGTAGGAGAAGCAGCAGATATTATTCTAGCCCACTGATGGTCCTCCTTATAGCTAACAGTGCACTTCAGCATGTGGTATATAAATGTGGTCATATACCCCCATGTGCTAATCAAGTCGCTCATACCTAACTCAGATTCTTGATGTGGGGTCCTATGGAAATCTGTGTCTACCTAAAGTTTGCAAGACAAAGTAGCAGTAATAGGTTTTGTGTTACAGTTGCTCAATAACTTGCTGTCAGGATTTACAGAACTAAACTATAGTGGGCAAAAGTTACTTAATGCTACTATTTAATAGAAACATTCCCAGGTAAAAGCAGTATGGAAAAACTTTTCGTGACCTATTGCTTTTATTTCCTCTTGTTGACATTATACTATTTGTAAATACTCTACTAGAGAACACTCACAGTGTTATTTCAGTTTTTTTTATACCTAGGTTATTGATACCCCAAGTATTAGATCATGGTTTGCCACTGCTGTAATCTGTTTCAGCCATTCCTGAGACTTGGAAGATCCCAATGCAGTTCCATAGTGACTACAGTCCCCTGCTGCCTGCAGCTCACCTCAGTATGGTACAGAGATCTTGTTGCTGCCGATACAGAAATTGTATAATCCTGCATTTACCACGATCATGGTAGTTTGTTACCTGCCTGCTGCTTTCTCACAGCAAGAGCTGCAACTATTCCAATCAATCTGCAAATTTGAGATTAGCTTAGCTCTCCAGTGAGATGATCACACCAGTAACTGACAAAATGTATCACTTATAGGCCTGAAATTCCAACAGAAAGAAAACCTTGAATCCAGATTGCAAGATGTGGAATCATGGGCAACTTTTCTCCTTGTAAAGATGTAAATTAGTTTTCAAAACTCAGGTGATTAGGGTCCAATACAAATAACAGATAATAGGTAAACCCATAGTAGTAAGTTACTGCATATTTTCTAACAAGAACTCCTATTGTAAATAATTCTCAATTATTTAGAATAAAAAAACAACTAGTATTCAAGTTAACTATAAATTTCATCTTGAAATCTAGGTAAATGGAACCGATACAAGAAAAATCTTAGACCTGAACAGATAAAATAATAATAGTTAGGAAAGCATTGTTCCAGGGCAAAATTACTCAACCTCTACCCTCAAAACAAAGCACAATTGTAAACACCACATGTTGAATTATAAAGCGTTTAAAGCCTGTTAGTTAAACAGGAGAAAAAATCAACACTAAAGCTTTAAGGGACACTTTGGGACAATAACATCCTCATTAAAAAATAAGGATACATCAAAACTCTTCAGTTAAAAGGTTAAGTGTTAGTCTCTGTGTAGTTGATAAGTGTTGGGCTAATCTAATCAGTGGCTGTAAGAGGCAATGCCATCAGCTAGTTGCCCTGACCTGTGCTTCTTACGTTTTTACAAAAGTCAGATTTAAGAAAGATTCAGGCCTTTGACCTAGCAAGGACCTTGTTCATGCCAGCCTGGTGCTCTGCTAAACAGACGGAGAACTTTCAGCTGAAATCAGGAACATGTGCACTTCACTAATACAACACATGACTTGGAAATTAAAATGCAATGTGATCAAGTGCTTTAGGATATTTTAACAGTTAAGAATGCAGTTAGGGAAAAAAAAGCTTGTATCTGTGTTTTGGTTTGGGGAGGGGGAAAAGGACAAATTAAATTGCATTAGTTTTCTTAAAAAACATGGGGAAACAAAAATTCAGTTCATTAGTTCATGCATGACTGACCTGGAGGAAATAAGGAGGTTGTATGTGTCTTTATGACATGTGCCACTTATTAGGTAAGTAGGTTTTACTACTTCCAATTGAAGTAAGTTAAAACTAATTAGATGGTAGTTAAATTACAGTCTAAATACAATAAACCCAAATAAAAATAGCAAATGGCATTTTAGTTATCAATATTGTTCCTAAATGCAGTTGATTATTTCCAAGTATTAGAGTAACAAGGTTTGCCAGCTGCTGGAATGGCAGTTTAATGCTACATACACTAACAAGGACAGACTTTTCACATATGCCATATTTAATCAGATTAATTTATTTCATTCCATCTATTGATACTTACATGTGTCTCCAGACATTACACATGAATCTGGACTCTGTATAAAACATAACCCATTCACCTTTTTTGACTATTATGGAATGATAGTACAGTATTGACAGGGAGACCTAGTAATCCAGTTTCTAATCACTACCAGCATCTCAGGTCAGTGTTGAGATTTTACACTTGATAATATAAGAAATATGCTTGTAGTGCCCATGCAGATTTTCACTTAAAAATGTGAAGATTATGCATCACTATGTCAGATTATATATCACTGTTTTACAGTGATGTACTATCAATAAATGTATCTACATACATACATATATTTCTTCCATCTCAATTACCTACAAAACAACTGGCTAACATTTTTGGCACACATATGCTTATCTCTTGCATTCCCAGGTTTTAGACTTACATGGAAACTTGAGTAGGAAACAAACTGTTAAACTTGGATTAGCCAAGATGACAATGCTTAAAGAATGGTTTTAATGCTTAAAAATGGGTTAAGGAAACTAAACAGAGGAAATAAAGTTACACTACCTTCCAATAAAAAAAGACTCTATCTTTTTGATACTCGAGCATAGAACACCCTAACTTATGGATCTCCATCTTGTACTGGAGGACCAACCAGAAAAAGTTACTTTTGTTGTTTTTTCCTTCTATCTGGAAGATGGTTCTCCTGATTTTAGAGTACCAGTTTCTATATAATTCATGGTCAACCTACTTCCTAGTTTTAAGAGAAAGAAAAGCACATACTGAGAAAGCAAATGAATTCTTATACTTACTGGATTGGAAGGTTTAGAGGATTATTAAGATTGCATATTGGGGAAGTGAAGTTCACATAATTTGTATTTCTTTTGCAATTAAAATTGTTAGCAAAAACATACCAAGTCTTGGTTATATGTAGTTTAATAATATCTAAATGTATTTACTTCCTCTCAGTGTAAAGCTGTTTATATTTCAACCTATATGCCGCCCCAGATTTTCCATCACTAATTTATACCTGCTAATATACAGGCAGTGACTGCTTCTTTGGAATAAAATAAATAAATACACTGCAAGAAAGTAGAATGGGCAGTTAGCATTACACAGTATGGTCTTAAATATAAATTTTTTTGGATGAGAGAGCTCTGCATTTATAAACTGAACATGGTATATTGTACTCCTGTAAAAACATTTCCTTCTACTATTTAATAAAGAAATAGGACAGAGCACGACATTTTCCTAATGGCTGTGAACTTAAAAAAAATCTGATTTAGTAACCATGAGAACTAAAATGTGTTGTTATCCACTTTGATTTCATTAATTCAAAGTAATGGGCAGAGTATAGGCAGAAAGGGTTTTATATTTGCTGATGACTTTACACTTAGGGAAACCCAGAACTATGACATACACATCCCCTAAACCTGCGTGGCAGTATCTGCTGTAGCAGAAATAAAATTGATATGCACAGATCTGCTTCCAGTTTTGGTATAAATGATTTTGTTCTGCATGCAGAATTAAAAAACCTTTAAAAAAACCTTTAAAAACCTTTAAAAAATTTGTACTATTCCTGCAAAACTTTCCATGGGAAAAAAGCATTTTCTTTGCTGATTTTTCGTTATATATTTTAATTTAATAACATAGACCCATGAACGATTATATAATGACAATATTTATATAAAGTCGTAAGTATATAGCAATACAGGATCCTGACAAGTATTCAAAGGTCTGATAATGGAAAAAAGTCTCCATTATTTCACTCAAATTCAATGTAAAACTTTATATATCTAACACCTTTCAGAACTGAATCAGCATTTTCCCTCTTACTTTCACTGAAGAGTACAATTATTTAATTCAAGTTGCTACAAATATTATCTAGTCTAGATAAAACTTTTATAAAGAGTAACTTGTCATGACTTTTTTGAACCGGAGATTTTTATATTTAGCTAAATTAATCCACTGCATAATGAAATATTCTTCTCTGTCCTCAATTAGAACTAAATTGTCCTCATTCTTTCTCAAATAGGTGCTTCTTGCCACAAGACATAATTTCTGTCAGTCCTCCTTAGTTCTAATATCTTTTGTGAGAAATGAAATAGGCAGTGGCCTTCGAAAATTTTTTTAAAAAATGAAGAAATCCTCTTCCTCTAAGACCAGTAACTAAATGTGATGAAAGTACTGAAAATATCTCCTAAATCAAATTTTGTAATGAAATCTCTTATTGAAGGAAAGATAAAAAGGTATTATGAGGGATACTTTTTAGCCAGAAATGTTAGAAGATCAAGGTATTGACACTACATTAAAGTAGAGAAACATATATAGAGAAACATTACATATGAGAAAAAGTCTCCCAAACTCATGGTACCATTGAAATACAATCCATACTTTTTTAAGACACACTTTCTTTAACCTTCCCTTTCCAACTGACATACCGATGGCAGCCCTTGTTAGTCTTTGTATCCTTTGCAAAGTTCCAGCTCCTTGGCTTTCCTGACCCTATCCCTACACAACTATGCAGTATCCCTGTGCTCTTCCCAGGATTCCTGTACCTGCTTCCACTGCCTGTGCATTTGCTTTTTGCCCCTTAGTTTGACCAGCACTTCTTCACTCGGCCATGCTAGTCTTGCCTTCCTTGCCTGATTTCTCAGTCCCAGGGATGAAGGGCTCTTGCACTCTATAGAAAGAGTCTTTAAAGATCTGCCAACTCCGTTTTGCTCTGTTCAACTCCTGTCCTGCTCCCTAGGGCAGCTTCCCCAAGAGTCCTATTGACTAACTCCTTGAAGAGCTGAAGTCTGATTTCCTAAAAATTCAGGGCTCTGACTTTACTCTTTGCCTGACCCATATTCCTCAGGACTTCAGACTTCACCAGTGCACGATGACTTAACCCCGAGCTACACTTCATCCCACTCCAATCTTGATGTTCCTGATTAGCTTGCTTTCATTGGTGACCATCAGTATTGCATCCCCTCTGGTCAGGGCTGTTTGTAACCTGGCTCAAGAAGTTATGCATTCCAGGAATCTCTTGGATTGCCTGCAGCTCACTGTGCTACTACCTTTCCAGCAGATGTTGAACGCCCCCAGCAGGACAAGAGCCTGTGAGTGTAATGCCTTCTGTACCTGGAGCAACAAGGGTCAATCAGTAGCCTCCCCTTGACTGGACAGCCTGTAGCAGACACCAACCACAACATTCCCTTTTTTGCCTTGGTCTTTGATTCTTACCTATAAGCTTTTGACCTGCTTGTGGCTGTTCTTTAGAGAGAGTTCTTCACACTCAATCCACCTCTGATTTGGAGGGACACTTCTCTTGTGCAGAGCAGGCACCCCAACCATCCAATCTTGGCATGTCATTAGAAGGCTTATCACAGGTGAGCCTGATCTTATCCCTTTCCTCCATCATCAGAGGGGGAAAGTCTGTTCATGAGCCCCATTAACCCAAAGACCCTCTTCTCTCCTAGGGAAAGATGAATCCCATCTGATGCCAGCAAGCCTGGTGCTGTATAGACCGTCCCATTATCAAACATCCCAAAATCTTGGCAGTGACACCAACCATGGACCCTCATGCTAATAGATGCTTTAGCATATGTTGATAATTTCTTTAGTTCTGTTGGAGAAACTTAGAAAATAACTGAGCAGAATACTTGGCAAACTTAGATAAACGTGTGCAGGGCAAGCAACCAGAATAAAGGAAATTCAGGCGTGGACATGCTATGTTTAAATTAACACCCCATATAGGTGAGGTGGTTTTTTTGTTTGTTTGTTTCTTTTGTGGAGAGGGGAAATACATTTATAACTTCTGACTCAATTACCCATCTTGCAGAATGACAAGATCCTTCAATTTACCAGCACATTTCCTTGGCAAAATCTCTACAAAACAAGAAATGTTCAGATACTGGGAATCAAGGGCCAAGTTCCTGGCTGGCCAAAATTAAGTTTCCTTCAAATCAAAGTGATAAATCTCAAAGAGCAAGAGCATGACTCTGGAAAAAAAAAATGAGGAGAAGGTGATTGATATGGATGGAGAAGCAGGACTTGTGTCAATAAAACAGTATTACTTTTTAAATATGGCACTGAAAGGTTCTATTCTAATACCTTTATGCAAGAGAGAAAACAAACAGCTCTGCACTAGCTTTAAAATCTCCAAGAAACAGGACATTTGGTAAAATGAAGGAATCAGAATCTAAGAAAAACTATATTGAATATATTCAATCCTATTTACTAACAAAACAATCCCTGCCAAAAAGGACAAGTTGATACTTCTCACTAAATCTGTGCTCAATCCATAAACACATTTAAAGAATTTAGGAGCCTGCATCAGGAATTCAGAAGGCATAGTGCAGTACTGAAACAATGCTTTGATCATACTTTGACTTTTTATCTCAATGAAAATAAACAAGTAAGAACCATTGATATGAAAAAAAACCCCACCCAACACCACCAACCCAACAGACTCCTGAAACCATACATAGCAAGACCTCCCATCAGTGGGATACATAATTGGTATTTAATTCTGAAAGGTTGCGATTTTTTAAAAAAACTCTTTAGAAAATCACCTTCTGCTGAGCAGTTAAAAAAAGTATTCACAATACTTTTGCGTCATCAGTAATAGTGTCTCAATAGATGTCAAAACTTTAGAACTAGAATATACTTCAAGAACAAGCATCAGGAAATAAACGTTAAAAAAATTTAGCTGTACAGTAAGGAGAAAGGATAGGAACAGAGGCTTATGTTTTATTGGTTTTGTCCATGAGAAACAAAGTCCTTTACTTATCCATAGAATGGATGCAGGCCAAAATCATAAAGAACATGTTAACACCGCTAGCTTGTAATCGATGCAATCACAGTATTACTATCTAAATTTTTGTTTACTTTTCAACAGATTGGTGTCTGCAGATCATGCTGTCTTACATTGCCATTCCTCTGTAACCTTAACCATTATTCCTACTGTGTAAAGTGAAGCACAAATTTAAGGTGACAAAGAACCAGTTGGCTGATGTGAAGTATGCTACGAAAGCAGAAACCTCTGAAAGCTTCACAGCCATTATGAAATAACTGACCTATATGAAACTGCTACCATGGTTCACAAATTTATTGTCAGGTTCCAGCCTCTAGCTGTTCTCTGATTGTTCTAAATACTTGACAAACTGAAGCCTTTTCACTTTCCGTTGAAATTGCCTCATCTCCCTGTCAGAGCGCCATGGGGGACTCCATTACTTTTCTGACTTCTTTCCCCTACTGACAAGTCATTTAGCTGGCTTCTTGTTGTGAAGGCTGTCCATGTCAAATTAGCCAGGGCCCCTATTGTCCTTATTACCACTCGAAAAGCCATCATGAGTAATGCTACGGGGTCCCTCAGTTGTCATCATTTGTCAGAAAGAAAGGGAGTGTGGTTACATATAGCTGACAGGTAATTTCAGTGTCTACAATTACCCCAATTAGTCTTGTCATAAACAATTCGATAAATGCACACCAATACAAACAGATAAACACACCAAGGTTTCTCACTATTAATGTCATGTAATGGATAAATCAGCGATATAACACTATATTTTATTTATTTCTTTAAACTATCCTCAGCTGCAAGCTGGCAGTTGCTACCTGGTCAGCACAAATTGTACTATCTACTTTCATTAGCTCATCACCACAGAAGAATATGAAAGGCTGTGACAAAATTCATTTAGAGAGAGCGCAAAAGAGCAGATTGCCTAAAGCAGGTGTTGTAACAAAGATAAAACAAAGGTTTTCTTTTGTCAGTTCAGTGCCACAACAAGCTTTAAAAGAGACTATTTTGTCCTTAAAAACAAACATAAAACAGGAGAGCAACAGAAAGAGAAAGCAGTGAAATACATTCCTTGCTTCCCACCATTTCCCAAGTCAATCAGCATGTGGGTCCTCTAACAATATATGGCATCAAAGCCTCATTTGCCAAGATGGCCACAATATTAACCATATATTTGCACATATTTTTCTACTTTTTTAAAAATATACATCTTGCAATGCCATACAGCTCATGGAAGATCTGATAATTATTCCACATAATATACAACATAATTCCTGAGGTTCCGACACAGAATTATCTGAGAACAGGATTAGTAATTCCAACTCCCTGGACAGTCTGCAGCACTTTGCTAAAGTCCTTTGGGCATAAAATACTGATGATGTTGACTGCTCTTCTAAAACGCCAGGCAGACCTGTTACAAACACAACACTGAAAAAGGCAGCTTTAATAACATTTATATTAAGCCCTGAATTACACATTGCTAAGCTTATCCTTGTGATCCACCTAAACAAAAATCTTGACATCCCTAGAGTCCACAGCACCCTGTCTGTTTGCTGACCGCAGGCTGAAGTGATGGCTGGAAAACCGAACACAGACGTGTTGTTGTAGGAAATTGCTTTTGGCAACTATTTGTTCAAACTCAAGATTTTTTTTAAACCAACACTAAGAACCCACCAGAAAACAGGACAGGTCTCCCTAATGAGTAATCTATTTTAGCAGTCTTGTCTAGGCATGACAGTTTACTGAGAGGCTTGAAAAACTCGTAATTACCAGTGTTACAGGGCAATTAATGTATATTACACTGCACTACTCATGGCAGCAACTGTCATTTTCTCAATAAAAATGAGTACTCTTCAGCTAAAGGTGACATTAATTGGGACTTTAATGACTATGCAGAGGAGCTGAAGCCAAATATGAACAAAACAGCGATTCAATGAGCGACTTCAGAAACGAGAAAATTGTACTAAAATGAGATTAATTGCTGTTTAGAAAAAGGAAAGAACCTAAAAAGCTATTAAATTGCAGGGTTTGGGTGCCCGGGTGATGGTTGTGATGTTAATCTTGCATTCTCACAGCAGGCAAATATTCACTAAATTCAGAGCCTTTTGACAGCAGGAAAAATCATGTATGCTTAACTTCAATCCATCAAAAATATATTTCAGCTTTTATCAGTGTTCTAAATACTTCTGCAATTTCAAAAATTACTGCTCCATTCCTTGGCTGTCATCATGCAAATGCGAACACTGTCAATATTGCTATGAAAAATTCCCTGGCTTCAAAAGGCCTGCTTCGGTGATAAAGAAAGAAAAACGTGAAGATTAGAATTGCAAAACACACACTACTAATATAACAGAAAGCAACAATAAGAATTTAATGTTTAAGTTGTGAAAACTGCTAAAATAGAAAATGATGGGGTATTGTTTTAGTGTGTGTGGGAAAAAAAAATAAATCAAAGAACTCCCCTACTCTCTCATAAAATCTTTAAAGCTTACAACTTTATAGATAATTACTCATTGCAAATAATTAGGACATAATTTTGCAGCTTGACTTCAGGTGATATAATTATTAAAACTGCTCTGTAGTTTCTAAAAGCCTTTATCTGTGTTACTTAATTCTTTAAAGCAATTATATAATTGCTTTTCTTTATAGCCTTTTTAACTGTCACGATGACTGTATACATAAAACATTGCACTTAAACTCTGACATATAAGAGGGATAAACATAGCTCTGATTCACTATTCACTTTGAAGTTATATCTCCTGTAACTTCAGATTTTAAAACAGAAAATCAGTTTATCCTGTCAGGTTAAAAACTGCATATGGAGCATTCCTGTATCTTAGGAAGCAAAACTTCTCTTCCACCCAAACTCACAATAGTTGCAAGCTGGAAGAGACAAAAATAGAGCTCTTATTTTTTTACAATTTCCTGTTCAGTAATTGATTTTGTCCATTCTGCATCTTCAGAATTAAATATCCATCTCACCCGCATTTAAAAAAACCCCAAGATGCGATAAAACATACATCCAAAACTGCTGCATCCAATAGGCAATATAATATATAGGTTTCAAAGACAATTAATAACATTACAGCTATTAAAACTTCTGAAATATTCATTCAGAAATTCCACTATATGTATATAACAGTCTTAAGTACAAAAATCATGGGCAAGGCAGGCAGTTAAGTTAGGCACATAAACCAATCACTGCGTGGTGAATAGGGTCCACAAATTGTCATAACAGTAATTTACCTCCTTTACATACAGCACTTTGATGATGAATCATCTCTTTCTTACATAGTTCTTACTTAAAGTAACTGAAAAATACATGACAATGTTACCATAGTAACCTTTAAGTTACACATACGATTCATGAAATTAATTGCATTTCAAATGTAAAGTCTGATGATGCAATTTTTGCATGAAACATTCAGTTTTTTTTGCAAAAGACGAACAGAACAAAGCATGGATACTTCCTGCTTGTGTGTTTGTAATTTGCAGAATAACTTTCCTTCAGGCTTTGATGGTTCCTTCAGCATCAATGCCACCAAAATTTGGATTTATGAAACCATACTTTGGTCAGCTGGTTTCCAAGCCAGTGTAACTCCAATGAAATAGTTCTTGTAAAACTTTTAAAACAAAGTTTAGAATTTGACTCTGAAACATAAGACCTTCAGGTTGAATTTCTTTTGTAACACAAAGCTTTGACAATAACAGTCAATCCCAGAGTACACAAATACATTATTAGCACCTATGATACTTTTACAATTTTTGTTAAAAGGTTTCTTGCGAACTTTTCAATTACGAGACTCCTAGTCATCCCTAAAGAACAAAATGATGTACCTCTGAAGCCAAGTGTTGCAAACCACATGTCAGAAAGGAGGAAAGATTCCATTAGGAAGCACTGACACAAGGAAGTAAAATTCTAGCCCAATGTAATTAGTGGCTAAGTACTCACTGTCTCTAGAAAAGCAATTATTTCATCTAGACAATGCTATAAAAATTATAATTCTCCACACTATTTATTGTTCTAGCTCAGGCACCCTGCACAGGCTGCTGAGCAAGTAACAATTATGTGTGTTTTATTGTGGAGAAAAAAAGTTATTTTTCATGTGGAAACTGTGTTTCTTCTTGCTCCCATAATCAAATGAAATACTAACACTAGTATTGTTCTTTAAATAAAGGGGCCTTAAACTCGGACTTTGGAAAGCATCACCTCAAAACATGAAAAGAGAGGTAACTGCTGAAAAAAAATCTCCATTTTTTTCTTTTGCAGAGAATAACACAAATAAAATATCCAGATTGCAGTATATACACATCAAAGGAGTCAATTACATTGAATTTAAAGAGACCGGCTCTGCTTTCACAACACACACATACTCACTCTGAGTTTTGTAATAGGAATGGCTTAAATTCATGTTAACAACAGAAATAGAAATTCTTATACTCACTATCCCAATACTTTCCTTTTCCTCCTTCTTCTTCTCATCTTTCCCCAGATTTGTCCTGATTTAATTTTCATTATTCATACAAAATAATTTCATATGTTCTAAGTTTTCACTTAAGAATGTTGACCTGTAAGCATTTTTTGAAGTTATTTTTCTCTTCCATTTTATTCAAAGCATAAGCTTTTTATAATGTCATGTCCAGCTGAAGCTTGTCATAAAATCAGAGGGTATCTTTTTCTCTTAAAAAGTGGCAATTTTCCCCCTCATTATATTTATTTAGAAAGAGAAATTTAAGAACTGAAGTTCTAAAGTATATGAAGGATATACACCTATTTAAAAGCTGCAAATAGTTCTAAAATTCCAAGTGAAAAATTACAGTAACAGTCTATATGACAGAGTTCACATGTACTTTAAATTTTTAAAAATATTTTAAGTATCTTCTTGACCTGAGAAACAAGTAAAAGTAGTAAACTTACGAAGTTGGTATTATCAATATGTGTGTCATGTTGAGTTAAAAAATTCTATCAAAACCCAAAGAGAACTGAGAAACCACATTAATCTGAGCGTGCTAGTAAGACAAACAAAGACAATCACATATCTTTTGCGAAGGCAACAATGAAAACCCATTACTAACTCTCTGTGAGTATGCCTGATACACTCTTATACAGAATTTGATGAAGTCAACAGAATTTGCATTGTCTGGTAACATCATATAGTAACTATTGATCTGGAAAAGATCATAATCCAGAGGAGTGCACTGTGATACCAGAAGAATTGTTTCCATAAGCAGAAATGCAGTTTCATAAAGTCTATGAGAGTTTGGGTAGTCTATGCTATGAATGCAGAAAACAAAGGGGATTGAGTAACAACTGTAATGTAATGCAAAGCTCCCTGTACTGCCTTTCTTAAACTTTTTTAGGGTTTCATGAGTTTCTGAAATCAGGTTTATTGCATTAAATCTCAAAGTGAGTGTTTTCTTAGCTATTTTCTGTTTCAGTTCTGAAACACTGCAGTCTCATTCTATCTTCAGGCCTAAGAGTCAAACGGTATCATAATTTAGATTGAAAACATTTAAATAAAACCAAAATCCCTACAACACTGTCAAATGGCAGCACTAGTGTTTCCCTCTCAAATAAACAATATGATCTTCTAATACTACCACTGTCAGGGTGGGGAAAAGAACAAAACGAATTATTTGTAATGCAGAATGGAGGACACAAAAACTTGTTATCGGCAGATCAGGCCTCTAATAGTGAGAAGATGATTACCTTCCAAATCTGGCTACAGTCGGTATGGTTCTGGTAGAATATTTCTCTTGCTATTCTCGCATCTTCTATGCCCAGCGTAACCTCCAGGCTCAAATTTATTAACCAGCAGGCTACAGTTCAGGATGGTATCAGCTAAAGTTTGGATATGCCACAGAAGAAAGAGTTGCTCCAACATAAGAAACAACGCTGAATTATCTCATTAACAAAAGCACACAGTTTAATTATTTTTGTCTGAGTTTTCCATCACCAAATTTCTATGACTTTAACTAGAAAAAGTTAGTATCACTTGCATTGCAAGCAGAAGGATATGCAAACCTCCCCATGACTTGACGTGCTGCTTTAGTCTAGGCTTCACAGGCCCAGTGCTTCTGGAGGGCTTCAGTCTGAAAGTGGATTCCCTGCTGCTGGATATTTGGGTTTTGTTTTAGAATTGCAATTGCATGTCAATAGATTATTTTCCAGAACTCTTTTACAGCTGTTCAAGCAAGTTCCCAAGGACTTTAAGCTTAGCATCTTTAAATCTTACACAGGAGAATCTTATTTAGAAACTCCAACTTAAGTGCAACTTCAGTGAGTACGTCTACCTTATTTCTTCAGCGCATTTCCACAGGTCTTGTGAAATGCAGATAGCCATTGTATGTATGGGTAGAATCTTGCAATATAAACTTGAGAAAATCACAAGAGGGTTTGAAGTGGTATCTCTCTGCTGATACACTCCACTTAGAATATAGGTCCCAGATTCTTTGGGAGTTAATTCATTATGAAACCAACATTGGTGGAAATTTCATTGCTGGTAAAGTTACAACAAGGCCATTTTGACCTAGAATTGTAATGAATCTCTCAAAGTCACACTTGAGTCCTTCCCTTTTCATGGTGGACAAGTCAATAACACATAGGATGACAGATGAGATCCACCTCTCCTTTGTATATGTTATGACAAACTAATGCCAGGGCCTGTACCCTGACAACTTATTCTGTGTATTTCATAACTAGATAATTGCCAACATGAAGTGAAATGGAGCTTTATTCTTCTCACCCTTCTTTCTTAATCATTATAGTCAACACAATCATTTTCATCTATTAAAAGCACCTATAATAGTCCTCTCATCAGTCTCCATTTGGAGTTCTCTCTGAAGCTCCTCATATTTGAAATGTTCAGATCTGGCTAACTCTTTCTTCAGGCTATCATTATATTATTTACTATTTTCTCATTTCATCTATACAGATGAGACCCCTTAAAAGTGTTAATTTCTTCTATGCATAGAAGCAAAGTACCTTTTTATGAACTTGATCAGTGCATTCTGCTCTGCTTATCTCCATCCAAAACAAATTTTCCAAAAAATTGTGCATTTGAGTATGTAATTTCTTTCTTTGTATCTGGAAAGTGGAAAACCATTACACAGGAAGACCTATATGCCTTTCACGTTTCCATCATCTCTCTCCATTTGCTAGCAAGCTGTCAAATTCCACACTGAATTGGCAAACCACCTTTATTCTTTATCCCCAATTGCCTCTCAAGGTTAGAAATAATTCTCAAAAAGCATTAACAAAAGCAATCTGTTATTTTCCTCTAAATATCTCAGCTGTCAAAACATGAAAAATTTAGCAGGCTTCTGATGTACTCAGATCAGTGAATATTTTGCTGACCAATATTATCTTACCGCCTCTTTGCACTGCACTGTAAACATTTGTTGACTCGTGTATTATACTTGAACATTAAACTCTGTACAACAAAGTATCTCTTGCTCTGTTCTATAGCAATTTCTAGCATATTTTACTAGGATTTCTAGGTGTAGTTTCAATACACATAGTAAACACTATGATATGTAATAGAGGAGATGATATGTAATAGAAGAGAGAAAAAGCTCATTCCTAAGCCACTTCCTACACTAACAAAACATCTCCAAACATGACATAAAAAAAAAAGGTTGAGAATTTACTCTTCATCCATACTCCTTAGAGGAATGACATATTTTTAAAACACATACTCAATAACAAAAATGACAGAATCAAATTTAAGGAGAATAATGACATAAAATATCAAATTAACTGTGCCAAATCGTCTTTCATTCTGGATAGCAATTAGTCTGCTTCAAAAGAAGAAAAATGTAATGAAACAGAAATCCCAAAATACTATCTTCAACATATCTTGTCCATATCTCTTTCATGCAAGGCAAGCAAAGATTTCATGGAAAAGTTTTTCATATCTTCTAAGTATTTATATTTCACCTCATGTAACACTGAAGAATTTCTGTAATCATTAACAGCTATGTTTTGTTTCAGTACTCTTCTTGTTTTTTGAAAGCTTTTAGAGTCATTAACGCAATCACAGCGAGTTCCATAGTTTAATTATGTATCAAGTAAAACTACACTAGAGGTGCTGTATTTCAAAAGTCATCACTAGGTAATAGCACAAAAAGGAATTTTTAGAAATCACATTATAAAGGCTTTCTTCATAATTATTTCTATTTCCTTCTCTGCAGACTTGCCTTTAAAGAAACTGGATTACTTACAAGTAAGGACAATATCTGAAGGTGGGTTTACTTTGCCTCAAAAAGGACACTAAAAACTCAGTTAAACTACTTCTTCTGCCATTAATCATAGGGGGAAAAAAGTGTGAGATGTGAAAACGATGAATGTGTGAGGATAATTTTGCATTTTTATCCCCTTATTTCTGTGTTTTTATCCCATGGCCTACAGGCTGCAAGTGGTTTTTTGTTTTTGAATTAAGGAGACAAAGAGAATTTAAATCTTTGATGGCAAACACTAATATGTTACCCTTATTTGAATAGAAGACTTTAAGACAAAACGATGTTTGCATATTTTTAACATAGAAGCTAGTACAGTTATTCATTGCTATACATGTATAACATGTTTGTACTTGGAAACAATTATGTTGAGAGACTGAAACTTGATCTTTGTATGGTGTGAGTTTGTCCTAGGTAAAAAGATGGGTACACCTGCAAAAGGCAGGATTGTTGTCTGACTTTTTTTCCATGAAAATGGCAGATATGACATTAACTTATCTCACAAAATGACTATTAGTTAGTTTGGTTAAATCTTATGAAAACTTACATAATGAATACTGAATCATATTAACTTTCAGTAGACAGAGATTTCCTTATAATTATAATATAAAGGAGGGAAGCTATTCCAATTTCTTTTCAAACTTCTTTATGAACACTGAAGAATTCCTTTTCTTTACCAATTTTAGAACATGAAACAGCAGCTGAAATCATTAGCTCCCATTAAAGTTTTCTTTAAAGTTTTCAGTTTGTCGTCAGATTTTACATTCTAATTCGATCAAGCAGTTATGTGACACTAATATTCAGGGATTACTTATTGACAGTCTAAAACAAAGGCTACCTCCTTTGAACATCCAACTTGGTATTCATATTCAGAGGAAAATATCAGCAACTAAATGGTGATGTGTCAAATTATACAGCATATTATATTTTTCTCATTCTCATACAAACAACATATAATAAGATTTACAGAGTCAATATTGGAAACTATGGTTTGAAAGAAAAAATACATAGAATACACAGAAGAAATGCGAGACAGTTTATATACTGTCTAGTATTCCAAGGTATATTTACAGCATTTGCTTTCATTAAAAGTGTTTTTGATAGAACAGCATTTCTATAAAAGAGTAGATGGAAATGGTATAAACATTTTAATAAATAAGAAAATTTGCAATCCTTTGTGTTCCATGTAGAAACATTTACAGACATTATCAAGACATATGAGCAATAGCTGCCTTAATGTTCTGCTTATCTATTTCCTGGTTTCTAATCAGCACCAGAATAAATTATGCTCACATTTCTTGAGTCACAAACATTTTTGAATCACCAAAATTCACTGTAAAAAGGGAAAAAAATTCAACGTAACTATTTTCATATTTTTAAACTGTTAAAAATTGCATTTTTAAAAGACAAGGACAATTACTGATCTACTATGATGAGTAACTGAGGTTATTTTTTCACTATATTTTTACTATTTGCTTCTTCTGATCTTCATTCCTACGTCATGCAAAACAAAACTTAAAAAAAAGGCAAGCAATTCTAGAAAATGTCTTAATCTGGTCAATTTAAGCCTCTACGGCTTTGGTCCACAGAAGCTTTATTAGTTTCCTGGGCTCCATAGTGTGATAAACTATTTCATGCATGAAGGGATCAGCATTCCTTCTTCTAATCATTGCTATTGTGCCCATTACAAAGCTCTCTGAACACCTCCTATGGATATCACATGGTATCTTAATCACTCCTCAATTAATAACTTTATACTCATATTTTCGTTCTGCCACTCCTACAAACATTACTAGAGGATGATCCTGAAGATGGAACTGAGTTTGGTTGAGATTACAGTTATTTTCCCACTGCAAATACGTTCTTACACTGAAAGCGTCCAGACAGCAGTTTCCAGTGAGCAAGTGTAACAGCTTAATACAACAGGCAATCCCTTCACAGTGCCATGACAGATGTTGGTGTCCTGTCTACTGTGACCACCATGTAACTTTATAGAAGCAGAAAACACTTTATTATGTGCTTTTTTATAAGCAATGTGGTAGCTGACTCTGTTTACATGAGAAACATCAGAAATCTCTGCCAGCACCAGCTAAACCTTTAATACCTGAAAGCTATTTTTTTTAAACTCTAGGTTTGCTAGTCTACTATGTAACAGTCTTCTGAATGTAATATAGGAGGATTCAAAGAGGAAAGCCAACAATTTTTGCTTTAATGTATTAATATTTTAACTCCTTTGCTACCTCATTTTACCTTTCTCCTCAGTAGTAGTAGTAGTAGTAGTCATCTGTAGCTTTCTAGTCAGCTTCCTACCTCACTTTTTGAAGATGATGGACATTAAATGTTAAGAGGAATACTAAAGGAACACAGGCTGATATCATGCTGATTTTTCTCAATTGCAGAGGAAAATACAAGTAATAGGTGAAGATTTTTGCAAGCGGAATGGCATGGTGTGACCAAATTCTCTCACAATGCATTTTCAGTTAAATTATACTTCTCTTGATATTATATTAACTCATGCAATCTAAAATCCTGCAGGGAGAAAGAAATAACTAACTATATTTAGCTTTCTAAAAGCTTCCCCTTAATTCCATTCAATCTTCCAGGAATATCTGAATTCCAAAATTTACATAGTGTATGGTTTGATAAACAGTATCCACTGCCAGATACAGGCAGCACCAGAAACCTAGGCGGAGTTTGCTACGCATCCCACCAGGACAAGTGTGTAGATCAGTATTTGACTTTTGCAACATCTGAATGCCTAGCAGGTTTCCTATATATAATATATTCCAATATAGATAATGAATGTAAACTGACATACAAAAGGCATATTTTCCTTAGCTACCTTCTATGGACCATGCCAGTCCAAGCACAGATGAAAAACACAAGCCCAGATAACAGACAACAGCTTATTGCATATACTACAGCAAAGTGTTTATATAATAAGCTTATATTCAACAAATGAAAGATGAAAAGCAATTAAGTATTTTAGCAAAGTGGAATCATACGAAAGGCAAGATGCAGGGTGTACTGAGACCTGTCTAGTGCACCACAAACTATTTAGGAAAAGAAAAAAAAAAGTACTGCCCAGTATCTGCTAGTTACGTTTGAGAAGGAAGCCTAAAAAAACATAGAAAGCATAACCAAAGATGGAAGATGTATCTACCACACCAAATACAGAGTGGTACTTTCCTAATCATGGAAAGTGGACTTTGACAAAGGGATGAACTTATGAATGGCTCATACAAGGAACAAAACTTGGTCATAGAAAAGAAGGATTTCAGAAGGAAGAGACTGCTTTTACAGCCCTTAAAGTAAGCGCTCTGAAAAAAATGTGTAAGTGAAAAAGATGACAATCTACAAGCAACAAAAAACATGCAAAAATTATTATACTCAACATAAAATTTGTCATGCAAATAACAAACTACAAAAGAGAAAATGTAACTTTGAATTTGTATGGTTTTGAACTGGAAAGAAATGCAATTTTTGGATTGTAACACAGTTTCAGTAAGGTGCAGTCTATGTTCAGAGATCAGATGCTTATAAGAATAAGGAATCCACAAGAATTAATACCATTAGTGATGGTATATATCAATAATACCCATTGTGTGATTCTATGACACAGTAATACTGTGTATGGCAGCTCTGGCAAAATGAAAACACTACAAGCAGCTTGCAGGAGTGGAATAATTATAAAAAACTTTCGGCAGTTATGGCCTGCAAAAGGCCTAGGTTAAAAAGGACTGTATAAAGTCACACAGACTACTACAGAGAAAGAAAAGCTGGCATCATAATAGGTGACTACAGATGTAAAGATTATTATTCTGACATTGGTAAATAAAAACACATAAGTTATTTTTGTCATCTGCTTTGCCTTAATCAAGAGTTAAAAATTCATTTGTAACACCATATACAAACACCATGTTTATCTCGATATCATGTGCAGCTTGCATGAAAAAGAATACATTAAAATGAAGAACAGCAATTCACATAATAATCAAAGACAACCAATAACAAAACCTCTAAATTCCAGTTGTCAAACATAATTTACTATGTATATTTCTTCTCTTCTCTGTTAAAACAGTAATTATTAAAACTAAAGTGATATGAGTGAATGTTTATGACTTCTTATTAAAACCCCTGACTTTCAGCAGTGTTCATTTAAGCTTTAGGTTAAAGAAAATCATGTAGAGATTTCTGTGCGATGGCCTAGTGACTTTATATCCTCTTGTCAAACCTCAGCAGTTTTATTTGTAGTGATACATGCCGGAGAAGGTTGGAGGTTAAAGTTGATAGGGGGGTCAACAGGAAAACCAACCAACTTCTTCCAAAAGATTACAACCTTTAACATATTAGGATCTGTCAGCTAACTTTGTAAGTCTACATTTCTGCACTCTTCTGTGAACTGATCCCCAAACTCAGACCAATATGGCTTATAAATACCTCCCTCTTACTACTTTCCTTACATTATTCCTTCATAATGTTCCTACTGGTTAAGTTATTATTTTAGTTTTTGGTATTGTATTGATGTTTAGTGCTTATTGTTAGATTTCAGAAGAACATATATAGGTAAAGTATCTTCCTAATTTTCTTCAGCCTAGTTTTCTCTTCTATCCTCAGAACTTAAGAAAGGTTTTCTTAATCTAGGAAAACTAACATTAAATGTAAAACTAGCAGTCTACTGGAATAAAGCTATTTAGATTTCCCTTTCTCCAATTATTTCAACAATGATTCCTCCGAGACTTCAAAAAAAAAAAAAGTAATACAGATAAAAATAATGATAAATAAAATAACACAGAAACAAAAAAGGTAAAGAAGGACCTTTAAAGGTTGTCTAGTCTTGCTAGATAGGGTGAACTACAGATGGTTGCTCAGGACTTTGTCCAGTTGGGTTTTGAATATCTCTAGGGACAGAGACTGCACAACCTCTCTGAAGAGACTGCTCCAGCCTCACACAATGAAAAAACATTGTTCTAACATTTCAGTAAATTTTCCTGTATCTCAGCCTGTGTCCAGTACCTCCTACTCCCTCACTGGGCATCACTGGAGAAGATCTCAGCTTCCATATTTTCACTTCTTCCCTTCAGATACTTATGGACCTTACTAAGATGCTCCTTGATCCTGCTCTTCTCCACACTAAACAGCTGGAGGTCTCCCAGCCCCTCTTCATATGCAAGATACTCCAATCCCTTCTTCGTCTTTGAGGCCCTTTCTCAGATTTGCTACAAGTTACTCTCAGTACAATCACGCTCTTATGCTCTATCTAATCACTTAATTCAAAGGACCAAATCACAACAGTGATTAAAACTAGTACTGAGGGCAGCTTTGTTCTTACTTGCACTGAGGACAGCACAAGTTTTTCCACCGACTTCAAAGAGAACTAGATCTCTGCTGGTTAGATTAATTCTATGTAAAAGAGGATGTGTATTTACTGTAGATGCCCATGATGGCCACATGATGCACAAATGCAATGATTTTTTTTTTCAGTTATATGCATTTGGTAACATTTAGATAATAAACAACTTAGTGAACAACTTTTCTCCCAATAGATCTGAAGCATTTAACTTGCAGGTGTACAGAAATCAGTCGACAGTGACACATTACTGCAATCCTACAACTCTGCATTTTAAAATAAGTGAGGACTGCAGAAACTCTGCATGTAACACTATTGCTGCTGCATGAGACCAGTATAACGGAAAAATCTACTATGCTTAACTTCTATACTTTATAAAAAGGTAAATACGTATCTAAATAAAATTTAAAAAATTTTAAGCATCAGACTTGACTTTCAAGCTTCTCCCACTTTTCCTTGCTCCTTCTTTGAAATGCTGGAGAAGAACATTTGGCAAAGCAAAGATTCTGCATTCCACATTTCATACCATTTAGCTATTGCTACAATTCTAATTATGCAAAACTCAGTGGGCTCTAATAAAATCTGACTAATCTGACTAATACACTGAAACAGACAGTGTGAGCTTCTGAAAGCAATGTTGTACACAAATTCCCTCATGTCATAGAAAAAAATCATGCAGCACAGTGTACTTCTTCATAGATAAAAAAATATCCCATAATGCTAAAGCCTTTTGTTTGTCTTTGAAACTAACTACAGAGTCTTCATATTTTCTGTTCTTAAAAAGTCAATTTTTCTTGTAGTTTCAGTTCAGACACATCCATGCATCATAGCCAAAACAGGGAGAGAATATTATACATGAGATACAAGAAATGTATCAACAGCAAGGCACCATTTTGAACCATCGTTAGTTCAAATATGAACTAATATAAGGACTATTATAAGATTACATTCTATTTATATTGCCCATTTTAGTTACATTTACGTAATTCAGACATATACGTATATATGTACTCTGAGGTAAGATCTACCTTAGAGGGCAGAAATTTTCCTGAGACTTGTACATGAAGGGGATTCTCCCATTGTGCAAATTCCACAGACCCAGGCTAAATTTGAGGTCTATTCAAGCCAAGGAGAGAGCAGAGGCTCAGCAGGTTAAGAGCTGTAGTGCTATTACATCTTATTGGTTTTGTGGCAATTAAATTAAAAAAAAAATCTACAAGTAAGGGTATTATTTTCATAGCTGCGCGTAATGATTATACAGAGAAGGTGCAGAAAAACACAGGACACAAGAGACAGTATGAGCTTTTACAAATGGGAAAGTTTTCTCCACAATAGTGAGAACACAGACCATTCTGTCTGAACTTGTGTCCCTGGACATTTTGCAGTGAAGAATGATTTGAGTGGTAGTTTGACACTATTTGAGTTTTTCCTAGAATCCTATCCTTTATCTTCTTAACACAAGCCAAAAAATATCTGGAACTTCATGTTGTTTTTATGCTTTATACCAAAGCACAGACAGTACTTCTGGATTCTTTTTTTCTTCCTTGACATCCTATAAATGGTGCTAAGAAAATTAAAGTTATGAGAAGCTCTGTGCTTAGGTTTACACTTTTGCTACAAGAGCAGAGATTTTTCCTAACAGAGCATATTTTTATGTCTCTATCTGTTGCGTCTTCTACCTTGAGTTTTAAGAAAACCAGTTTAACCTAGCAATATTTTAATGCAATATCAGGCTTTTACAGGTGAATTTTAAATATAGAAGCAACAAGCAATTTGCTTGAGAATACAATCAAGATCAGTGACAGAACAGATTCAAAGCTACATTTACAGCTGTTATAGCTTACCCCCGTCCATTGTCCAGAGGCAAATGCCTCAGAATCAGTTACTAAGAATCATAATGCATAACAGTATAAATGAAGACCATTATTCTATCTTGGTCATTTTACTATTTGCATCATGAAACCTTCAGCTTGTATTGAGGCTAGATGTGCTAACTATTCGGCAAACACATAAGGAGCTAGAGTCTGCCCTAGAAAAAGATTAGGCTTTCAGCTCTCCAATAATGCACACTCCTCTCTTGAATGTTCCATTTTGATGTAGTAAAACGATACAGAAAGTTTACTGGTTTTAATGAAATGCTGCCAGTAAGGAGAGGTCTTTAAATATAGGAAATGTTGTTTTTAACAAAAGAAAAAATTACTGTATAATAGTAAGTTTTATTTGGTGAGAGCTTAGTGTGTCTATCAAAGTTTACAGAAGCCACTACAGGAAAAGAGTCATCTCTGGTATGAATCATGGCAAAGTCATTAAAACCTAACTACACAAAACTATGGTAAGCAAATAACAAATCACTAATAAACAGGCAAAGGAAACAGACTCCACATTTGACCTGAGCTTCTACTGAACTCACAAGCCCAAGAGAAGTGATCATGATTCTGCAGGAGCCCATCACTTTAGATTAGAGACTATTGTATATACTTTCAGATAGTAGAGCATATTCCACAGAAGTATTATCACACTTAATAGTCCTACCACATCAGGAGGGATGAGTGGAAAGAAAGAGACACAACCATCTGAAAACAGAAAGGATTTTGATAACAGGATGATGCGAGGCACTTCTTTGTCAAAAATATGCCAAAGCTAACCATGTATGAGTCTGTCGTTTGGGTTCTGAATCCTCAAGCCTCAGGAAAGCCAACAATGAAGAAAACAGTGAGGCATTTTTGTGCAGAACAGTGCCAGACACTTGAACATTTTTAGCTATCTTTCTCACATACTCAGTGTATTTTACAGAGGCTGTGCTATTCATTTGTGCTCCAGTTCAAGGTATGTCAGCAAACAGAAAACAAACCTTTATTTTTCTTAAAAGAAAAATCACCAGCTCCAAGAACAGAGATATTTTCTGTTTTTATGATCAGTGAGTGAACATTGGTATGAATTAACAATCCAAACTAAATTTACTAGAGGATATAACCAGACCCTAAATACTGAATTTACATTTTCATTATGAACAAATTGTATAATGTACTTGGACCAGCAATTGCAACTCAAAAACAGATTAGTATTTGCAGAAAATGCACTTTGGTAAAGTTGATTTATCTGTAAAATACCTTGCTACACAAAGCCCACTTTCATACAGATTCATTTGGTACTTGGCTATAACAAACCAACTGATTAAAAGCAAATAAAGTGTATGCACCAGAATGAGAGAAGAAAACTTACAAAAATTTCCTTGGGAAAGCACGACGCTTTTGCACAAGAAGGGTGCAAACTACTTTAAAAAGACAGCAGTCAATAATGTTTGTCAACCACTGCTGTTCACATGCAAGTTAAGTTGCTATTAGTTTGCCAGAAGTGGTAAAATGCAGAACAAGTGTTTGAATAAACTTTTCAACACACCACACAGGCAAAGACATTACTAGCAAATGTGATTTTTGATTCACTGAGAAGAAAAAAGCAGAAATCAGAAATATACTTAAAAATGTATTTCCACAGTATAGGAGACAGGGAACTATGATGAACAGCAACCTATAGACTCTGAAATAGGCAACTGAACTTCTGCCAGTATAGGAATTGTATTGTTCTGAGGGCAATTGTGAGAACATAATTTTATATTAAGAAGCTAAGTGCTCACCCTATATTTTTTTTTAAAAACCACCTTTGTTAAAAGCTAAAACTAAAAGAACCCAAACAGGTAAAATCACACAGTTCAGAAAACCTGTAATATCTTTAATGTGCAATTCATAGTCTGTGTTTTAAAAGCTGAAGGACACACATTTACACACAAAAAATAAAGCTATCACTGCTTTGTGGTCTACAGAGTATTTTCAGTTATTTTTCCTTACCCTTGGAAAGATACATTACTCCTAATACAGTAGCATCCTGAAATTTTATAACATTTTGGATTTCTTTGAAATGAAAAGTCCATTTTATTGTTTTTTAATTAAATCTATTTCCCCGAAAGGTCTTTAAAGGCTCTACAAACTACCTCGCATTTTATTATTGCTGACAGTTATCTAAACCACGCTTGAATGCCCTCTTTATCCTTTACTGAGCAATTGAAAGATCATATGCTAAAAAGACTTGTGCTTTCTCTTCTTCTAGCCCTATAATTAAGGCATTTTAATACATTTCTTCATAGTCATTAAGAGAGCACAATGTTAAAAATTAATGAAATGAGACAATTTTGAGTTTAACAACCATAAATACACACAACATAAATTTGTCTCAATTGTAGATATGAAAAAAAGCCTTCCTGAAATCACATGATGAGATTACTGAATTGTCAAGATTTTGCCTTTGCTGTCTAAGGGTATTTAAATGATGTATGGTAGCCTGACAATACTTCAGTGTTGTTACATACCATACAAGAGAGGTAAACATTTCTGTCAAACATTCAAATTCCATTGGGTTTTTGTTTACCTTATATAGATGTCTATAAAAAAAGTGGTGTTGCTGGATGATGCTGAAATGGGGGAGAAAAGAGAAAAGAGGAAGCAGGACAAAGGCATATGAAAGGAAAAATGATTGTAAGTCAATTACAAGAAACCTGACATATAATGAAAAAACCCACTATAGTAACACTCACAGCAGTATGTTAAAAATGTTTATAATTGAATAAATAGGATTTTCTTAATTTGGATTTTTTTTCCTAAGATCACTACATTAATGTTTCACATATTTTTGCAACACAGAAATAAGTGGGTTTCTTTTGTTACATGATAAAAGGAATTCAGTGCTTCTGAGTACATCATCATCACTTTGATATACACGAATTAAATATAGGGTGCGACTATAATACAGACACATTATTACTAAGTATTTCCAAAAGACATCACAAATTAACAAATTTTACAGATTATCTTTTAAAACTATGTTAAGTTTTTCGAGGCTTAAGTTCTTTATGCTTTCTCACCTAAATTTAAAAAGATGCAGTGCAACACAGAGCAAAAAGGTAAGAGATTTTTTTTCCCTTGAGAAAGACAAAATAAGAAAAGAAAAAGAGAAGTTGCTCTCCAGAAAATTTTTTTAGGGTTGTCAGACTGTTATATTATAAACAACCTTATTAGTCCTTTATAATTACAATAGGTACCTCTGGACAAGATCGAGCAGACATGACAAATGCTTCTGACTTCTTTTTAAATCGAACCTGGAAGGTCATCGCTGAACAAACAGAATGCTATACAACCGGGGCCATAAATTTTGAAAGCTAACAAAAAGGTAAGTTTTTTGATATTAAAAATTAGAATTATTCTGTTCAGAAATTTCTGTGTAAGATGTAGAAAGAGGAGGATGAAATAGTTTAAAAAGGATAAGTAGGTAAAGAAAAATAAATCTTTATAAACTTTATTATCAAAATTTTTTTTGGCAGCTGAACCTGTATTTTAGTATTAGTAGAATGTCTTTAGAGTAGTTGCTTTATTTACAAATATTGTCTTATAGATAACTCCTTAATGAGTATTTATCTGTGTTTGCATTTACTTTTTTTACAGCACTGTGATGAAACTGTGGACAGTTAAAATAAAACCAGTCAGTCTCAAATCTATGGGATTTGCTTGCTGCTATCCTCACATCAAGCCAGTAAAAGAATAGCATACTACTGTGCATTTTTCTTAACATTTTTATTTTGTTTTAGGATCATTTAACAGTACTGGTAGTTTTGGATTAAATTTAATTTGCATGGAGATAAACAGTAACTTAAGTGACTGGAACCAGAAACCAGTTGATGGATTCACTTTTAAATCTCATATTTCAGTTTGGAGAGGAAATGTAAGGATTGAATTAGAAAGCTGTAAACTCTTGATGAGAATTAGTGGCATAGAACAGAGGAAAAAGAAACCTTCAGTTATTTTCCTTACAGTTAGGCTGAATGAAATTGTAAATCAACAAAAGATTTGGACAGCATTCAAATCAACAGCTTTACCTAATAAAAGTTCTAACAGAGTACTGAGCATACCATTTGAAACAAATATGAAATAAATATGAAATATGAATGACTTTAAAAAGAACCATATGAGAAGCAAAACAGTAAAATCACCAAAATTCAAGCAAAGGAAATTTGAACTGAAATGTATGATGGGCAATTAAGTACCTACTTTGACAATTCTAAGTGGTCAAATTTTTAAAGTATGACACAGAAACCTTAACCTATCTATATATGAGTGATAAATGAGGCATTTTGTGTCATTACATTCCCATAAATCACCTTCTTTAACTGCTGATGGCTTTTATCAGCTCTAACCTTTTCAAGCTTCTATCAGAGTGCTAACATTTTCAACTTTGACACATATGCAGTTTACAAATTCTGCAGCTGATTAACTCTGGACAGAAGCTCACTGCCATCATTGTCTTCTTCAAGTTTGGTTACAGCTTCAGCATCTCAAAAACTCACAGGCATCCTTCGTATGCCAGAAAATATCACTTCACTTTGTTGGGCTGTGTTGCAAAGGATCCAAAACATTTCTCCTTTTGAAACAAGTAAATGAGAATATATTTTCAAAAGTAGTCTTCTACAGAAAGACTGAAATATGTGTAATTTTCCTTATTTTAAAATAAATAGCACTTTCCAGATAAAGAGACAAAAGCAATATGATCAATTTTAAATGACTTTATAATTTAAATGAGATTGGAATGAAAAAAAAATTGACTACACAAGAAATGTTGCTGTAAAAATCTCTGAGGAAAGCAACAATAAAAAGTTAAAAACATTTCAATTACTGCAGTGTATTGTATATCTGACATTACAAAATATTGCAATTATAAACAAAATATTGCAATTATTAATCATGATTATGGGTTCTTAAATAATTTTATGGGATCCCTCACTAAATTCCTCTCTCAACTATTTTGTAAATTCTAAAAATTATAAATAGCAACATCTTGAAACTATAAATTTCAAAGATTCAATTTCAGCATTTCAACACTGAGAACATGAAATAAATTCAACCGTGATACACTTGGAATACAATAAACGAAAGAGCAGAAAAAAGTAGAAAAATTGTTTTACCCTGTGTAAGTATAAATCCAGTATAATCCCAGAGATTTCAAGGAACACTAGCTTTTTGTAGGAACTAAAATTAAATTACCTATTTGCCTGACGCATTCAAATTTTGCAACAAATAGATGATAAAATAGTTGATAAAATCCTATCTAGGTGTCTGTCTTATAAAACAACTTACTGTACTATTCCAACAACGAGAAGCCAGCCAGCCATACAGTAGCTCTTTCTGCCTTAGTAGCATCAAGACATAGTAAGAATGGTACCAAAGCTTTAATCATTTGTATTTTTTCTATTTTTAAAATTTAAAAACTTGCAGAATATAATTCCAGATATATTTAATATATTAAACAAGTTGCGACTCATTCACTGAAATGAATTTCCAAGATATAATTGACCTAGACACTGAAACAAAGCTCAGGTTTAAAGAGATACTGTCTTTAACAATATTAGTCAGACTGAAATTTTTATGTTGGTTGTGTGACCACCGGAAGCCTGGTACTTCAGATGGTATTAGTTTTGATAAGAGCTAACTAGACATCAGACCTAAATAATGAAACATGAAGAGACAGGCTTGGAACATATAAATAGGAATGTCCTCAGAGATTCTCATGCAGATGATTGTCTCTTGTTGATAAACACCACATCTTAGAAAAACAGTGGATGAATGAAAAATTTTTGCAGCATCACAACTAAATTAGCCTTGCAGTGTTAATATTTAAGGCCTATCCATAAAAAATTAAAAGTTCTTTATTTCACTAATAATGTCACACATCAGAGAAGCTGTGCAGTTACACTTTGACAATTCAGATGTAAATCTTGGAATGTCTGTAAGTATTCATGACAAAGGCACATTTATCATTTAAAACAAAGGGACATGATTTCTTGATGTTCATATCAAAGACTAGTGATGGATGAGAGCATGCTAATCAAATGAAAAGAAGGAACACAGATGCTAACTATTTTGATTAGGAGAGGGAAATGAAGACCTCTTTCCTAAATAAAGATCTAAACATTCATAAAGTATACACAAAAACATATATGTAAGTGTGTATAACACACCGTGCATTCTTAGGAGCTTGATATGTTCTCTAGCAGAAATAGTACAAATGCTAACTAAAATAATTCCCAATTTACTTAAGTTCAGAAGAAGCCACATAACACTGACTGATAAATTCCAGTTAATTTCTTATGAATTTATACATTCAGAAGCAATTTTAGCTTTCTTCTATTAAAATTCAGCAAGTAATAAAAGAGAATAATTTAAGCTTTTTTTTTGTAATTTGTTTCCTACTGTCTAAGTTCTAGGTTTAAATTTTACTTCTGTAACATCATCTTTATGTAACTTAAAATTGCATAAAATGAATGTAAATATTACTGAAAACAAAAATGTTCAAATGGGATGCCATATTGCAAGATAAATGTGGAACTTCAGAGCCAAATTTTATTGTAAGCTTTTACATTTTTGATACTCAAGTCACCTTACCTCAGTTTCTTGCTTTATGTGTACACAAATTTTATCAAACTTGCTTAGCAAGAACTAATAAACATCAGAATTCTGCTTAGTCATCATAAGAGTCACAACCACTGACAGTGAGGCAGCCAAAACTTTGTTCAATTTGTAGACCCATGTGCAGTGGCAAGGTCCCATGAGGTTCATTGATACTTTCACAAAGTGTTG
The DNA here is from genome assembly GCA_013396875.1 of Vireo altiloquus. Lineage (NCBI taxonomy): Eukaryota > Metazoa > Chordata > Aves > Passeriformes > Vireonidae > Vireo > Vireo altiloquus. The sequence goes on from VZRF01011678.1 coordinate 282,089, forward strand.
TTAAATGATGATAACATGCAAGTCCTTGAAATTCATCTTTCTTCTCCTCTAAGCAGGTAGTAACTATAATGATTTGCCTATCCCGAATTGGCCTTTTTAGCCACCAGCACGCTCACAGCAAGTGTGGGTATTGCCCTTCCCAAACCTTCGTTCGCAAAGCCTAGCCATGATGAACTATAAAGAAAATCCCTCTGATAGTTTTTCATCAAAATTCTGCAACGAGTTTTTGATATCCTCAAGAAAGTACCCCAGTCACTCTTGTTCTCAACAGAGAAAGAAAAGCCCCCTTGCTAACTCGAGAACTACTCATCAAACATACTTGTTTATACCTTGCTGTAGTTATGAAACAAACAAAGTACTAAAAAAATGAAAATAAATTAAAAAATGAGTCCCCATCACGCAGTTTTCAAGAATTTACAAGAAGGAACATTTTACAATCTCTACAAAAGTATGTAATTGAACAAAAACTGGTGGCACTGAGGCAGAAAAAATGTATTTGAATTAAAAATATTCTTAATGCAATAATATATTTCTTATTGTCAAAATAATTTTTACCCAACCAGAAATGCATTTTAAGTTAAAAACAATATAATGCAGTGCTTAAAAAAACACACCAACATCAACAAGCATTTTGCTCTGCCACTCAGAAGCTTTAGTAAGACATCTGATGATGTGCTTAATGCAACTTATCCAAATATCCTCAGCGCCTCCATTAACGTAAGCTTAGTGTTGTAGGGAAGCAGATTCTTGTGCTCTGGAAACAGAAATCCATATTGTACAATGGCTCAGAACAAACAAAATGTAGGAAGTTTCAACATATGCATTTCAGTTTAATCAAAAGAAACCTTCTCAGAGCTCTCACAGAAGCTGAACGGAAACATGGTACACCATAGTGACACCGTATTTCTTTTTGCCTAAGCCAAGATTTAGGCACAAGGAATTTGTGAAACTGTGTGGAAACGTGATTCCTGTCCATTAACAGTCCAGGGAGTACTGAATCTACTCATCATGCACTGAAAATTACTCTTAGATTGTGCATTTACCTCACCAGTCTCATGCTTTTAAATGCTTTATTTACTGAGTCCTATCTGTAATCAGCTATTGACGGTATTTACTTTTTCCTTATATTAGTATATATAGTTCTGTATTCTATACATAGTAGTTTATCATTTAATATATTAAAGGCTGTTTAAGACAAACAAAATTCCTTCACCTCTTGGACCTTTTTTGAAGAATTTACTGGATGCTCAATATATATAATATTCAATAGCATGTGAGAATAATTTTTATGCAACTCTGATAGTTAGAAAGATAGATAACTCAATTATTAGATCATCTATCAAAATATTCAGATGTGTAAGAGGCTACTAAAAAGATTGATGACTGAGAAAGTCCACTGATTCTCTAGCCATCATATCCACACATTTGGCTAGACAACATTTTTCGCTGCCTTCACAAGCAAGCTTCATTACCCATCACTCCACTGAAAAGAGTTTATTATGAGGCTGCCATCTTGGCAAGACTATTATTTAGATGATAAATGTTGGGGGAAAAAGTGTGTCTAGATTTTTTTTTAACATGAGCTTTTTGACAGATAAAACAAACAGCATCTACATTTCTAATTAACTTAAATTTGACATATACAAATACAGGTCAGTAAAGCTATGATATGCTACTAGATTATCTTCTGTCTGAATCTTGCCCTTAATTTGCAAAATGTAAATTAACTAATTAGAAGAAAAGCAGCATTATTTGTGACAAAATGCTGCTTCTACTTTTTTTGCTTTGTGACATTTATGATCAACTGTAGTCCTTCATTCTAACTTCTAGTATATGGATAATTATGCTCAAACTAATTTATTAGGTTTTTAGTGTTGTAGCCCAAATAAAAATTTGAGATTTCTGAAGGTAAAGAAGCCCAACAACTGCAACATGTTATATTACATACTTGCTATATTACATACTTGCCAGTTTTACTTCATTGACAATATTATGCTGTTAACATATCTCACATGGTGAGAGGTATGAATATTTTCACTTTCAATATTCAAGTACCCAACTCAAAGGAAAGTCTCTATCAGTATTCTTAAAATTTCCTTGAAATCTCTGTATGCCTTCTGCACATGATGCTTAGTAACAATAATATGCTTTTGTTCATTAGTATTAAGAGTTAAATCTCACTTTATATGCCTACTACCCTCCACAATTGGCAATGGATTAGACTAGCAGCTACAGAGTTACAAAAAAGGAAGAGGGAGTTGATCATTCTTGAGTTTCAGCCCAGCAACTTGACCTCATTAAATAAAAATATATATGATATCATAGTTTACAGGAAGGAATTCTTTTTGCTTTGGTTTGGTTTTAACTATTAGTAGGTAGATAAAGAACCAACACTAAAAAAATACATTGAAAATGTCAGTTGTAAATGTCAATTAAAAATTACAAGGAATTCTGAAAGGTAAGGTCTATGGGGGGTTGACATTCTTTGACATAGTGGAGTGTCTGCAACCAGGCCTTTGGCAAGAATAGCAGGATCTATGCTGTCAGCTCTTATTGTACATAAACTTAGATGCTTGTCTAATCTGAATGAGAAATACCAGGAAAACTGCAGCTGAAGCCTTGCAGTAGTATGGAAGAAAGCTGAAAATGCTCTATTTACAGTACATGAATCTCCTGTGACAAGAAAATATTTAAGACAGTTCAGAAAAATATAAGGGAAAAATAATGTAAACAAAGATATATACTGCTTCATTTACTATTTTTTAAGGTCAAGATGTAACAATCTAGCAGAAAGAGGCCTATGTAACAGAATTAAATTATAATGAAAATCCCAGTTTCATGTCTGTATTAAATACAATATATAAGGAGAAAAATGCATGAAAATATAGACTTAATATCAACCATTCAAATATAAGTTATAATATGAATAAAATATGGTTTGTTCTTTCTATGCTTTAACAAAAATCAGTTTTGATACAAAATCAAACAATCTACAATGCTGAGCAAAACAATTAACAATATAGCAATGCTATGCATAAGCCACGGTCTCAGTGAAAGTTGCTTCATGCTGTTATTCAACCACATTGTTGAAGAGAGCATGACAAGTAAAATCTAAAAACATTACTTTTGAGTTGGAGCAAAAAAAATATTTTTTATATACTATATGTTGATTTCTGTACTGTTCATGCATCATTAAATAAAGACAAAAATAATTAATATCAAATGCTATTGGAAATAGGTTAAATATATCTAGGACATTTGTGAAGTGCAGAGATATGCCTCTGTATGTGTTTGTGTATGTATGTATATTTGAATGCACACATGCATCTGTTTATCTTGTAGAAGAACACAGAATTTTATCATCTTCCCAAGTAAACTACTGCATTTTCTACTAGTAAAAGAGTAGAAAATGGCATTTTTCACTGCTTTTCGTTCTCTTCTTGCCTATAAACAAACGTATTTTACTCAGTGCTACTAAGGTTAGCAAGTTGGCATAGTAATTCACTTAAAAAAAGTTAATTCGTTTTGAAGAAACTTACTATGTAAAGTCCTAAGTGATAAAAGTCACCATAAGTTCTCTCTTCTATCTACATCCATTTTTGTTTAGGATAAATTTAGTAATTCAAGTGGAGCCAGAATGGAGAGAAAAAGGAGCATAGCAAAACCCAGCATGTGTGAAAATCTACAAGCATTAGAGAGCTAAACAAAACCTAAGTCCCTCAGTGTTGCAGTAAGGTCAAAACCTTTCAGCATTGTACCAGTGTGTCAAAATATGTCAACAAACCATCATACTGCAAGAAGAAGAATGACCTTTCAGTTCTTTATGTTTGGGCTGCTTTGGATACTGGGTATGCATGAACAGTTTTCCTAGCCACTTGACAAATGTAACTCCCAAGGTTTCTTCCAAGTCGTTGCAATGGCTTTCAACTCACCAATACAATTTTTTAAACCAACTGCAACTGAAGAGTACTGAACTTGTCAATAGAACAGACATCCATAAACCCCAAACAGATCTCCCTCTTCCCCTACACCTACAATCAGACAACAATTATTACTTCAACAGTCTTCACAGTAACCTGTTAAACCAATTAAAAGAGATGAACAGCAAAAAACCTCTGTAATTCTGATGTCCTGATTCAAACTTTGCTCACATACTATTCATCCTCACGATCAACTGTAAATGCATTTGAACAGAACACTTCTCAGAAAACACTTGGAACACATTATCTGTGTTTGTGTTGTGAAATACAATCTTTTGCATCCTTTATGTTTGCACTTATCTGAAATAAATATCTTTTTATTAATCAATGGGGCTCTACGATAATTTGATAATTTTACTATGACTGATAATTATGAACTGAAGTCTCAAGATCAGGTATAATATAACAATTAACAACATATTGAACCATGAATTTAGGCTTCTAAAAAGTGTGATTACTATTTTAAAATTACTTATGGGAAACTTTCTTTTATTTATTCTTTCAAAAAAGCAGAAGCATGGGACTAACAACATGTAGAACACAAACAAATGGCAGAAGAAATTTAGTACAGAGATGACTTACTATTTTTATCCAAAGAGATAAAAAGGTTCTTTTTCACTATGTGAAATTACCTTTAGTTTAATAACAGTGTCAAATATGACATTTTCTTATGGTCTTCCTCACATATAGTAAAGTTTCTTTAGCTAATAATGACGTCAAGCTTTCTCCTGGGACTCTCTAGAAATTACATTCCAGACTGTACATATGCCTTAGCCATGCTTGCAGAAGATAGAAAATGTAAATTGCTGTATTCGAGTTTATATCTTCTTACAGCAAGTCACTGACAGTGCACCCACTAATTACTGTATGAACCATGTGTTGCTGATCTGTATATCCTTAGAAAACAGTACTCATGCCTGTCAGCTGTGACTCACAGACTTTTACAGTTAGGACTACAATTTTTAATTTAAATTAGAAAAAAGTTATAAAATCAGACATTATGGAGGGAAAAAAAAGAAACAGCAACATTCATCTAAACGCTAAAATAATTTACATTTTCATAGACCTCATTTTAAAGTGCAATCTTTGTAACTTCTTGTTCATGCTCTCCAAATTACCTTTGGTCACACTGACTATTCAACAGCTTTTATTCTCATGGTTCCAACAAATACACCAATGTAGATTAGTGAAAAATGAGAAATGTGGTACCTACTACATGTGCACAAAGCAATTACATTTCAGTTTTTTGTTTACCCAGTGACAGTGTAAGCTACAGCCTGCTCAGTGGATGCCACCACTCTGAAGGAATAAACATACTGAGGGAAGTATATGAATCACTTTATACTAAGTTTGTCTAGTATATAAAATAGCTTTTTTTTCTAAAACATCACTCAGCGAAATCAGTCTGGGAATATGCAAGACCAAACTTGCCTTTTCCTGTTTCCTTATTATTGAAAAATCTCAATATCTAAACAACATCTTAAATTATAACTGTGCAAATCCACTGACAAGGTACACTTTGTACATTTTTAATGTGAAGCTTAATTTGAAGATGAGGTTGCAGTGCACCACTGCAATTGAAAATTGCTTAACAATACCATTGATGTATGAGCCATAAAAAACCGTGCTAAGCTGTCCCTGCAGAACTCAGAGTAATAAAAAGGTGTTCTTCTGCACTGAGGTGAACAGACATGGTTGACTGCATCTAGGGAGCTGTTCTGTTAAATGAGAAAGTGCCATTTCCTTCCTGTCAGTACAGACCAATTTAAGACACTCACAGATTTAGTTAGCACAAAGTACAGGATTAAATGAGATACACACATAACAGCAAACAAACCCCAGATATGTTCAAAGATTCCAGTCAGATTCTAAGCAGAATTCATCTTACATCTTTGGTATGTGAGAAAAGAATGCAGAAACTTTTCCAGTTTGACTCCTAATTTTTAGAGAAGCAATAAAAAAGCTGAATGGAAAAGGTCTAAAACCTCTCACATTCATTCCCTTCAAAGTATCTAGATTTGAATTTCTATCCACATCTAACAGGCAATACAGATTTTCTCTTGAATTTAATTTCTGTTTTAAGTTCAACCAATGGGTCAGGTTTACAAAACCCTAAACTATTAATTGAGTGTTGTATCATCTCTATTGTGAACTCACGCTTGTTCTCCAAATAATTTCTCTTTCAAAAGGAAGAGAAACAGAAAGGTGGTGAATTGACTGAGAATCTGGTTCTCACTGAGAAACCTCTGCATAGACTGATTAAATAATACTAAATTGATTTACAGTTTGTGCAGCTACACCTGTGTCCTTTCATATAGTTTCAGAGACCAACAAAAGTTAACTGCCTAACCTACATGCAACCTAACCTGTCAAGAGGTGTTCATTAACCCAAATGCCATTATATTAGAAGCTACAGTAATTCGGAATTCATTTCAGAAGATGTGGCACTGTCAGTTTGGCCAAATGGTACCAAAATTAAAACTAACGGAATTTATTCTTTAAAAAAAATGCATAGAAATCTGCCTAATTTCCATAATTAACCTAGATTTTGGATTTAGGGTGTAACAAATCTCACTATGGAGAGTTCTAGTTTCCTTTATATGAATGTAAATTCACTATATTTAAGAATCAACCATTTTTGCAGTTGTTTTCAATACAAACAGCTGTAACAAGAGATTTGGCAAATTCTCAACACTACTTCCAAAATGTTTTATTGATCCATATATTATTCCAGTCTAGCTTGTAACACCAAAGATACTCGACTAACAGCTCAGTGAGCGATGTTATCCCATTTCTGAAGTTGAATTATTAATTGGTACATGTTAAAATTAAAATGAAGTTAGCTATGTCTTGGTTTCTTGATAAAAGTGTAAGAGAAGTTTCCTTTGGAAATATCAGATGCAAATACACACTATTCTCAAATGTTTTACACTAAAATGTTGATAGACATTTGGTAGCAGAAAAAAAAAAAAGGCAGAAACTGCAATAGCAATTTTATTACAAACAAAAACTGGATCAGTTTTTCATCCTACCTGTCTATGCAACTTTCACCCCATTTCACCTTACTATCTCTATGCTCATGCTATCTGTTTAAAATTCACTTCTTGGAGCTGCTTTTCTCTGATACCATCATGGATCCCTTCAAACACACCCTTTATACTCAGAAAGTATTCCAGCCAGTACATCTGATGGCCTTCTCCCAGTCTGAGCTGCTCCATTTCTTCTACACTGATGGGCAGTTCAGCACTGTTTGCATCACAGTCTTTCCTGCCATTCTCACCATTTGCCTAGATATTGTATATACTAAAGTTTCTTCCCAAGTTTTATATTCTGTATTTCACAATTTATTTTCTACACCTTTCCTAGAGTATAATATCTTGATCCAACAATTGACAGCCTTCCAAGGTCCCCATAAACTTGATTCAAGTTTTCCAATTCTCTCCTTTCTGGGATTGTCAAATAAGAGCAAGTCCTTTTCAAATTAATCAAGACTATTGCTGCAGAGCATAATTCCGAACTTTGACGATGTTATTATCAAGATCTTGTTTCCCTTTCTCTGCTGTCTTTTACTGAACCTGCTTTTAAGGTATTTTCAGAGGTAATGGTAGCTACTTTCACATTTGGTTGAAATACTAATGGACACCAGACTACTCTCTGACATTGGCACACACTCCCTTTTTGTTGCATATTCACACACTTGTGCCACATTCTCCACTACCCCTCTGATGTTCTCTTGTGGACACTAAGAAGACTTCTAAATTTATGCTTTAAAAAATTCTTTATTAAAACTTTAATTTACCTCACTGACTATCTTGCTCAGGGTTCTAACACATACAAAAATGGCATTGAAGATGAAGCATTGTGTTTAGTATCTTTTTGGGAAAAAAAACTCCATTGAGGAGGTGTCTAGTACCATGGAAAGATTTATAAATACACAAAATAATGACTTTTAGAACAATAGCAGAAGTATTTTAACCATATTTAAAAGAAAATACCTTTATACCAATACTATCAACATGCCACAAAAGTCTGTCTAGCACAATTATTTCCACTCTTATGTTCCTGCAAATACTTACTACGTTTTCAACTTAAAGATAATTGTAATTATTGCTTCATTTACAAAAGAAAGAGTTTATTAAAAAAAAACCTGTGAAACAGTACCATCCTACTTACAATGGCAATGAGCAGTAACAGCCTTTATACACAAACCCCACTTGGTTAGACTGTGAAGATTTTTTTTAACAAATTTGTCACCTTGCATGTATTCCAAAACGTTGCAGCAAAATCTCCTTTCAAAGTGGAGTACTAAAAAAATTGACATATAACTTCTATATCAGAATAACTTACTCTGTCATTTAGCACTACTGTAAAATCATCATATAGATCTGCTTCATGTTAATAATTAAGATCTTGATTTTTCACAAATATTTCAGCACATGAACTTGAAATGGTAATTAAGGACATTCAAAATGGCAGATTAGTAACATGTAGAGTAGTAGTGTTTTATCCAATAACTTCTTATTAAAATGAAGCCCTATTTATCTATGTGGAAAAAAATAACAGAAATATACCTGTTCCAGTAGCTCCAAAACTGGTCCTGCAAGTAGGCTTGATGGCTACTTTCATCACCAAATGAGGCTTTGCTTTCAATCCAGTGAATTATGTGTCCTTCCACAGCTAGGGTGACAGCAGAAAATAAACTGAACTCTGAAAGTCACACTCAAAAGCCTGTAAGACTGTGTTAGGGAACATTCTATTTACTCCACAATCTACCACATAATTCATGCCTGCAACTGAGTTACATATTTGCAAAAATTATCTTTCAAATATGCACATAGGGCATTAAAAAAAAATACCAGAAAATACTTTAACAGATAATCACATCAATTTCCGTTTAATTACACCCTGATCCATATATCTGCATTTATTCTAACACAACCAGAATGCAAAGAAAAAAGATTTTAGACTAAGAAGCAGCTGTATTCTTCTATTACCCTAACTTTGCTGGAAGGCAGTTGTCAGGTAAGGAATTGGAAACTTCTGCTGAATGATGAAAACCTTTAGCTAAGCTGCTAAAGACAGACACTTGCCACCAATCTAGAATGGAAGGTGTACGAAAGGGAAGGAAATTTATCCTGGACATGCGCCTGCTACCTTTCTTTTGCAAAATCAGTAATGCTTCATCAAAAAGAAGTTAGGAATAAGAATGCTTCTCTGAAAAAATGTGATTTTGAATTTCTGTTTCTTTCAATGCTTTGGTATTTGCTTTGGTTCATGTTTTTCCTCATTTCTTGCAGGAGTGAAAGACTAATATTAATAAAATCATTTTTTTGACAAAGGAATGTTCTCTCTGAAGCTGACAACACAATTTTGCAGAAGAAATCATGAGCATCACTCTGAGAGACCATTCTTTCTCCAAAAAGATGTTATTGGGTTAAGATCTTTAAAAATGTTACCTTTGAGTAACCTACAGTATCCACAACCACGATGCTTTAGCCTAAATTTGACTTGGAATGCGGTTTTCAAAGAACATGCAAACCCAGAAGCACCATACAGAAAGATTACAAGAGGCTATGGCAGCAAATGATTGACCACAGACTGCAATATTACTGAGGAAATCTGGGAAAATAACTCAGACTAAGATCTACGTGCCACGACTACCCTGCTGTCAGTAACCCAGTTAACTTCTGTAGGCCTGTACTACTACATCCTTCCCTCACCCCCAACACCTTTACATCCCAGGAGATGTAATAGCTGAAGTATAATCATCTCAGAAGCAATTTCTAAGAAACATTTGCCTTTCCTAGTTGTGTATTGAGTCAGGAAGAAGAGAATCCAAGGACTGCTACACGTTTGTTCAGATCAGACATCAGGTAGAACATTACTTCCTGAAAGTCTCAAGTGATTATAATAATTTGAAAAAAACAATGTACTATTATTATTTGAATTTTTTGAGACAAGTCTATGCAAATCAATTAATGGCTATTTTTAACCTTCTTTCTAACATGGTAATATTACAAAGATAATTATTTTGGGTGTTTCCTGGTTTCCCTTCTCAAGAATAAAAAAAAATAGTTGCTTTTCTAGTTTCCTTTTAATCAGGCTCCTGAAGAGCTGGGACATATATTTCTAATATAGAAGTGGGTACCTTAATACCAAGTATGTCCTGTGTTTACTGTGGTTGACATTACTGGGGAATCTTTCCCATGTGTACAACTTTCTGAAGAGCAGGTGGTAGAGAGGGAGACAGGCTCTTTCCAGTGTGTCCAGTCACAGGACAGAGGCAATGCACACAAACTTAAACACAGGAGTTTCCACCTGAATATCAGCAACCACTATTTCACTGTGAGGGTGCCTGAGCATAGGCACATGTTGACTAGAAAGGTTGTGGGTTCTTCCTCCCTGCTCATATTCAAGAGCTCTCACATGGCTTCAAGACCAGAAAATGTAGATGAACTTTAACATAACCTTTATACTTACTTTTATTTCTTATTCTCTCGTGCCATTCAGGCTTTTAAAAAATAGTTAAGAACTTCAGAGTTGCATTTGGATGCAAGGTGATGGCAAAAGAATAATTGCACAATGACAAATCTTGATGCAATGACCTACAGGTGTAATGTAATACTGTTAAGACACTACTTTGAACTGATTTGGTCTAGAAGAAAAAAGACAATTATAGGTATTTCAGAGTTTAGTTCAGAAGGACAGTAGGTAGAATACTTTAGAGGGAGCAGGGATTTGGGGGTTCTTACTGCTGCTTTTTTTCCCCCTTTTTTTGATAATGAGATAAAAACATGGAGAGACTAAAGAAGAAACACTGGGTTAACACTATATAGGATCAAATCTCTCTGACTCAAACTAGAAGTTCTTAAAATTATTGGGTAACTCCTGAAGAGACTTATTTGTGGTATCCTGGCATATGCTTCACTTAAGTAGCCACAATATTTTAGCATGAACACCTCTACACAAAATAATAAAAATTTTTTTAAAAGACTTACCCACTGGCACTTCTAAAATAAAGTCTGGTGTTTTGTCATAACCCTTTGCACGAAGCTGATCTTCAGCTGTACACAGAGAATAAGAACTACTGTTTATAAAACTATTCCATTAAGTAGACAGCAGCATAATTAATTTTATTTTAAATAAGAGTGCAAGAATTATTAATGCAGTCATACATATCTTTCTTATGCATGCAATGCTGTGTCAGATTAAATGAACCTTTGTAGAAAACCTGAAGCATGGATATAAAAATGCTTCTTTGTCATCCCTGCATTTTTATGTCTTCATTATAAACATCATTAATTCAAGCTGTCATACAGTATTTTATAACCTCCAAATATTCAAAATAAAGAGGTATATTCACTGATTGAAAGAAGAGTCTCTCCACCTTCGGATGTGTTGAGATTAATCCTACCAACACCACAAATGTAGATATATTGTCACTGCTGCCTTGGTTTTATTTTTGATTTTAGCATAAAGTTGATAAAAAAAAGAGCAAGAAAATCCTTCTCTTACAGAAATTTATTAAAGTAAAGAAGAGACGTAATTTTAGTTTCTCTTGCATTCTGGCTTCTGTAGAATTTATCCAATTTCTGAACAGAAGCAGATTTAGACATTCTGCTAACATTAAGTCTACAACTTTATTGCTTACAAGTATTAGAGTCGAATATTTAAAGAAATAATAATGAGGGAGCAAGACAAAACTGCAAAAGGCAAAAGATGCTCCCTTTTAAAAAAATGGGGGGAAAAAAAAAGAAAGAAAGAAATCCCAAGCCACCCCTTAATATTTTTAAACTATTGTCCTTGATTTCTGATACCATTACACTGGTATTTCTGAAACACCATTTCTCCATTAGAATTTGGAGTGACCTGGTCATTCAATTCCAGGCATGGCTTTCTGTCTTCACCCAAGCTCAACTAATGGCACTACCTAGTAACAAGTAAGGCTGTGTAGCCCCTTAACACCTACTGAGCTGTTGACATTGTCATGCATCCCATTCGCCTTTCTACATCACCTTTGATTAAAATTAATGGTCCATTCCCACTGTTGGGTAGCTTATTTCCAATCCATTTATCAGGTTAGGACAGTAGTTTCATGGCCAATGTTCAGAACTCAGTTTTTGAATACTTTGTGCAAATCCTGAAAGGTCAGCAGTTTGAGTCCAAGTAACATTTTAATGACAAGAAAAACATACAAACTTAGAAATCAAAATATTGTAATAGTATCAAAAGCAAACTCTCCCACTCTTTTTCACTGAAGAATAAAAGTCTGAAATATTTTATACAGAGAACTATTTCTGAAAGTAGGATAGAAGTAAATTTGGAAAGCTGAACATTCACGTCAGTGTAAACTGCATTAGCTGTTTATTCTTTTTGAGTGGTACCATATATTTTTTTTGAATTTTGAGAGCATTGCTTCACTATAAACAGACTTTGCTGTAAATAGACACTTCATTATATCATCTGATCAGATGATCAGGTAATGAAAAACATTTCTAGGATTTGGAGACAGATGGATTTGGCTATTTTTTGAAACTTAGATTGTCATGTATACAGATAAATGACGTTAAGATTAGGAAGGTTCTAATTTAACAGAGCCTATGAATAGAGAGTTTTATGCCATAACACAAAAATGAATTAATGTTCTACATAATCTTGTAATCCTTATTTAAGAAAAAAACAAAACAAAACAAAACATTTTATCTAAATCAAGTTAACTGCAACCTGCTCTTAATTGATTAAAACAATCTAGAATAGACAATAGGATGTCTCAGCTGAAATTTTGTTCATTTAAGAGCAATAGCAATGGAAAGGTTAGTCTTTCACATCTAACAGATGCTAGTATCACAAAATAAGGGAAATGCACCTTAAAAAAACTTACTGGAAAAAAACCTCCAGATATAAACATGTTTCAATAGGTCAACATGGCAGGTCTCTAAACTGGAATCTGCATCAGCATTACTTTTAATATTCTGCAGCAGATGATTTTTTCAAGGGTGCCTAATTACCTTTAAAATCTTTTAATACTAATTCACGGCTTGAAAAAGAACATGTTTTTTGTTTTAAATCTGGTTCTGAATGTCTTTATGTGGTTTCTCCTAGCATTCTGTACTGTGATTAACACTAGAAAACATATTAAAAAGTATGTTTATTATTGATGTGTTTATCATGTGCAGAAACATAACTTCACATTACTATTTCTCCAAGTGTCTTGAAGCTTTATAATTCTGGGGAAAAAATAATTACCAGAACTCCTCATAATCACCGTAAAATTTTCTTTTAAACCATAACCCCATCAAAAAGAAGTTCTAGCTTTTAGAACATAGCCCAGGTATGTTTCACATCGATCCAGAAACTACAGAGACAGCATTCTGCACCTCAGAAGATCTTTAAACTCTAGCATGGGTTAAGAGAATATTTTAATAACTGCTTGAAAGCCAGCCCATGGCAGCTTTGACAGCTACCTTTATAAATCCTCAGGTTTGGAAATTATGTGAAAACAGCCCTAATAAGTAGTTTGTCAACAGATACCCCATTAATTTAGATTTTCAACAAAATCACAGCTTCATCTTTACCGTAATGTCACACTTGATCATAACCATTTAACACATCGTTGTTCTTATACTACTGTAAGGTAGTATAAGATACTACCATATAATAATTATATTATTACATATATATTATTATATATAATATTTCTGTTGGTGCATGAATGAGCTACAACTGCAAATTTAAGATTACAGCACAAAACACTGATCAGATTTCATGATTTATATCCACTGGTGGGAACCAAATGAGGATAAAGCTCCCCATATACCTAAAAGCTTTCCTAATATATTCATGGTAAAGATAAAAAAAAAACAACCTATATAGAACCAAGAAATTCCTGGCATTTCAGTACGGCATATGAGACTGTGAGCTTGTTTTGATAGAATGCTTCATTTGATCACTTTAATCTCAGGCTAAGTGATAATGACATGAGAGCTGTGTTTTTGCTGAAGAGAGGACATGAAGTATATGAAGTACTTCTCATGAACAGTGGATTAATAAAATGTAACCTCCATTAGCACGTTTAGGTTTCCAGTCAAACTCAGGGTGAGTCTGAAGGTATTACTTCTGATCTGTAGGCTTTCAAAGCTAACTGCCCTAGAAACAGACAAATTCTGTCCTGAACCTGAAAAGCTGTTTCATGCTCTAAGACTATACTGGGGCACTTCATATTCACTGTGTCCTTCGACTGTACTTTCTTCTCCCGTACTAGACTCTCCATTGCCCAGGTGAATACATTTGATACAAACCCCCTGACTATTCTCAAAGAACAGTACAGTGGAATAATACATTTATATGGGAACTGCAAAAAAGTCTGTTTCTTTAAAACGTGTTAAAAAGTAATGGAATTATGAGTCATATGCCATGTAAATCCTATGCCATCTTCAAAACTAGAATGAAGTATTCCAGTTTTGCAACATTCCAGTATGCAACGAAGCCTGAATTTGTAGACCTATGGGAAATACTGTCATTTCTTCTGTTTTCCTGACGTTTTCTTCAAGCAGTTTTGGAACTAGTTTTTTGGAAAGGAAAGGCTGTATTGTAAGAGATTTGGTAAGGTTCATCTTGATAGTACTTAGGGAAAGCTTTTTTTAAAAAAATACCACAAACCCCAAACACATACAGAACCTGAAAACATACGTGATTGTAGACACAATAAACACAAATCTTAACACATCTTAAATCATGATTAAACAATACTTCACTAGACATAAAATGTGAGCAACAAATTAAGCTCTCTCATTTCTATCTTCATATTCTAACAAGTTAATCCATTCTAGATGTTTTAATTTGATAGCACAGATTTCTTGGAGCTCATTTCTAAAGACAAAATTGATGCTTATCCAAGGTCATGAAACATTACAATTTAAATGTGATTTTTATACTGCATAAGCTTACACAAGCCAAATAAAATGATAATTGTTGGGTTGAGGATCCCTTAATGAGTCATCTAGTCCATTCTCTTTATCGTGATAGGGTTGATTTCATTACCTGCTTTGACAGATGAGTGTCAAATGTACCCTTGAATTCTTCATTGAAGGTGATTCCATAACCTTTCCTGATAGTTTGTTTTATATTTATTGTTCCTAGAACTGTTTGGTATTTAACTCACCATCATCTCTGCAATTACAGCTTAAACTTGTTACCTGCATCTATGGTCTTAAATAAAATCTGCCTCTTCATATTTTCATAGTGTCATTGCATGTGATAGTTAATCCTGTCCTTTTCTCACTTTTCTTTAAAATAAAAGAGCACACTAAGTCTGTTCCTTAATCATATGGACAAATCTTTTAAAAAGCTTAGGAACGCTTTCTAACTTCTTAAATTTGTTTAATGTTTCCAAAATCTTAACCTAATATAGCATCAGGGGGGACCAGGTAAACTCAGCAAAATTCCGTGCTCACACAAATTCAGTACAATGCTCAACCATTAACAGAAGAGAGCATTTCACTTCGCCGTTGTCTCATCACATAAGGAATACAAGATTTAAGAAGTCATTGTTTACTATCACATTTAGAGAATGGATACTTTAAACACTAATCTTTATTTCAATGGCACTTATGTAAAAGAAACATATTGCAGGCTAAAAGAAAAAATGAAAGTAACTTCCTAACTAATTAATCCTTAAAAGAACTTTAAAAATAGGTAGTGTAAAAAAGAGTAATTGCATTGATTGGGAAGCAGGGAGCAAAAATTCAGCAGAAACCGCACAGCAAGGTAAATGAGTGAATCTTCTAGCAGTTCTTTAAGACATAAAGCATTCTGAAGCTAATATTTCTTATGCTTCTTCCTAAATCTCATAAGGTCTAGATTATGCCTAATATCTCATGACACCAAAAGTAATACTGCAGCAGATATTAAAGCATTTTTTTCAGCTACTTATTCTATAAAATATTAATTGCAAGTCTGTGCATGTGCTGTATATATAGGGTATTAGGTAACTGAGTTCCTGCTCAGTTCTAAATCAATAAAAGGTAACATGTACAGCATCAATCATATTTTACTCTTCCTTTACTACCTAATATAGGGAGCATTTGGCCTGATTTTTGTCTTAGGTAAACAGTCACCAACATCTCTGAAGTTAAGAATCCACCGGCTAGCCTCTACTACAGATTCTTACCTATGAAAGAGAGATTTTTTTCCAAAAGCATTTCTCGCAGCAAGACTTCATGCTCATGCCCAATAGCACTGATAGCCTTAGGTTAAGAAATGGAAGATTACTTTGGAAAAGACGCAACTTCAAAAAAACATCATAGGTAAAGTAATTAATCATAGAATTTATTGGCCTTCATCTGCATTTCTGAAGTGATCAGTCATTTGAATCCTAAGTTTTGAAAACCCTTATAGTGATTTTCAAAAGCATACACACCTTTGTGAAAATCAGACTATTGTATCAACAGCATACATTTTACAGAATGAAAATCCATTTGACTATATTTATTCAGTATAATAAAGGGCAATATTTCTATTTTTTCTTTGTTCTCCTTCTAAATATAAAAGGAAATGTGTTCCTAAAACATGCAGCTAAAACCTTTAAAGTTGCTCTTTATGGACTAGTATTCAATTCTCCAATCCAGCAAAGGATGAAATAAGCTGGTTTTCTTTCTTTATATTCTGAAATTGATACATATTACATCTGAAACATCTTACTGTAAAAAAACCATCCTTTTAATTGATTTTATAGAAGCATGAACTAATGTCAGAGAATTCACTATATTTTATAGTGAAGTCCTTTTCACTTCACTGACAGCCTGTTGATCCAGTGTGCTACCCCTAGCAATATGTAAAATATTCTTATGTATCCTCCTGGAGGTCAAAGTTCTATTCTGGAAGCTTTTAAGAAGAATCCTATGGAACAATATGATAAAAGATCTTATGTTAAAAGTAGTTAAGCTCCAAATTCTGTTTAAAATAATTGTGAGAACATAAACTACAGAACACCTTACTATTATAGTTAATTACTTAACTTATAAGAACACTTCATGCTGAATAGCAAAAAAATAGTTCTATGCAATCATTTCATATGTACATACAGCTTATATCAATTGAAACTATGTATTATGTTAAACTCTACTAGCAGTTTCAGAACAAAAGAGAAAAATGAGGCATACCAAAAAGGTAAGAAAAATACTGCAAAGAGAATTTATAATGCACCATAAGCAGAAACACTTAGTCTATAATAATACCTGTTATTGATGTATGGCAATGACCATGGGGCAAAACTTGTAAATAACCTCACAAACCATTTTCTACTCATGCAATCTAGCAGCCTAGTTTCCCGTAAGCATCTGAACTATTACTGAAAAATAGCCTCTTGGCATTTACAAAGAGGTTGACTTCATACTTTAGTCCATGCATATACAATTAGATAGTTATATTTAAAATCAATATGCAATCCTTCAGAAGACATTATGCTTTTAAAACCTTAACTTTAAATTGATTTTTAACTATTTTATGCACCTCAAAATTAACATTTAATTCAGCAACATGCTTGCAGTAATGCACTCATACAGCTTAGTATTAAACTTTTCTGTACCAAAATGGAATTGAAAAACTCCTCATTACTCTCATTGATGTCACTGCAAATTCAACAACTGATTTGAGCCAGAATCTGAAGACGATATAAAAGACTTTTCTAGACTGAAGGCGAGTAAATCATAAAAATGGTCCATAATTCTACATATGTGTTTTTATAACTTTTAAACACGACTCTTTCAGAAGACTACGGCCAGATTGCTCATCCACAAAACATTAATCTTAAAAGTCTGGATATGAAAAGTAGCGATCAACAACCCCTTAAAATGTGTGGCTCATTAATCTACATTCAGAGCACTTTGTTTTTTCGTGAAGATAATCTCAATGAATATTTAAAATTACAATTAAAAGCACAAAATACAAAGATAATTAGAACTCTGTCCTGCTGCTGTTATAGTTAATGGAAGCAGGGCTGAGGCTGTAGTAGACACCAGATAAGTGTTTCCAATGGAAAGAAAGTATTGTTAAGGAGTGACAATCATATGTATTACAACTACAAGAAGTACTGGTTTTTGTGCATAACTAAACATCACTGGAGCTTTCCTATCCTGCACCTGTACAATGAAATCAAGATCTTCCCCTAAACTGAGAGATTCATGCAAGGATTCAAGCAGAGATTCATGCAAGGATTCTCTAAGACTTGGGAGGGAACTGCCTTACTAGCCTGCTTAGTGATAGCAGGCCATGATTTTGAAAGTGTTCCTTTGACCACAGCCTGAAACAGAAGAGCTACTCCTGCAGGAGTTTATTAAAATAGATTTTGGTTCTCAGTGATCATTTCTAACAAATTCTAATCTTAGTCTGGAACACTCAGTGCCACGTGGAGCTCCCTCACTGCACTCACTGAATGGTTCTCTAATTAACTATTTTAACACTACAAAAAAAAAAATCCCTGAAAATTCAGGATATGTAGAGTTTTTACTACAGCTAGTATAATCTCTTTCAAGAAGAAGAGAAAATAAAATAACTGCACTAGAATTTCAGATAGGAGTTTAAAAATACGAATCAGTCTGAATACCAATCATACCTGAATTGCATTTGAAAAAATTTAAGTTAAAACTCATATTCATAACAAAGCAAAGCCATAACGCTGAACACTATCTATGAAACTTACTAATTTAATCACAAAATAGCTGAGATTGGAAGGTATCTCCGGAGATCATCTAGTCCAACTCCACCACTCAAAGCATGGTCACCTAGTCTTAAGAAAAAACCAGATATGCATTTTAACTTATCAAAACCAGAGAGGTTCAATCAGGCATATGAATGTGTAACCATCTTCCCATGGTCCATCTGATTTTTGTTAGTGCAAGAGAAAGCTCTGCAGTGACCCTCTAGCTGACTGAATGTAAAAGAGAGGAGTATGAAACGTGTTTCGTGAAGCAGAACTTTATGTCAGGTTAAAGCTAGACACATCTCTTCCACACAGTCTAAGCTCATCAATTGTGCACCTAAAATTTTATGGGAAAGGATACTGTTTGATGCAGTCCACCAGTGGTCCATAACAACAGTCATTCACAGTACACTGCAGACAAAAAAGAGTAGTATACTGATGGGCAACTACAAAACCATTATAGTTAAAGAGTATCTTAAAACCAGTAATTACTTTTCGTCAAAAAGGCTATCAGATGCTGTTCAGATTTAATCACAGAAAACAAAAACTGCATGCTTTTATTCACTATAAAAGCAAGCTATTAAAAAGTGAAATGCTCCGCTCACAAATATTGCACTGCCATTTATAGTGCACTCTGACCTCACTGATAGTTTATGATGACAGTAATTAAATGAGGTTTAAAATCTTGTACTCTGCTAAGCAGATAACAGAATTGCCACAGGAAAAAAAAAACCAAACCAAAGAAAACAAGTGTGATTAATACCTGATAGACTTGATTCGCTAGAACTCCATCTGGAATCTGAGAAGGGTCTCGTAGCATACTATTTATAAGAGTTTTGGAGGCTAGAGAAATAAAAATAAAAACCTGTTAGTTCAGTTACTTTTCTAATAAAATCATAGATATCAAAATTTTTGAAAATTATCCACCCAGCAACTACAAACTTACAAAAATTCATAACTATTTGCCCATTCTGATACATTTAACTCTAAAGTCTTGAAACACCAAAGGATTTTATTAGCCCAAGGTGAAAGCAGGCCCTTATTTACCTAGTTCCACTGGACAGTTTGTGCTTTAGAAGCATCATGCTGCTTCTAAGGACACTGCTTAGTACACAGTACATGGAACTCAAAATAACCTTCATATTCCTATTAGAACTTTAGGAAGAAGATATTTAAACATTCAAAACAGCCTTTAAAAAGTAATTTAAGGACTTCATTATTCCAATTTATTAGTTTTAAGTATTTACTTATTCAGTGTTGACACATTTTTCTGACTGTGTTTAAGAGCTGGGAAAAGGCTTCCTTTGCTTTTTTCAAATGTATAGATATAAGTCAAAAGAAATCAGAAGTTAATTTTAGCAGCCAACATTTTTTATTCACTGATATTGATAGTCCAATGAGAAGATAACATAAACCAGGAGATACTTTTAGTTTATTTTCAAATACAGTCTTTGCAATCCTTGGCATTGTTTGCTCTCCATGTGCTTAGTCTGGGTAGTTGCAAATATCAGTTAATTATTAATAGTAATAGACTTTATTCTAGAAAAAATCCCTTCTAAAACCATAAAATATTTCATTTTACAATTTCTCAGAGAAATGTCAACACTGCCGCACATGCTGCCTCTGCCCTGGGAACAACCTCTGATGGAGCTCAGCTGGTGGTGTATTTATACCATTGAATCCTTAAGTGTAGCTCAGGTTTGAGACCAGCAAGGTTCCCTACTTTGCCAAAGATTTCCTGTGTGACTTCAGAGTAATTCCTTTAACCTGTGTGTGCTTCAGTCCTGTAAACAAAATGAAAAACTACTCTTTTCCTGTTCTTCATCCAATTTGCACCAACCG
>VZRF01011678.1:307608-466407 GCA_013396875.1 Vireo altiloquus
TACTGGGCCAGGAATGAGAAAACAGATAGGTAATTTCACAGTAACTAGTTTCCTTTTATTGTTTTTAATGAACGAATCTTTTACTTCTATCACACACCAAAATTCTACCAGCAGACAAGAGCTCACAGGATACTTGCCAAATAACAACAGTTCACTAAGCACTATCATCCCCTCACTAGATGATGAAGTAGAAAGCTCATTTTGCAGAAAAGCCACTTGTTAAAAAATTCATAAATTTATAAAGACATTAAAAACATTCTAACACATTTTATAAACTAACATGTTATTCAAACATAACAAACAAAAGGCACTGAGAATGTAAAGCCAATAGCAATTCTTTTGCATCCACAAATCAGTATTGGCATACATTGTTAAACATCTTGGACATGATTTTTCACTAAGGTGTAATGATTTTCCATTAATAGGAAAATAAGCTTCTCTAGGCAAGGATTCAATCTTTAATTTATGCTATCCACCTACTTGGCGAAATAACACACCAGTAAATCGTAGAGAAAACTTGAAAGGGGGTAAATACTAGTGCCAATTATATGCTAAGATAAGTTAGCAGTGATTAGGGAATTATATAATAAAGTCTATACCCACTACATTATGTTTTTAATGATCACTCTAACAAGCACTTAAGTGACTGTGATACACTAAGGAATGACCAATACCACCGTATAAAGTTGAAACAACACAAAACTCTTGCAATTTTTCGACGTCATAAGAAAGAAAATTAAAGAAAAAAAATTGTCTTACAAAATCTTTGTT
Organism: Vireo altiloquus; assembly: GCA_013396875.1. Lineage (NCBI taxonomy): Eukaryota > Metazoa > Chordata > Aves > Passeriformes > Vireonidae > Vireo > Vireo altiloquus. The sequence continues at coordinate 308,380 of VZRF01011678.1, forward strand.
AAAGTTCATTAGTAGCAGCTAAGGAAACATACCAGTCACACAGACATATCGAGAGAAAAATCCCAAAGCCCTGTCAAGGGTCAGACTGTGAACAAGAAAAATACATGTCCATTTCCTCACAACAAAAGTTAACAGTGGTGTGACATAAGTTGACACATACTAAATCAGGTTGTTCAAAATATTTTGTAAGAACCTAGCAAAAGTTAAGTCATGAGGTTATAGAGGAATCAAATATGTCAAACTCAGGTTACAATCCTGAAGATGAATAGGAGTAAACTGGCATCTATTGAAAAGCTGCAGCTCCACATAGCTGCAAGCTTCAGGTCAAACACATGATGGCCTTGCATAAGTATTTTCAAGCCTGGGCTCTCATTAATCTATGGAAAGAAAAGCAAAGAAATTTCAGAAAAAAGGCTAAATGAATACATGCTTCAATAGCAGATTGAGAAAAAGGATTTTATAAGTCAAATGTGTGCCTCTTCATTCTGGCTACTGAATTGTTTTACTAATCTGAAAATAAACATAAAATTAAATGTAAGTCAAGCAAATCTTGATACTGAATGCAAGTAAACAGTTCTATCCTGTGAGATCAGCAGGGAAACCACTTTGAAAAAAGAGAATCAGCCCTGAAGCAGGAAGAAGAAAGTTCTTCAGAAAACTAAATGGAATTCTGATTTGAGAACTTGAGAAAGGCAAGAAAATCTACAGTCTTGTAAATAAATTTATGATTAATTGTATTGCTAAGGATTAAAAATGAATTTTAAAAGCTGTTTCTATTACTTCAATTTCCAGTTGTTCATGGCTTTCCTAAAGAAAACAGTAGGGAATAGACAGAGTTGCATTTCCCAAAGAGAGACTTGAGTCTCCAACTCCGAGTGTAAATTTAACCTGAATTATGGGACTCCACTGTTCAAAAGGTGAAGAAATTGGATCTTAGTATTTGGAGATTATGTCTTCAGAGACACTAGAGTCCAAGACAAAAAATATTTCCAAATCATAGTATCCATGGTGCATGGTGGACAAGTCTCTAAATTGTCTGAAACAAGCCTGTGCATTCCCTAACAACTGATTTTAATTAGGCTGAATAAGAAGAAATGGACTTGGACATATTATCAAACTCCTCATAATGGATAACTCCTGCTTAGACTCACCTGGAACTATCACCCTAATTTCTGTCATCCTATCTCAAAAATGTCCACTGGAAGAACCAGGGGTTCAAAGACAGAAAAGAATCAGTGGTGGCCTAAGGAAACATATAAAATCTGGGAAATCAAACATTTATTTTAGAAGACACCAAAAAAAGAGATACCATAAAAGACAATGCCTGCTTAACATTTCTGCTGTCAGAACACCAATAGGTATTCAAGTTACTCTGAAGAAAGCATTTAGATTTAAACTTTTTTTCTATGCAAAGACACATTTATGAAACTCATAACCACAAAACATCAGGGCCAAAGACATCACAGGATTTAAAAATGCTGGATATTTAGCATTGTGAATATTCGAAATAAAAAGAAAACCAAGCAATTCTCAGAAAAAGGATCAGCATTTTGGAAGTGAGACAAAACGAAAGCAATACTTCTTTTAAGAACTTCTTTGGGAGACAAAAGATAGATTGCTAAGGGTTATTTGTTAAGTGCCTGCTGGGGGGCAGAGTTGGGAGAAACACATTGTCAGTGAGTTTTTTGAAACCTATCATGACTAGCCGTTCGTTCATTACCACACCAGCAAGCTCAGGGAGAGAATTGGAAGGATAAAAGTGAGAAAACTCATGGGCTGAGATAAAGAGAGTTTAATATGGAAGGCAAAACACAGAGAAAGCAAAACAAAGAAATAATTCAGTGTTTCCCATGGGCAGGCAGCTGTTCAGCAATCCCCAAGAGAGCAGGGCCCCATGATGGGTAACAGTGACCTGGGAAGACAAATCATCACTCCATCACTCCAAATGTACCCCCTTCCTCCTTCTTCCTCTCACTTTACTGATCATGATGTCATGTGGTCTGGAATATCCCTTTAGTTAGTTGGGGTCACCTGTGCCAGCTGTGTCTCCTCCCAACCTCCCAGGCACCCTCAGCCTCCTCACAGCCTGGCAGTACAAGAAGCAGTAAAGGCCTTGGCTCTGTGTAAGCCCTGCTCAGTAACAACAAAAATATCTCTATATTATCAACTCTGTGTTCAGCACAAGTCCAAAACACAGCCCCATACCATCCGCTGTGAAAAAAGTTAGTGCTACCCCAGCAAAGCCAGCATACCCACTCTATCAAACACTTTCTCCTTTGGAGACAAGAAGAGAAAAACAAGAGATGTAGCCATCTAGCTTAACACCTTAACACGCAACTGGAAGGCATTCAGATATTGTAGAATATATGGAGGATAGCTCCTATATAGAATGGAAAATAAAGTAAATTACATGGAATAAAAGCAAAATTTGTGTAAATGAAGAATGGATCAATGTCAAATAATAATTCCTTAAAAAGAGTAACCAATCAGTAAAATAATATGCAAACCATGTGGACTGGAAACATTCCCTACTTCACTGGAAAAAAAATTGGGAACAATTTTAATTTTTATTTAAGAAAAAATATTATAACCCATTGATTAAATATGTTTAGAATGGCTCTATAGTGAACTAAGGTCAAAATACAATTTCTAAATTCTCAAGCTATGACGTAAGATTAGCTTTATTGATCTTCTGCATGACTTGTTAGAGCTCTCAATCATTATTTTGACAGTTTTATCATACCGTAATAGACTTCCTTTTAGATAATTACAGTTACTATGTTCAATTTGAATCTCCTGCAGGACTTTTCCTCTAGATAATCACACCTAGATCTTGGTTCTTTCTTTTGTTATACATATGCAATAAACTTTCAATAACAGTCTTAATTACTTTAACAGTGTAATTTTAAGGCTTATGAAAACAAGTTCAATAGTCAATTATATAAGAAAACCTTGATCCTTAAAATCTCTCACAAAATTCATTTTATAAGTACTGAACACCTACCTTAGCAAAACAGAAAGCAGAACACATAACATTTATGGACCACAAAAGTTACTAAACGTTAAGTTGTATACATCCCATATTTTAATTTATACCTATTTCTAATCTTACCACCATGTCACTACTGTCAACAACCTGAATTTATCTTCCTAATAACATCCCCAAAGGTAAGCTGCTCTTCTTTCCCTGTGAAACCATCTCTTTCCCCAGCTGAACAATCCCCAGTTCCCACAGCCTTTCCTCTCAGGGGAAGTGCTCCATACCCTTTACCATCCCAGTGGCCCTCCACGGAACTCTCCTTAGTGCATCAACATCTCCCTTTTACAGCTGTGGTTTACATTAGAAGGAGTCCAGAGTTTTTCTGCTCAGCTAAATCAGTCTCAAAGGTATCAAAGAGAACAGTACTGACTGTGCTGCAACCACAAAACAATGTGACTGAGTAAAGCTGGGATGACAAGTCTTCCCCTTCTGCCTAAAGGTATTTTTTGCATGGTCTAGACCACCTAAACTATTCCTTTAAATATAAGAAGAGACCTCAGCTTGCAGCATTATACTTTGTTGATCTGCTTACTTTCTTCTGATTTTCAAATAGTGGTTTCCAACTTCCTTAGTCAAAGAAGTGACTAAACTTAGGTAATTTTATTCCTTGAAGGTTCTATATCTTTTGGATTAAGAAGACCTAAAATGAAAAGAAAAATTGAGTTTATTTTATTTTAACTAAAAGGCTAGAACATATAACCTAAAGAGAGTTTTCAGGGTCACAGATCCTACAAGGGAAAAAAAAAATCCTAACATCAGCCCTCAGCAAATTGCTCTTCATTGGGTTTTAAATATCTTTTTCAAATGCTTTTTACTGTTTTCTTTGGTGTTTTTCATTGTCTTCTTAAGATAGTCCTGAGGATGTCAAATATTTGGATCAACCTTTCAGATGACTCTGTATTTTGTTGTACAGTCAGCTTTTTAACTGAGATGTGAAGTACCTGGATGCTGTAGTTGCTTGAGACAAAATTGATGGCAAGATGTTCCAGGGATTTAATATGCATTCTTCAGCACAGTGCTCCATATATACTAGGGGAAGGTCTGAAGAACAGTTCAAACTGAATTATTTGCAATGAAAAGCATTTTCAGAGAAGGCAGTAAGGCCCATTCCCACTGCTATTGATAAACAATATTTACACAGATTTTATTTGCTCTACTATGGAAGTAACACATGCTGAAGAATGCTTACCTCCTGTGAGTTCGAAGAGATGCAATTCTACAAACACAACCAACTTAATTTAGTTGAGGGCCGTAATCCTAAAAATGAGGTGACATTGCTCGAGGAGCTCACCACTGTGCAATGCTTAACGCCAAGCATGTTTCCTGCCTACTTAAGACATAGGCTTGCTCTAGTATATTCCAGAAAGAGAAGCTGGAATAGTCTAAAGAAAGGAAACTTTTAGGATTTGAAGGCAAACAGCTTTTCTCAGCAATACTGTCTCAAGAAAAATTCTCTCCAGCACTGATTTATCAGTGCACTACTGAGGCTGCATTCATCAGACATTTATACAGAAATGGGAAGACTGAATCTTGTTCAGTGTTATGGAAAAGCTGAATTGTCTCAGAAAAAGTGGACAACAGACTTACAGAGGTTAAAAAGAAAAATTGCCTTTCATTTTCCCTTTCCAGCTTAAAGAGGAAGCAAGGAATGTGCATGTGTCTAGCCCTCATAAATCCATTCCTATCAAGTTTAAGATGGAATCTTTGCTTTGATACAAACTTGCTATAGGACTGTGGCAAGTTAATTAACCTGCTCATGGTTCAAATGTTTCATTTGTAAACTGGGAGTAGTATCTGGACCAAAACTCAAACATGGCCACTGAACAGGCCAGTGCTTCAAGAACATCAGAAAGGTGGTATGTAGCAGTTAGAAACTTGATATAAACATCATTCACTTCAGTTGTGCATGCTGGCCAGGCCAAGTGGAAATTAAATAATATTTTCCCACATATAAAAAGAAAAGACAGACCAGGAGTGTTTCACTAAATTACTGTCAGTATTCACGTTGAAAACACAAAGTAAAACTGGTGACATGAAAATTATTCTTTTGCATTGTAGATGCATTGCATTGCATCACCTTCCTGTTTCTATTGCACTGTTAAAAATAAAGTGCTTGCATGTATCCAATTTAGAGATTCTAGGACCATTCCTTGGTTTCTTTGAAAATAATTTTAATTCAGTTGCCAATTTTCACAATAAGAGAAATTTGCTTTGAATACATGCATGAGACCTGCTCTGTAGCAGCATCCCTACATGACAAGACGATTACACAGCAAATGAAAAAAGCACGTTGTTAACAGTCAGTCTAAAGGTGAAAAAAAAATAGTTCCCCATTCTTAAAATGAGAACAAGTGAAATACTGACAAGCAGATTTAAGAAAAAATGAGAGTGTAATGCAATTTCAGAGGCAGAATCCATTCTGGGCATAAAAGCAGAGGAATGTTTTGTGATTTAAAGATGCAGAATTTGTTTTTATTGCTTCAACTAATCAGCTTTGACAGCTGTCCCTATCCTACTGGCTTTCTTGTCTCACCAATGTAACTGAAGGAATACAGATGCTTCCTATAGTCAAGCAAGAGATAAATAATAATGAGATATCTAAAAACTTTGGTTTTTCCCAGAGAAGGAACTACTTTTGAGAGGACAGCTTAAACATCTGGTATACTTCTCTTCATGTCTTTGTAAAAAATATTCTGCATTATCAGTATGAAATCAAAGATAGGCAGATGGAGAAAGCGGAAAATTAAATGCAACTTCAAACAATTGTTTAGAAACACTATCATTAGTCAGTAGTAAACGTGAGACTTTCTAAAGTCTATGTGTTAATAATACATGTGGCAAATGCAAAGAATCTGTAATTTGGAACAATCAATAGAAGGTTTAATGGACCACAATCAGAAGCCATCCAGCAAAAGATTTTTAAGTAAAAAACTTTTGCTTTCTGATACTAGTTGGCATGAACAAAATTTCATCCATGTGCAAAATAAATGCAAAAAAGTACAGCAGAATATTACCAAGACATACTGTGCACCTGTAATTTTTACTAGAAAGAAACCTACTGCAACTTAAGCTTTTGCACATCCAGCAGACATAAAAGTGAAGATAGTGTTATATTCAATGTTGTTTTTAAAATCAGCAATATACAGCAGTTAGCATTTGCACAGCCTAAAAGACTAGTGATTGGCGTTGTTGTGTGTCTAGATTTGTTACGCACTTACCAAATTCTCTTAAATATGCTGTATTTTAACATAAGTCCAGGCTACTAGCCTGAAACCAAATCCTTACTTCCATGGATTCTGCATTAGTTCACTCTAATAATTAGTCAATGGTAATACACTTCTGGAAGATGAAGTACATTCCTACACTACATATATCTCAGATAGAAAACACTGTGTAATAAGGAAAAATCAGAAATAAGACTTAATCAAACATATATTTTAATTCCTGGAGATTTAAGCAATTTGAGATCATTGCAAAAAAGCTTCTTCAGAGTTGAAAATAATTTATGAAAGCTATGTATATATTTTTGGGAGAGGTGATACAACTTTGAAAATAATTTTATGAATGTTTAGGATTGTTGACATACATGGAATCACATTTAGGTAGTGTTTGGAGCAGACAGATTATGTTATGTATGCTGCACAGATATACTTGACAATTTTGAAGTCACAGCTTTTAATTACCTTTTACTAAAAATAGTTTCCAAAATTCAGTAATAGTTATATATGTACTGTGCAGTTTGTAATGCTGCAGAATGCTTGCTTTAGAACTGCTTTCCAATTCTTGCCTGCTGTCTGTGTTCACTTGGCAAGTGGACTGTAGATGTATTTCAACACATACCAGCACTGCTCTGCACAACTGCTCAACTTCAGCATAAGAAAGGCATCTTATTGTTTCTTTTTAACATTTCACCAATGGCTGAGTGTAGAAATCCTGATGATATTGGTTTACCTTTTCAAGTTGCTTATTCAAGAGCTAAGAAAAAGCCGAGGAAGATGGAAGGATATTCTGACCTTATATACATGGTTACTGTCATGCTAATAATCAACAGCAGGTAGTAATATAGAAACAGCTTGAGATTGTATTTCTCATTATTATCTAAGTGTAAATAAAAAGAGGTCAGAAAAGGTAAATTAAAGAAAGGTGTAAGATTCTGTCCTTTTTCCTCTTTATATAGTTGCCATCACCTATTTACCATGTTCAACAATGACCTGGAGGATGAAAAAGACAACCAATCAGGAGGCAGGGCTACCATCCAGATGGACCTAGACAGGCTAGAGGATGGGCCAGCAGGAATCTCACAAAGTTTAATATGGGTCAAGGTAGAGTCCTGTACCTGGGAAGGAGGAATCCCAGCAACAATTAAAGCTGAGATGGATTGGCTGGGCAGCAGTTTTGCAGAAAAGAACTTGGGGGCCCTTGTAGGGCAGCAAATTGAATGTGAGGCAGCACAGTGTCATGGCAGAGAAGGTGGACAACAGCAACTTGGGCTTTATGAAAAGGAGCAGAGTAAATAGATTGAGGGAAGCCATTATCCCATTTACTTAGCATTTATTAGACCATAACTAGAATACTTTTTCGCACCCTGGAATTCAATACCTGGAATACAATATCTTAAAATGATTCTAAGTACAGAATTTATCTATTTTAACAACATCATTGACTTTATTTTTCTTTTTAGGATACAGAGATAACTGCAATATGTGATGTTACTTTTACAGGGTTTCATTACGCTTATGTAAGGCACTGCCTCTCCTTGGCCCCAGAGTTTTGTTTGGAGTTAATCTTCCATACATTGATAGAATAATCTGAGAGCTCTAGTAAGGTAATAGGGAAAAGAATTATTAGAGTACTTGGTTGAATAACATCTTTTGAACTTGATTAAGTCAAAGGATACATAGAGCACATTTTTCATATTTTACAGCATTTCAAAAGAAATTGAAGGTGGTCACAAACTGAAAACTGGCACACAAGGCTCTCCTTCCCACATCCAAATAGTGAAAACACTGAAAGGACATATTTTTTTCACAGAAACTGTGAACTTTTCATTTACAACATATGCAATGGAATATTGCAATGCAACAATGCAATATTATAGCATAATTGTCTTTTGAAATACTTAAAATAAACAGTATGGAGGTCAATTCTAAGCTCTATTACTTCATGTAAAAGAAAACTAAGAGAACTCAAGACTATTTTTGATTGCAACAACAATACACTGTATAAATACGGAATTTGGTGTGATATTACAGTAATCTCTACCTCAAGATCAAAGTTACTGAAAAATGAAAAATTAAAGGCTATCAAATCAAGAAGTCTGTTTTCTGGAATGGAAATAGGCTACAAGGTGTAAAACTTCCCACCGTACTGAATTCCCACTCTGCTTAAACTACCTGGGCAGAATTTAAGTCCATTTTCCATATTTCATTTAAAAGAAATACTAAAGATATTATACTGTTAGTTACTTTAAGTTTTATAATGGCAAGCTCCTTTCCTAGTAGTACAGGTCGCCTGGTAGAAAACTTTTCCATTGTTATTATTGATATCTTTATATAAAAACATTTACTTTTTCCTTTTGACAGATTCTGTTGCTTACCTTGCAAATAGAAATGAACATATTCCTGCTCAGTGATAATTCTGCTCCCACATTCCTTTGCCCACAGATTTACTCCTCTAGCTTCTCATTATTTAGAAACAAAAACTCCTTTCCAAAAACTTTCAACTATAAGACACACATACTATAAATAACTTTGACTTGATACAACATGCTGTGTTTAAAAGGGCTGCCAAAACATACTTTCTTTTTATTCTAAATAGATTATTGTAAAGTGGTTGTGCACCTTTTGTAAATACCATTTGTGTTACATTAGGTCTTTTAATCTTTTGCACTGGGTAATTCTATGGTTTAAAGTACAAATATAAGAGAGTCAAAGTTAATTTTTATAATATTGCACTACTCTATTTTAGTAAAGACATGCTTTACTAGAATGGAGCACTGCTGGAGCAATAAGCTGTGTTTTTCTCCTCATCCCTCTCATCCATATATTTTTGTAGAAGCAAAACAATTTAGAACTATGAATTGATTAGTGAAAGTAATAGTACAGCCACAGTACTTTCCTAGCGGGAAAGCTTTTTTCAGTTTTAAAGGGGAAAAATTAAAAATACAAAACCAAGACTGACTGAGACTTGCAGCTCATTAAAGCTGGGGTGATTTCCACTATACAGAATTCTATTGATCTCCATAGTCCACAGTAGACAAAAAAGTGTGGTCAGGGAGGGGATGATGGATGCCTCTGCCAATAGCACTGAACAAACCTGTTAGCTAATTGCTACCAAAGACAATTATCCCCGCATTGTTTCATAATGGAAACACATTACAAAACTCTAATATACACACAGGGAAATTTGATGATTTGACTGCGGAGCCATGTGCATTGAATCTCATTGCCAAAGGCCAGCCAGGTCGCTGCTGTGAGGGGAAGAAAGTGTCAGAATAGAAGCCTGAGTATCTCACAGCTCATTCTGCAAAACGAGTTTAGCAACTCCACAGTATTGTAAGAACACTGCATTTCCCCTGCCACACCCACACACATAATGTACAACACAAGGCATGTGTCTTTTAATGAAAATTAAAAATAAAATGTACTCTGAAGGATAGAATATTTTTATGCACTACAACTAAAAGCCAATGCTAAAACTGATTCTTCACAGTTTTGATCACCATGAAACATTTTTCATCATTCCACATTTAGATTACAAGTCATATAACAAACAGTGACAGCCATATAACAAATAGTGATTTTAACGTTTTACACAGCAAAATCCACTCCCCAATCAAATGTTGCAATTTCCCTTTTGAAAAAAACCCTAAAAATAGATCACAACAAAACTGTCACGGAGTTAAGCAGCTATAAAATCTAAAAATGCTCCAAAATAAGGATTTATTTCATTATACCTAATTACAGTGTAATTCAAAAACACAGCACTACATAAACAATTTGTCTCCTATCCCCAGCAACCACATTCTCGGAAAGCCTCTTTCTAAACAGGATTCTAAATATGCTTGTGCTCCTTCCCGACATACTCACTCAAGACACCTAATTCCAGCAAAACAGTTGTATGAAATCTGGTGTGAATTACAGTTCAAAATTATATTCTGTTGGACTGTGCAGTATAAGATGATGCAAAACAAAAAAAAATTACTTAAGATATGTCATCATTATAAAGATAAATTAATAGTCAGAAAATTTTATGATTAATTTTGCTTTACTGTGCTTGTACTACTCTCCATCGGCCAGCCTACCTGCTTCAGATTGTGCAGACTACTATTTTGACAAGACCTGGATAGCAGTAGGTCCAAAGCAATCAGAAGGTTGACTTTGACAAATGGTGGTGCTGCGGCGAAGTTGAAAATAACACACATCCACTTTAATCTCTTTCTTGATTAAATCGAAACCATACCATTCTGACATCATGTGATTTGCTCATGAAGCATCACTGCAGGTTACTTTAGAGGCTACATCTATTGAAATGATATTGAATTTTTAGGGGAAGTACTTAATTCATTCAAATGAAACCTTCAGAAGGTAACTGGGCCACCAGTCACTGATAACTGTGCAGATTGAAAGAAAACCAAAGGAAAAAAACCTGAGAAAATCCACCATATGCTACTGCATGATATTTTAGTAGGTATTATCTTTTGCTTTCAAAAAGAGAAGATTACACGCATAAAGCATATTCTGAAGCTTTTTACCTATTCTGCCATAGTCAAGCTCCAAAGGTAAACATTACACTAGGTAATAAAAATGCAGAAGATGAAATTGTCTTTTTTACATGAGACGAGGCAAATATTTATGGGGCAGTTGACAAACTCCTGCCTAGTAAAAGAGCCAGCACTGAGAGCAATTACCCTGATATTCATGACTCACTTTGAATATCACATTGAATATTACTCATAAATCTTTTACGATCACATCCCCAGAGCTCACTTAACAGCCGGTTTTAATCATGCAGTTGACATAGAGAAAATAACAAAATGTATTTTTTCAGTGGCAAATTAATTTAGGCTTGAACCTCCTCCTGTAGCTCTATTCTTTTCTTCCCTTTCATTCCATTTTTTTTTATTTTCTTGTACTGAGATCAGTTAAATGCACTTCTGTATATACTAGCAATATTTCTGCAATGCTGCAAAATTAAAAAGTGGCTTAGGTTTATTTTAAGAATTACTAACAGTAATTACCAACTTTTAAAATACAGAATTTTAAAGCTATAAATGTGGTGTGAGCCCCATATCCTTTATTTTACTGGAAGAAGAGATATTCTGGAAATCTAAGAGGAAAAAGATAAGTGTTAAATTGTGGCTGGTCTTCTGGCATACAGTTTAACTGTCATTAACTGCTGAAGATACCAAACTTAAAATGTTACCCTCATTATCTCACTTCCAATGTTGTGGTAATTATTTTTCTATCATAGTCAGAAGAAAAGTTGAAACAGAAATTATCTTAAAAATAAAAAAAATATAAAAGAAAAAAAAACCAGTTAAGATACTTACGGGTGGCTTGTTCCTTTTCTTGTAGAAATCTTTCCAACACAATACGAGCCATCAATGATGGGGCAAAGTCCACCTTGGCCCAACAAAAACAAAAACAGAATTTCAGGAGGTAAATGCATTTAGATGCACACTTGTCAGAACTGTAATCTATCAGTAGATTAAAACGAAAGAGCAAAATAGAGGAAACAGGATCTTTTTCCAGTTATCCAACTCAACTATTTGCACCAAATGTGTAATAGTAATCCACCAGTGAAAAACCAAATAAAGTAGGCAACATATAATCCTGGTTATTATGTTTGTAGATTTTGCATCTGGACCACCTTTTGTAAAAGAGGACAGCGAAATCCCTTTTATAAGGTTATCTATCCATGATGGAAAAGAAGTGGTGATCTTTGCTTTGAATACTCGTTCATGTGCTACCCACCAAGTGCTACCACCTATCCTTAGCATCAATACTTCTGGCAGATGTGTTGGGCTTGGTCAAAATTATTTTAGAGTTTATATTCTCATTTTTAACAAAGCTATTCCTTCATTTCAACTTTTTTTATATGTATGAAAAATGTATGACCCAGTTGCTCCTGAAATTACAATAACTTTTTAGATACCATTAAAATACTGCTTTAGTGAATCAGAATTTTAACTATGAGACAGTAAACCTTGCTCATACATTGTCACAGTGAATTCTTCTTGTCATCTTTTCAAGTTCACTACTAGAGCAAAAATTTTATTTTGATTTAGTAACCAGACAAAAAAGGTTGCTCCATTTGTGCATATATATTTGTCCAAATATGTATGTAGTTGGATGGCCTTAAATTCCCCAAGTAGAGAGAAATGCTTTCCATGGAGCTGCTTATTTTCAGTAACCCACATCAGAGCTGACACATGAAAAATGGTGAAATTACTGAAGGTAGTCCAGCCTGAATAAGGACTACCTTATTAGTTCAGGTACTTGCATCGCCCTAATTTTCATATTAATCATGTGTCCATCTTTCTTTGAAATAGGGCCATCATGCTTCATGTCAGAATTTAGCATGTAAGTAAAATTCATAGTGCTTCAAATCTCGCTTGAAAATATTTGTATGAAGAGAACAGTGACTAATTTTATTGTTTCTAACAAAAATGAGACTTATTTTAGTCTTTTTGTACTATATATACAATATGAACAGTTGGCAAATAATTTCATTTAAAAAAAAGAAATAGAAGTAGTTTTATAAACCCTCAAAAACAACCCCAAAAGATAACAATATGGAGCTTTTCCTATTTAACAGAGCTGCTACACACTGTAATACAGCTATGTTATATATTTCTCATCAATTTTTACAGTTTCCACTGATTAAATATATATTGACTCATAAAGTATTACCATTACATCAATTGTCAGCAGATGCAAGAGTATGTCATTTAAATATTAACTATCATATAAAAATGGCAGGTTGATTGTTTGGAAGCAGTAATCTGGTGCTGGTTATTGCCACGTTTCCCTAATGCATTAGGCGGCAGTCGCAAAATGCATTGCCTTTCTGATATACTTGCTACTACAAAACCAGAAGCAGATAAGTTCTTTATGTATCTCCCCTTTCTCTTAGATTTAATTTTTATTTATTTCTGAACTGCAGAGATCTTTGATCTGAATTGCAAAAATACATTAGTGAAATATAAACAAAGATATGCTCACTGGAGTCAGAAATTATATGCATCATCTCAAAATCAATGGGAAAAATATACAAAGAACCAGTAACAGATATATTACTTTGTGCTTGAAATATTTTTATGACAGTTCCCATATAATACAGGTGCAATATATCATGCACCAAGATATTTACCTAAATTCTTAACAAGATTGTACTTATTTATGTAAAGTACATTCTATTCTCAGTACTTCAAGACTGGTATTTTCCAGAGATGGCAAGAAGCTACACATTACCACTAATATGAAATAAATCCTTTATTCTATGCTAACTGTATGATCAGGTTACACAGACACTTCACAGACCATTAAAACCTTCCAGTAATTGATAGGAAATCGCTCATTTGCTGGCTGCAGCAATGTACATGAGAGAAAAACCATTCTTTTTTACTAATGTAACATGTAGAACTTGCTGTTATTGCTACACTTAATGTTCATAGTGCCATATCATTTTTAATGCAAACACTCATTTTCTGCTTCCTTCTTACATTTTCTATTAAAATGCAACACAAAACAGCATACATTTCATTCTATTCCTTTGGGGATTGCATAAGCAGTTCCAGAGAGTATCAGCTATTGTACTGTTACTATTACAGTAAATAAATATTTTAGAGTTTAAAAAACAGGTATTTCATCTTTTTTTTTTTTCTAGGAAACTCTTTGCCACTCTTTCAAACTTTGTACCTCTTCTTTAAGGTAGTGCTAAGATAGCAGTTTTTAATACAAATAACACAAGGCAAATTCATATTCTAGTTAATAAACAGCATCAATAAATTTGTCAAGACTTTAATGGCATCCATACAGAACTTTTCATATGCTGAGGAATTTATTCTGCCTAAGTGCTTTATCTTAAGCAGTTTTCATTAGCCATCCTCTAATCCGCATGAATAGAAATAAATGGAGTCAGGAAAGTGATCTGTTTTAAGCATTCTTATTACTGAAAAGTAGTAATAACTTAGATGGGTTTTGTTATTAAAAACAACGAATCAAATTGATACAATTCCATTTAATCAATGTGAGAATTTTTAGTAAGTTTACACATTAAAGACCTACGGTCTATCTGAAATTTTCAGCAAAATACAAATTCAGGGTATCCTACACATTCGCCTCGAAGTTAAGAGACTAATTACATTAACTGATTTATTAATAAATGTGGCTTTTTGTCTAATTATTTTAAGTACTAACAGACTGGGGAACCATTTTAAATGTCTAATGTGCCTTGAAACCAATTTTTTTAGGTTAATTACATTTCTCACTAAAGTCACTATAGATATGCCCCTCAGGTTTTACACTGGAAGATTAAAGAACAAAGTAAAGATGATTACCTCATTGGCCAGATCCAGTAATACTGGGGCAGCTGCATTTTTCATCACCCCATTTAGGTACCTAGACAAGACAAAGCCAGGTAATTTTGCAGTGGTAAGAAAAGGCCAGTTTATATATGTCAGCATCCCTTGTGAATCTTTTTCATTTGGAGGAAAATACTCCATTACAAAGTATTTAATGGGAAATATTTTAAGAAATAAGAATTTTAAACAATCACTAACTCTCCAGAGTTGTGTCCTATTCTATTAATCTTCAAAATATATCCATGTCAATGAAGTCACTGGTAAAAAGCCAAATATATCAAAAAAATTTTAAAAAGTGGCTTAATGACACACAAATAAATTTTATCTGTACTAATTAAAGATGCTAACTTTAGTGACATCTAAAGTCAAACAATTAATATTCTAAAGAGAAAACAAAAGAAGAAATATTTAGGATTCAATAAAGGTTGATAGAAAGTCATTAGCCTATCAGTGGCAAAGGCTTAATGTTTCTGGTTGAGGGTATTACAGAATGATGTTTCTGACTATCGCTTCACACAATGTCGCCTTCCTCACTTCTGTTACTTTCACTGCTTGATATTTACATTTCGATAAAGCCTGAAACCTGTGTTCAGAAGTTGTTAGGAAGGAACTATCATATTGAAAGCCACTTTGTGCTTTGCAGCCATGTGGAAAAGAACAATAGTTACCAACATTTGAACCTGCTCGTTTTTCCTATCTGTATTCGCATAGCACATCATTACTGACATCATTAGAAGGCCACAGCCTTTCCAGCTCTATCATTATCTATCCATCAGAAGACACTCTTCTGCTCATTAGTTACAGACATTAAAATGCTTTATCATTTTACCTTTCTGTGGAATGGGTGGAACACCTTTATAAAACCCTTCACATAAGATTAGATAGAGGGCTTTTTGCTTTCAAGTTATTCTGAGGCTTAATGAATTAAGGAAATGAAAAAAGCTTTCTGCTGTAAGCTATTTCAGTTCCACATAAAAAAAAATTCCACAAAATAAGATGCCTTGTGTATGTTTAAACACACAAAATTTATTACAGAAGAAAATGAGAGATCATACACAAAATACCTAACCAGGAAAATGTACTTGAGATTAATGTTCTCAAAAATGCATCTCAATGATTGAACAGCAACACTACACTGACAATGAAGTAAATTTCTGACAGATATTTCTAACGCTTCTGGCAACTCCATTACAGAATAACAGGTCTCACATGCTGCTGGCAATACTGCTCTGAAAACTTGCTGATCCTTCTTGTACTTTGTCTTTTGTGTTTGCCTAAGTTTCAGACTAGTAAGTTTCAGCTGAGCAGAAGAAACTACTCTACTCAACTATTTTACTTGCTCCTAACTGGGATCACTGGAAATGACTACCTTCAAAACCTGGTAGTTTCTGACCTAAAAAAGCAATGACAGCACAATTTCCTGCTTGTATGTCGGCAGAAATAATAAGGAGCATAGCATCCAGACTGGGGTTTACAGCAGTAAAGTGGATGCTACAGAAGAGCAGAGGAGAAGACATGTTTGTCATGTTTACGCCTGAAGTATTTCAAAGTGGCTTCTATCTCAAGTTGTCTGCTTCTGTAGCTTACTAAACACACTACACAGTAAATCTACTAAAACAGGACTGAGATGAGTTTTCTAACTATTGACCAGAACATCTCTGATTTTTAAACATGTGCATTTTATTCAGCCATGTAAATACACTTGCAGAATGACATACCCAGAAATAGCATAAAGAATGATTTTCTCTATCACTACCACACAGATTCATACATAATGCATTGGTTATGTACTGCTATCATACTTCAGACTACAGAAGAAGACAGGAGACCAAATCCTCCTACCTGATGTGAGACAAACTTAATCATACCTACAACCCTACTGACACCAATACAACTGCTGCTTTGCATAAAGCAAAATTTGGTCCCATGTTTCAAGTTGAAGTTTCAGGCTGGAACAAGCGATTTACACATATTCTAAGAAAAGGGTTACTTACACAACAGCTACAATTACCACAGACCACTTCACTGAAACTATGCTAGTGAAAAATAATTAAAAGTAATACTGTTTATGCACGTTATTAGCACAACAAGATTTTTGAGTCAATATTCTTTCTAAACAAGAATCAACCCTAGGAAAAGTGTGATGTGATCCAGTACAAATTTTACAGAACAATACAAGTACTAAAAAAATGAAATCAAACACCCTAACTAGTACACTTCACACTAGATATTCTAAGCCAGTGTCTGATTTAATCAGGCTATGGTTACGTTTTAAACACATGACTCTGGCGGAAGCACAGTTAATTGTTTACAAATGAAGGCTCTTTGTTTATTTTCTTGATTTGTACAGATTAGTACTAAGCATGAAATCAGACATCTATAATCACAAGTATGAATTCACTTGCCATGCATGCTCTTCAGATATGTCAGTCTACAAAGTAATATTTTAATTGCATCTTTACCTGTTATCAGTATGCCCCAATTATGTCATTGGAATATTCTTAGTAAAGCCTATAGAACTAACAGAAAAACTATAAGGTGTAGCAAACACAGTTTATTAGCTTAAGATGCAAACAATTGTAAAATGACATAAAGGTTTTCATCCTCCCTTAAAAACTATTTCTGACACTTCTGTTGATAAAACAGGAGTGATCTAAAAATTAGTGCTTTAACTGGTAATACAAGAATATGTAACTTTTTTTAATGTAACACAAATGTTTTAAACAAGCAACTGTAACAGAACAAGCTCTCCTGCTGTAAGGAAGTTGTCATTAAAATTAGTCTTGACACAGAAATCCTAAAAATTACAAACTATAGGCAATACATAATAAATGCTGTCACATACACTGAAAAAATATTTGCCTATCCTGACTTAGAGCCAGGGAAGTAAACTCATTCTTAATCAGAATGACCAAATCCTGAAAAAATTCTGTATTTCCAGTGAAATATATTTTTAGGTGAACCATTCTGTATTCCCAAATTCTTCATTTGTGTTTATAGAAAATCAGCTTCATAAGCTAATTTACTCACAACTGCCATAGAAACCAGTAGCTATGATGAGAATCTTAACTGAGGTGGGGAGGTCATACCTTTGGTAGTAAGTTTCGATAGCTTCAGCAGTGTGATGCTTGGCATGTGTTCTTTTGATTTGTTTCTAGAAAAATGAAAAAGAGTTTTACAAATGTGTCATAGATCAAAACACAGAAATCATGACTAGGCAAACACACAATCCTTGGCTACACTTTGATAGATGCAAACCCTGTTTTTAGATTCTGTACAGAAATGACATTCAATCTACCCATTGAATTGAATGTCTTCAGACTGTACTGCAATGTACCATATGTAAAAGCCAGTAAGGTCACAATAATTGAATCTAAATAAGTTTACTGAAGGCTGCTGAGGGCAAAGAAAAACTTGTTCTCTCTTTCAACCTTTGTATTAATTTTCCCTCAATTCAATTCCATCTAAGTCTGGTGCACTCTAGTTTTACAATGCAATTGGCATTTTTAACCAGGAAGAACATTGCTTAAAAACAACTTATTTGAAAAACTACAAAAAGTAATTCCATAGAGACTTGCCACTTGACTGACACCTGTCATCTCATGATAAATGACTCCATTTTCTGCCTCTCTTGCCTTCTGCCACTCCGGCAATGGTCATTTATCATCATCTCTGTCAGCAATGGAAAGCAGCACTGACAGTGCAAGTCAGCAAACATTTAGCACATGGAACCACGCAACACAGGGAAATTATTATTGTCAGAATAATAATGGTTTAGCATAATTTATTACAGGTCCACCAAATAAGCAAAGGCTAGATGTTATTAGACAGATGGATGGGTAGGTTTGGCAGCCATCCACTGAGACTCAGGCGGTGCTTGATGTGGAAAAAGGAACATCCTCCAAACCAATCAGAAAGCTGGCAGTTCAATTACAAAGAAATAAAGGGACATTCATCATTCAATTAGGCACCTGTCAACCCTCACAAAGGAGAAAACTTCTAACCTGGTACTCCTGGGAGAAGATGCTCAGCAGAGTGGACTGCGATTGACTGGAACAAATAAAAGAAGGACAAAGTTAATTACTGGAGTGCACTGCAAAGAAACAAAAGAGAAGGGAGCTTCAAAGGTAGGCCTGCTGCCCTGTAATCTAACAGAACATGAAAACAAGTGTGGAAAAGTTGTTCCAGATGAACACCTCAGACAAAGGCTTCCTGCTGCTAGGTCAAGGAGAGAGCGTATGAGGGAGGGGAGGAAAATATAGCAAGAATTTCAAACCAAACTAGCATATTGTTTGGGTGATTCAACTTCAGAACCCAAAAGTCCTACCAGAAGCAGGTAGTGGAGCTAAAAGGTAACAGGGAAAAAAGGAAATTAAAGTAAAATTTCTATTAATAACTGATGGAGTTAAATTCCATCAGCATTTAGGAACATGCTGCTTGTTCACTGGCAACATATTGAAATTCATTTTGTTAGCAGCAAGGGAACTTCTTCAGTAGCTGTCTCATATTCAGGTTAAAAACTTCCCCCTCTGTCAGAAGTAGCATATGGGACCAGTGGAACATTCCCACTGAAACTGATGTGCTTTGAAAATGGAAACTTTCACAGCAGGAAGCCAAGACTCCCCAGAGTCGGTCATTTCCAAAAGCTGCCATAAGCTTCATTCATCTAAGGCTCCACTCAATGTCAAACACCTGGCAATGAAGCAACCTGGAAAGCATTCTTCCCAAGTGGGAATTTTTCTCTCTGAATTGTTAACATTTAGAAACGAGACAAGATTTTTTTTCCTCAGAAAGGCAATCAATACCACACCACTACTGTTTTCAATTCTCCTCTGTGGATATATCTACCTCATCACATCCTGAATACTATTAATTACTCCTGATATATTTTTCTACTACATGCAACTTGAACAAATTATAGTCTTAATAAATCGAGTTTTATGGTACAGCAAAACATTATAAATAATTAACATTTTCTCCTTTCATGAACTTACCTACTAAGGCACAGCATAGGTAGCTCATAGGTAGTTCTACAATGTCTAAAGTCTCACTCTTCTGTCAGATTTCTTGTATGTGAATTTTACACCTGTATTATATCATAATTACATTAAAAGTACATGTTCTCTCCATATATAAATGACCCTTCTCCTTACAACTGTCACACTTCAGAAATACTAATTTAAGACAGAGGAGTCCTACTCCCACTTGAAAAGGGAACACTGAGGCACAACTAAATGGTTGGATCAGATTTAAACAGTCAGTATGTATATGCAGCATGACATAAAATTACCTCTAACCAAGCAGTTGAAGAATCAGGAACAAAGCAACTAGGTTAACGCAGTGCTACATAAAGAGATTACAAGTATGTCTTATCCATAGCTGTACTTCCAGCATTTTTGCCATAACTCTGTATTTTGGGCTTGTCTGCCCAGCACAACATCTGCATGACAGCAGTAAGATAAGCTTTGATCTTTGGTATTTTACACATGAGACTGTTCACCCTGAGTACTCACTGAGACTGAATGTTAAAACTGTAGGAAAATGACAGCAACAGAAACTGACTGAAATACAGACTTATTTAATTAATGGATTACAGGAAAAATAAGTACAATAAAGAATTAAAATGTTTTTATTTAAATCAAATAAACAGTATTTAAATAATAAATATTTTTTTTAAATATACATGTGACACAGAGGCCAGGAGTTACATATCACAATGCCTCTCCAAAAGGTGCATAATCCAATTATGACAACCTGCAACGTGCACATGTAATTACTAGAAGGTGAACAAAGGAAAGAAATTAAGATTACATACTTACACAGGCTATACACATACAGAAAGCTTAGATATTTCAAGTTGATTTAAAAAAACACCAAACCTGCAGGCTATAAATAAGTTGGATACATATGGCCCCCTAATGGCTCACCACATAACTATTATTACCTTGTAGATTTACATGGTCATAATGGTAGAACTGAATTTAGAGATAGATGTGAGAAAAAAACCAAAACAGAACAGGCCAGCATTTGACTAGATTTCTGGTTTGAGTTCTCCTCCACTGACGTAGCAATTTTTGTGTTTTTAGGCTATTACTGGTATGATAACTGTACTTATTCTACCAGTTATACACTGACATATCAAAAAAACCTAAGACCATTATCCCTCTCTCCCTTTGCACTCCACCTTTAATGGCAGACTTGGAAATGCTAGGTTAATGGTTGGACTTGACAACCTTTAAGGCCTTTTCAAAACTAAATGTTTCTCTTACTCTTGTCCATTTTATTTGTCCCCTTAGTGTCCTTGGATTTTGACCTTCTATTGCAATTTAGTTCAACACTCCACTCCTATGCTTCCAACTGTTCAGATAATTTAGGACTTAGTGTGGCAAAGATGTGGCCCTAAGTCCTAGGGCTTGTCCACAAAACGACTCCATGTTCATGAGGTTTTTCAGAAGGTGTTATTGTTATCAAGAACAGAGAGAAACCTTTTCTCCCTCCAGCCATGTTAGCTGGGGGCATCATCTCTGTGTGACTGTCTGTCTGTCTCTCCAGCACAGTCCCACAAATATGAAAACAAAGACAAAGCTCTTTCGTTGGTCAAAGAAAGCACCTTACCAAAACATCTTTCATTATTTACATTCTTCTCCTGGGAACCTACAGAAGTTCCCTTTTAGAAATGGAGTAAGTGTTATTTCAAGACAAGTTAAAAAAGGAATTGCTTTCGCCAGGTTGTTGCTGGGATCTCTCTATGATCCACCAAGCAGTCAGCACCACAGACTTAGCATGAACACTAAAAAATTCATTCCAATAACAGTGCAAGTTGAATATATACTGGATTGCAGTACAGAAACTTTACCACTGGGGCAAAGAGAATTATTTCAGTAACATCATTCAAAGAATTTCAAGCCTTACTACCAGATGATCTCTCTCCTTCTCCAGAAGTGGATTTCACGTGGTTGCTTCCATGTTTCTTTTGGTTAACACAGTTCCTGTCTTAAACACTAAAACCACTCATCTGCCACTCAGTGTTTCCTCGCTACAATTCCATTGACCATTTCCTGGCAAAATGAAATAGCTCCTCAAAACACAGATGGAGCCATCCATTGTAAGATCCTACTGAGTGAAAACTGAAATGTCATGGTTTCAGAAAGCACTGAAAAAGACAGTACTACGTACTTGGAGGGGGAGAGAAGTCATGAACATACATTTGAATAGCAAGACGGCATGGTCACAACTGCTGATACTGACAGCAGGAATACTACCACAGAAGTTATCATTACTCTATAGGAAGAGCTAAATTCCCAGGGCTCCATCCATCCTTTGATACTTCTATACAAAATTTCAAAGCAACAAATGAGCAGACAAATGAGTATCACTGAGCTATCCAGGAAAACAAACATAACACTGAAAGTGTTTTTTATTCAAAACAACATTTGAGTACTTCATTATTGCCTTTCATGGAATTAGCTATATAGTAAGCCTCATGGCTTACTCGAAGGCTAGGAATATAGAAATGTTTGTGACAAGCAGACTCTTCTGTTGAGAAACAACTGTAGAGGCAAGGTACATAATTGCCAATTTTCTGAGACAAACAAAAAATTCAAAAGTCATAATTCTGAGTACTATCTCGTTTAAATAATTATTAAATTAACTTGTTACCTCTCTTGTAGTACTAAATATATTTTCCAGGAAAAGAAGCAAAGTTTTCTCTTAAGTTCTGTTGTGATAGCTTTCATGGAAACATTTTCTTCTGCAATTCCAGATGGTAATGATCTAACTCCCAGAGATCTGTTCAAAGCATCCAGCCTCACTCTTCAGATACCCTCTTTTTCTTGTATGCAGTCATCCACAACGATGCCAATTTACCTTTTGTTATTCTGTGTTGATGCCAGTGGTGTACTTCCATCTGAATGCCTGATGTACTTTGCGCTCTTGTCAATTCATAAGTAGATTTGAGCAGAAAACTGTGAAATCTGAAGTCCGCTAAAAATGCCCGTTTTTTAAAGATAGAATTACTTTTATTTTAAAAAGCAAGTGTAATTTCTAGGTTCCAAGTGATAAAAAGATATAAACATTTGCTTGCCATAAAAAAAAAAAAAAGTATGACCGTTATCAAAGTTATCTCTGCTATACAAATCCAACAGTAAGGATTTACAGATCAGTCAAGCTAGAAAAAAACCTGCAAGTTTGGCACCGGAAAAAGAATATGCCCTTTGGTCATTTACTTTGTAAGAATAAAATTACCATTCTCTTCTAATGAATCCCAGAATCTGGTAGACAAAGAATGCTATAATCCCTGGAGAGTGCTTCAGAAATGTTCTGGTCTGCAATAGGTATGCAAATATGAAGTGTTAACAGGTAAGTTACTACTTCATATAAGCAGTTTAGTACTTCGTAGCTAGAGTAGATACCAAACTCTAAAAAGCAGCTAGTAATGAAGCAATTTACTTGTACCAGATCATCACCTCAACAAAGCAGAGTTGTAGATGTAAACAAGATTTGGAGAGCTCCCCAGCTTAATATTTGCTACTTCAGCCTCACCAGGAGAAAATCCAAACATAACAAAGGTTATGCAACTATTATATTATCAGCCCTTGCAAATAATGTATTCTTTACAGGTAAAATAAAACTTATAGTTTTTTACTTTTTTTTCTGAGATTACTGAAAACATGAAGTTGTAGGTGCAAACTAAGTTTCCACTTGTTTCATGTTTTAAAATGAGTTTCCCTCACTTTTAACTCTGCACTTGTTGCTTAAAGTAGAAAGAGTAAAAACCAGTTTTACATTTAATGTATTCATGGAACAAAGGAAGAGTATCTAGAGAGATTTGTAAAAAAAATTAAATAACCAAATCGAGAGTAAATATGAACTGCAGCATTTAATCCAGAAGTATTCACACAAGTGGAGACAAGCATGAGGAAAGCATAGTCCATAAAACAAATATGTTACATATAAACAGAATAGCTTCATTGCTTCCTTTTCACAAAATGGAATATTCCAACTTGTTAAATGTTAAATATATATTGGCTAAAAAAACCTGAGTATAGGGGCAGGAGCTGTGTTTCCAAAATTCAGAAGCTGTCACATGTGACATCCCAAAGCTGCAGTGTCAAACCTTCTCTCTGAAGAACAAACACTGTCACTTAGCTATAGCAGGAATTCAAGTAGGGGGGAAAGTTGTTTCTTTCCTTCCACAGACTCTAGTGAGTATGCAGTGCTACTTACACCTTTGATGATATGTTATGAAGTAGATAGGAAGAGTCTCTCATTTTTTTAATTGAAAAAGAACTTCCCCTTTCCATGTACAGCAAGTTTAAAAATACTTTTACTGACACGATATCAAGCTTTAAAATAAAAGTAATAGGGCTAGAACAGTGTGGTGCTGCCATGCTGGATTTAGAATCTAAGTGAGGAAAGAAAGATATAAATCCAACAAATTTAAAAGACTGGCGGCGAAACAGGAATTCTCCTCATGAAGTGAGCATGTGTCTAAAATATATTTTTCCTGTTACATTATTAAAGATGTGAAAGAAATCCAAACAGCCAAATTCTTGTCTTCCATACTGCAAATGATTTGGAACAGGGACTCCTAAAGGAAGCAACATTTATACTGCTTATCACATGATAACCACCTCTTATTTGTAAAAACTCTGTCAGTAATGGATTTCAAATAGATCTAGTAGCATTGTTTCAAATGCATAACATGCACAGATACATAAAGCCTCCATGGCTTCCTAGAACTGCAGGATGTAGGCAGAAAGCACCACAGTTACAACTGTAAATGAGCCAATGCCAGTCTGATGGTCAACTTCCCACCTGAGAGGAGGTGACAACTAGTGGATTCTCAGAATTTACTCCACGTGTCAGGAGGCTTCTTAGCAGTCTGAATGATTCCACAAGAGCATCCAGGAAGGCTCAGGAATACCAAAGGCCTACTCAAAGCTTGGTAACTATTACGTTATATGCACCCAAGCACTGAAGAACACAGAACAAGGGACACAAATTGACCTCTAGAATAGTTACAGGTTTAACCTTTTTTCACAGTAGCCTCTAGTACTACAATCTTCTAGTTTGGTATGCTTGTGGTCACTTCTCTAAATGAAAATTTTAAAAAAGCAAGAGTATTGTCTCTGTACACATTTGTACTTTTATAATTCACAAATCTAAAATTGATTTACCACAAATCAGTGAATTACCAATTTAAGGTAAATCACTATATTTGTCTATATACATGCATGTGAATATATATGTTTAAATCAGTAAGTGAGTTTGAATTAGAGTTACTAAGTACCATAAAAGTACCTAAGCCTTTAGTTACAAAATACTAACTTCTATAACGTGGCCATCTTCCAATTTTCCAGCTTTCCAGCTACACCAGTTCAAGTCTGGAATACAAAACCAGTTTTATTATTTCTGCATAAGAAGTCTTCCATATAACGAAGCATTATCAGTAGCTATGACTTTGGGAACTACGAAGTCAATACAGTGCTGTAGAGGAAATACCCCCATTACAAATTTATTATTATTATTATTACTATTACTATTATTCAGTGCATGTGTAGATATATATATGACAAGAAGTATGTGATGATACGCTCATTTCAAACGTAGTATCATTACATTTAAAATCAAGATGAGATTCAAGCTCATCTGAAGAACAGTAGCATTAATCTATTTTAAAATTCTCTAATATCCAGTTCAGCAAGCTGTACAACAGCTCAACTCAAAAGACTTAAATACAGATCCCTAAAAATTGCCTTTGCCTCAAAGCCAATTTTATACCTTTGGCAGGATCAAAAATAAAACCCAAAAGTAAAGATTCTGAGGAGAGAGATATCCTGCACTGCAGGCTTACACTATTCACTGATAATAAAAAGGTTAAATTCAGGCATATGCACACAACTTTGCTGCCTACAGCCAGGGTTATGAGTATAACTGTATGACAAAGCTCAGCGAAGCCTACTTGAGAAGAGTCATCACTTCTATGACCTTGACACTGGTTGGTCCCACAACTTCTATACAATTTAGTGATGTGCGAGAACAGATGATGGTGCAATACATAGAAATGGCAGCATTTAAAATTCATAGTAGCGTAAGGCCATTACTTTTCCCACTGGGCCACTTGAACTTTAATAATGTCTGACCTAGTTGGCCAATAAGTTCTAGCAGCAGACAGAGGAAAATTGCCAGTATTAGATACTGTTTGATTTTTCATTTAGGAAGACTTAGAAGTTCTTTTAAGAACAGGGCACCAATTTTTCCTGTAGACACCTAATTTTTTGGTGTCTCTCGTGACAACCAATATATTTTAAAACAACTGCAGACTTTGAACAATCTATATCAAATGTGAAAAAAAATAAATTGCAGAGGTAAGTACAAATAACCAATACAGGCAATGATCCCAAAATAATGCTAGCTCTTCGCAGAGATAAATTACACCTTCGTTCATCCACCCACAAAAATCTAACTTCCAACAGCAATAATACGAGTGTAACTCAAAATATGCCATATTCAAATTATTACAAAGTACTTATGATCAATCTCCCAACCGGAAAAGAGAAGAACAAAAATGCTATTTTTCCATTCAATGGAAAATGGTTACAATGAGAAGAACAACATAATGCTTTATCAGTGGATAAATACATAATGTGTTAAAAAACCACAGGAATAGAAGAGCTGCAGTTCCATATGAAAAGATACTACTTTTTCGGTCTTAAAATCTTAGTAAGCAAGTAGTGAAAATAGACAGTAATTTGCTCAAGATATTGTCCTGATATAATTTTCTTCTGGAATTAAACAGTGCTTGTTGCATGAAATGTTTGAAACCTGTTCTAATGCCAATGTTCCAATACAGAACAAAATACATTCACAATAAAGGCTAAAGAAATACATCGTCAGTGCTAAAACATGGAACTAAAATTTCTAAGTATTTTGACATCAGGCTTTGATGACTATCGAACATCCTCACCTTACAGATAGCAGAATTTGTCTGGTACCCTTTAAGAACCTAGTCAGGGAGTCCACTGACAAAAGAAACTGATAGGAGTCACACGGGGCTTATCTCCCGCACGCACCTTGATAATCTCAATACTTGTCCACCACATCTCCATTTCCTGGTATTATCAAAAATCCTGCTTTTAACCCTACCATTAGATTATTAGAGAAAATGAAATAAAAATACCCCAATGCTTGAGACTAGCAAAAGTAGATGATTTGCTATGTCCCTGACTTCAGCTAGTCCAAGTTATATAGCAATAAGAAAAGTTTCTTAATATCCAGGAAAGAATCAGTGAATATCCCAAAGCAGAGGCATACAGCAGCATACCAGAGACAGAGAAAAAAAGGCAAAATATCTGTGAACTCCTCATTTGCACTCAACTGTACATTATCAACACTGTATTTCAATTTACTTCAGTTAAGACTGTACCAAAAATGTTTGCAAGTTTGACATCTTTATCTTAGTAACACAATCTAAATGTTGAACCATTAGACAAAAATACACTAAAGTATTTCCTTATCTGATGTTGGTTGTGCAAAGAAGGATGTTCCTAGGGTGCAACAGCAATGGACCTCAACAAGCAGTTAAGGCAAAGAATATACAATTTAAACCAGGGGTTTATCTTTCTCCTTTCTTATCTGCCCTGCTGATAGGGCCAAGGTCCACACGTTGAAAATATACTCAGTAGGCTATTACTGGAAAGCAATATTTGAAATATTTGTGTTCATCTCCTCATTTTGTTTGGATTAGTCTATAGTGCTACTTCCTCATGCCCAGGAAAAGAAACAGGTCAGGTGAAGTCAAGGCAAGTTTTTCAGACTCAATCTCAAATCTACTTACTATGGAGAAAGGGGAAAATAATTCTACTTTATAGCTTTTTTTGAACAGAACTATATTATCCTGTACAAGCTAGATGTTTAAGTTTCGAAAACTATTTTTTATGAATGAATGGCAATTCAGAAC
Organism: Vireo altiloquus; assembly: GCA_013396875.1. NCBI lineage: Eukaryota > Metazoa > Chordata > Aves > Passeriformes > Vireonidae > Vireo > Vireo altiloquus. Next base: position 335,968 of record VZRF01011678.1, read on the forward strand.
TAATTAGATTGTTCATTTTGTATTAAAAAATTAGCCTGTACATAAAAATCATATCTGTGCCAAACTAAATAAATCCCTAAACACCCTTAAACAATTTTCTCCTAAAAATATATAATCAAATTTAGAAAACTATAAACTACATTTAAAATTTATTATTTACAAGCAATTAATTACAAAGACAGCCAGGTGGCTTTCATTACATAAATTACTGTTAATGACACTTGCCTCATGCTGCTACTGTATTTAGCATTTGCATGCATCACATGTCAAGCACACACACTGTTGCATAGCTTTCTGCAGGGTAAAAAGTGAACACCTTAAGTCAAAAAGCTTCCAGTTATCCAATCAAAACTGTTAATTCCTTAAGAAAGTCAGGATCTTATTTATGTTTCCCATTCAGAATATAACTTAAAATATATTCAGGATATAATTTCAAGAATCAAACACGGATGATACAGAAGTGATAGCTTTTAGTAAATTCCCATTTTGGTTACGATAGAGATTTAAGGCAAGAGATGAATCCATTTATAGCTAGTCCCTTTGAGATTTTAGAGGCCTAGACAGTGCTTATAATTTTAAAAAATTACTATTTTTAAGTTTTTTGTAATTATTGAACAAAACGAAAGAGAAAAAAATACAGTAATTCTTGTCTTCCTACCCAAAGGTGCAGTATTTTGTCTTGTATATCTAAGTTATTGTACTATGCATGCAGATATTTACAAAGCCTACTTTCAGCCCCAGGGATATAGCTTATTGTGCCATAGAGGGAATAAAGTCATTTAATGCCAGTACTTGCTTCCCCTTGGAAAGATTGCAGAAATGCACAAGAATGTAATCCAGCTATTTCCTTTTACTAGTGTTCTTCCAGCACTCTTTTTTTTCAAAAAACTGTCTACCTAAAACTGGCAGGCAATATGAAGGGAACATCTGACAAGAGCGGATCACAACATTACATTAGTGTATCCTAAAACTTCTCTAACCCTTTCCACTCCTATCAACAGGCTTTTCCTTTCCCTTCCTCCTCTCTCCAGAGGATTTATTTTTCTGGTGTTCCTGATATTGCTCTGAAAATACATACAATGACTATAAGCTTTATTTCCTGCAGTGCTGCTGCAGGAAAGGCTGGCTTTCCAGAGGAACTCTTATTCCATACAATAACAGAACAGAATAATCTCTGATATAAACAGTCAATAAGATTGACTATACAGCATCACCTTCACTAAGCACCTAAATTTCACCAGTTTCGGTAGAATGAGCCTAGAGGCTTTGATAAATAAACGTGGAAGCAAAGGAAGAAGGAAAAATAATTCAACAAACATTAGTTCTGTGTTAAAATAAACTGAAGATGACCTCAGCATGCATCAAGTAGGATGGCATGACTCATAGACCCTTCTTAAATTTTTGTGACTTATCAAAAACATAATAAAAATATACATTACCATCTTTATATTAAGTCCATACGGACTAAAGTAAAAAAAAAAAATCAACGAGAAGGGTGTTAAATAAACTTCACCAGAATTCATTGAAATTTGACTGCTAATATGTCTCAGGTACCTTTCCTCACACAATACATCCAACCCTACCCTCTCATATTTTAAAGTTTCAGTATATTACAGTAAAGCAGCAAAGGTCACAGAGCCGCCTTCTCTTTCAGATTAATTTTAATTTGTTCTTCACATTTAAATATCAGGTACTTATATGTTACCTAATTTCTAAGAGTGGCAAGCTAACATAATTAGGACTTCAGAAAGTAGTGAAAATTGAGAAAGAGAACAAAATATTCTCAACTGGAATGTTTACATGTCTGCATGTTGGTGAGTAACAACTTACATATATACCTTATACATGACATCTTAAAAGAGAGTGTATATTTTTATAAGAGTTATCTCCACTTTTAACTAAAGGGCATCAATACTCTATCTATCAAGTTTATGGTTTTTAGAAACCAAAAGATTTAGAGTGAAGAAGGGAGCCAAGCCATAAATTAGTATTTTGGGTGGATATCCTTTGTCTTCAAACGTATCCATTTAAGAATAATTAAAAGAGCCCTCTATCAACTTTTTTTTAGAAGTAATTTCTCCTTCCCCATGACAGTAAGTTTTTAAGGCAAAAAATGGAGAAAAATGGCATGAATGTAATTTTTATGACAGCAGACATGCAAATATTTTTGTCTCTTTGTACCCCCAAAATATTTTGTTAATGCGCCTCTTTCCACTAAACCAACTGCAAAGAAATATTTAACCTAAAGTTATGGCTGCTCATATGTAATCTGCTACCTGGATTAATAAAAAAAAAAAAAGGCAGAAGGCCTCTCTATCCACCTAATCACCATATCAATGACACATGCCACAACAGAGAAGCACTAGTTTATTTGATTGATCATGGTAGATAAACTCCAAATAACAGAGAAATTAACAAATGCTTGACATTTGCTCAACATCCATTATTCTGACACTGCTTTCAGGATTTCAAAGCCTGGGAGTATGCTTAATCAACATTCATATTCCCTAGTGAGCTACAGGCACCATATTGCGCCCCGCCTTAGTACTGATGAAAACTGCATATTGGCCATTTCCAAAATGTTCTGGGACTCCACGCAGGGCCCCTTTTCTCCCTTGTTCCTGTTCTGCAGTTTTCTTTTAAACACTTCCAAGACAAAAGCATCTGCCAGTTTTTCTCTCTGGGGATGTATGCAAAATGAACTTAACAGTTTTAAGGCAAGAGAAACCCTCACATCTAAATTCATTCATAGGACAGAAAAGGGCCTAAGAGGCCTCTCCAGGGACAAAACCCTGCTGAAATTTTCCCCGACAACAGTGGGAGCTTTATAAAATCTAAGTCCAGACAATTTCCAATTCAAATGCCCAGCATAGCATGACCTTTGTCAGATCTATGAGCCCTAGATGCACCCACTATTTTTTTATTCTAACCAGCACAGACATTAGACAGGGCACTACTGCTAAGCAGGAGGTTGACTATTTGCATGCTCTTCTATTGTGAAAATGTAACAGTGACAGCACTGTGTCGAATTCTTTTCCCCCTAGAACTTTAACTCCATAGGAGAGGCATAGCTGACAGATGACTCTCCCAACATCTGTGTTATGTACACTGCACAGCTGAGGAACCTTGGATCACTGTCACGGCTTCTCAGAGATGACCTACACCTTTCTTATATCTACACATGATCAAAAAAATAAAATAAAAATTTGAAAATGCTTTTTCCTAAATGAAAAGTAAATATGGCAAGAAAGATTAACATAATTTAGTCATTAAGCTGTTCACATAGCAGCTCACCATATGTTGTATAAATGTCCTATACAAAATAATTTATCAGACCTGACACGTTGCACATCATATTGTATTACTTAATATGCTTACTACAATTTCATGGATCAAGCGCCACTTCTGAAAGCATACAGAAAGCCCCACAAAATATTTCTTCATCTTCCGTGATTTATTTTGATTGCCTTTTACAGCTACATGATAAAGTAGAACTTGCAAAATTACGAGGTTATGGTTTACACAGCCATTGCTTCATATACTATAATATAACAAATGGCTTCATGTCTATATACCATTTTACTTGCATTTAATATTCAGAAGCACATTAAACTAAGCAGGCTGCTTTCCACTGCATTTAATAATTTCAAGTGGTTATTTCGGTAAACATCCTGATCTACAAATGCAAAGTTCCACTGAGACAGAGATATTCTTGAAAAAGAAAGTAAAGAGCTAAGAATTATAAAATAAACTAACACAAACAAGTAATATATCATACATGCTGACCTCCCCAAATCTGTCTACATAAAAATATATTCATTTCTACACAGTAGCTGAAACATTTGAGTATTATTTTTAAATTACTGTGATTTAAAATGTTAGAATGACAGGCATCTATTGTAGATAAATTGACAAAATTCTCTATCCAGAAACCTTGAAACCACAAAAAATAACAATGTGTAAGAATGATCGTCTGTCACTGTCGAGGTCTGTGTCTAAATAGTAAATTAAAACAAAAAGTGTAAGCAGGAAGCTTAAGAATAATAGTTGTTAGGCAACCAATGGAATTTGTTTGGAAAAAAATGCTCAGCACTTAGATGACATACCAAGCAGACAGATATGGCTAGGAAAATATTTAGACTGAAACTATGCACTTATTCCATAAAGGACAATTTTCCTTTCTTTCTCAGACCACTGATGTCAAAGGAACGAAATACAAATGAGATAAAAGATGTAGCCCAACTTACTCTTTTTGGTCAACAGTTATATATTCTCCTGTTCCTAATAACAGGACAAAGGAAAACATATTCATGTGTTAGACAACTCATTGCAATGAGGTCATTGAATTCTATTTGGACCGGCACTTGCTTGGCATATTGGAGTACCTGCCAACTGGTCAAAGCAAATCTTTTTCAAGCTCTGTAAGAACCAGAGATCTAGCTTTCAAGTTATTTTCTTCTTTTTGTATTTTGTGTATCCCAAGGAAATGCACTTGTCTAGGAGGACATATTGCTCAGCTGTGTTGAAAACTAAAGGAGAGCTTCATTTACGACATGCATTTTATATTAATGCCATAAATGGCTTATGTTCAACAGCTATTTCATATATAGGAACATACACACACTCTCTGCCTATTAGTTACTGTGCTCTCCACAAGTTGTAGTCTCCAAATGAGCATCTGCATTCCACAGAAGAGATGAAATAAAGGACTGGATGCTACCAGTATCAATAGAGAACTGATAAGAAGTTCTGCCATCTCCTAGCCAACCACAAATAGAAACAGAGATACATGATGTCTTTATTGTTGTCTGTGTCCTCAATTAACAACAAGGAACTCCAAAAGACCCTTAATAGTAATTCAGAGTGAGTATTACCTCCATTCTGGTCATCAGTTTTTATGTTGCCTTTGAAACTGTTTCAGACAGGCTGCATTGCATAACCTTTGTTATCTCATGAGTTTTGCTCAAAGGAATATTTGATAATATTTTGCTTTCTGTGAAAGAAGAAGGTATGCTATCTTAGGACATTTTTATTCAGTGTTGAAGTTTCTGGAGGTATATGGGAATCTAGGCCATCAAATGCTTCCAAGACTTTGAAGGCCTAAATACAGACATGCAAATAGAGGACAATCACCCAAACAACGAAGTGTTCTTCAGCACTACATCCTGATCTGAAGCCTTTTCCCAAATCTGGATAGATGGCAACACTTGTTAACATTCTATTCAGATGGAAAGGATAAAGCAAAATACTGAAGTTCAAGAATTCTCCATCACAAAGCAGTGAGATTGTCACTATCAATCAGGCTACTGGATATTCTGGTGTGCGCAATGGAAGGGATAATATCTCCTACTCATATCGCTATCATTACTCAAAATGTTATGAACATAAGAATTTTAAAAAAAGGTTGTACAAAAATTAAACATAAGATAGAGGCATACAAAACAGAAGTTTTTATCCTAAGTTTTTCACAAACCACAATGTTTTTCCCATGACAGGTGCAGGTTCCTGTTTGCCAAATTTAAGCTTGCTGACAGGAAGTGAATTTACTTTGAATTCTTCATTTGAAGTCCATGGACAACAAGGACTCCTGAGATACAAGCTGAAAACTAATGACAGAGCATGCCTATGGGAGTTTGAATTCTACTTGCATGGTACCAATTAGTCATCCAAAAACATGAACAAGGCTTTTAACCATCACCTGATCAGAAGAACAGAGAGCACTATCTTTCCATTCTTTCAATGTTGTTGGTTTTTCTTGGTAACAATAATCTATCAGGCTTGTCTTAAAACACAATTTTATTAGGATCAGTTCTTGTATACTGTTTTCTTACAGAAATTAATCCTTAGCATTATTTCACCCAGTTTAAAGTGTAATACAAGCTTCTGAAACTTTCACATTGTAAATAGGGATGTTACTTTCACCAGGAACTTAAAGGAATGAACAATCAAAAAACTACTCTCATAGAAGCATATATGCTGTTTTTTAAGTGATGCGATAAGCCATAAGGGGCATATATCAGCACCAAAATGGTTGTAGTCATTAATTTAAGTAATAAATCATAGGTTCTGCCAACAATGACAGAAAACAGATGCTAACAAGAAAATGTATTATTTAATATGTTGTGTGTTATAAAAATGTAACAGTTTAGGACACTTCTTAAATTTTTACAATTATATGCATTTAATACATTACTGTTTTGACACATACAAGAATCAAATTTATAGGTCTCATTCAGGACTTGCTTTCTCTTCTGTGAACACAGAATGGATTCCCAAGGGAGAAAAAGCTCACGAAGTCAATGTTTCAAATAGATGTTTGCAACAAAATCGAGTTGTTTGTCTTGCTATCTTGAAGTAAATATCATAAGCATTGAATCTCATTAGAAAATGAAAATCAACCTATTTGCTTTTAAGTAAACAGAAGTTTTCCCCGAAAGTTGGAAGAAAAATCAAATAACAGTGAAGTTTATCTATATATATGGACAGCAAAAGATCTCATCACTTGCCATAAAGTTAAAAAATAATTCTGTACAATACTTACACGCAGAATTTCAATATTGAATAATTCTCAATGAGTCTCCTAAGTTATAAAAATAGCAGTTCTATTTTCCATTGTGTCTTATTATTTGTTTCTTATATCAGTTTATATAATACCATGTAACGCTACAACTATTTTCACCAAAAGCATCACTTGCAAAAATGCCAAAATCAAAACAAAATCTATGTTATCAATTAAAAACTTGATCTATTCCATTCCTTCCATTCACAGCAACCCTCCTCTCTGGACCCTGAAAGCCAAACAGAATGATGATCTGATTCTGGTACTGACACATGAGAGCGTAAGAAATGCAATTCTGCCTTTTGGCAAGCTCTGCCACACTAAACAGAACCACTGTGCAAACACCTTTCCCAGCACTGCGTCTCTGCTGCTGTACAGCCTGCTGCATAAGGTCCCTCTGCAGGAGGGTCAATTGTTTCTTAGATCATCACTGCTTTTTCCAAACATTTTTGTTTTGCTTTAAGGAAACTATTTGGATAATAACAGCCCTGTTTCATTTTGATTTTCAATAAACTCCTGTTATCAGCACATTTCCTTTCTTGGAAGTGCTTCACTCAATGCTTTAAAACACTTGAGAAAGCAGTGATCAGAGTATGGAAACTAAATTTTCTTCATTAAATCTACTGAAGCAGATATTAAAAATGCATTTAATATACTGAGGATGGCTGGTGGGCATCACTGACTGTGACAGGCCAGTTACTGATGAGCTGCTGTCAGACGGCCTTCTCAGCAGGGATCTGTGTCTAAGGCTGCTGAAGGACAGCAATATCTTCCCTTGTGTGTAAGCTCTATTCATCTCCCAAGTATTTACTAAATCACAGACCTCTGCACACAAACCCAGTGTTTCAGCGCATGCTAACAAATGATGGATGGCCTAGTCAATTCGTTATGTCCTGAAAGCGTGATTTCCTGCCATTCCAATCATCAAACCTCTAGAGCCTTCAGAGCTGATCAGTCCTGGAGAATATATTTTGCAGGCTCTATTAAAGGAGTAGAGGTTCTTTCCATTAGTCTCAAACTTTTTTTTTCCCCCTGGCTGATTTAAAGAGAACTGTCTCCTTCCAACAGCACCAACTGCTACCACTCTTCTATGTGTAAAGTATTCAGCAAATGTACCTTTGGTATGTTAGTGAAATAGCATTCCTAGAACACAAACCAGCTAAAAAGATGGATTTTGTTTGTGACTACTATAAATGAGACAATATTTTATTTAAATTCATCTATATGTCTTTATTACGTAGCCCAGACAACCCGCAAAACATTTTGTAACTTATCTTTTTTGATCAAATACCTTTTACAGCAATGGAGTGCTCAAAAGGACCTGTTTTCTTTGTATTTGCCTAGTGAAACGTATCAGAACTCTTTTAATTACATTCCTCTTAAAAGCATAAGACACTTAGGAATAAACTTCCAATGTTCAAAAGACAGGCTAGCTGTCAAAGAAACAAAGCTTCTAGATTTCACGCTTTTCATAGCAAGGCAATATCATGAACAGTCTTTCTTCTACATGCTAGAGGAGAAATTTTATTTACCTATTCAGTGATCTGTAGGAGCAGAATTTACATATCTCACTCCTCTTACTCTGAAACACTGAGTTTCAAATGAAATAGTCCACAGCTGCTGAAGAGTTAGCTGTCTATAGTGCCACAAGTTTTTAAAGGTGGTATAACAGATATGAGTAAAGTTTACTTAAACAATCATTTGGTTACTCTGAAGTGCAAAGACCTTGGATTTCTTTGCTTGCTAGGTGTGATCCAGACATAGCCAGTACAAACCAATCCACATTGCCCTACCATTCACCTCAACCTTGACCTGGAGATTAAACTCGCTTTTATTGCACACAAAGGTCATCTGTGTTAGGTCAAAATTCAAAGTCCCTTGTCAGCTAAGGTTGATATATTCCAACCTTTCCTACTCTAATGCATCAAATTTTTCATGGTGAGGTCATATTCAGCAGACAGTGTATTCAGCAATTTATCGTGCCATTGTAATATAGCCCAGAATATGATTGTCCAAAAAACAATGCATGAATAAAATATTTTCCATTTTGATGTAGCAAATCCCCTATGCTCATAAAACTCGAGCCTAGACTTGTTTGCAGGCTTCAGAAGAACTATACATTATGGAGCTGTTTCTGAAATACAATCAGGAATTACCATTTCTATCACAATATTCCTTAAATACAAGCAACGTGAATATAATGGTATCCTAAAATCCACAAGTCAATTAAAATGCACATATGGTCAGTGTTAAAACTTCCACTTTATCCTTCCTTAACAACCACCATAATCTTGCCCTTAAATCTACAGACATCTGCTGGTCTGTCTGATGACACCAAGCTTGCTTTAGAACGAAATAGAAAAAACTGTGCCACAAGACTTATATTCCTATCCTACTGGTGATAATCACATCCATGGAATTTAAGAAGTGTCAGAAAGTACAACCAAATTAAACCTCACAAAGCAACACAGTAGTGTACATGGTGACTAACACAACTCTCCCAGCCTTGACATATGAGAGGATTTTCTTTTTTCTTTTTTTTTCCTTTAAAAATAATTTTCTCTTCTCCTTCCATTTTCTCTTTTTTCTCCCTTTTATTTCTTTTTCTCTTGCATTTTATCTCTTTTCCCTCATCTATATTTTTTCACTTTTCTTCCTTTTGTTTTCTCTTTTCTCTGTATTTTTTGTCTTTTTTTCTCTCTTCCTCTTTTTCTTTCTTTTCTTCTGAATTAAACAAGAGCACTTAACACACAGCTCCAACAGATTCAGAATGCATTTTCAAATTATAGGGAACTAATTTCCACATCTGCTTTAAAAGGCCCCCTCCAATCATTGTATTTTACCATCAAATCTTCAAAGGATATAGGATTGGCTTCTAAGTGGTTTGTATAAATTCCTCAAGGCCAAAAAAGGTTTCCCTTTACTCAGCCAAAATGAATTTCACAAGTGTAATAAGTCCTGTTCTGTGTAATTATTTTTTTTATGAAAAGAACTGTACTCCCATATGGTAGCACTTCACAAACTGGAAGGGGAAAGCATTAAGAGAGTAGAGAGAGATTTATCAGTACTCAAGAATTCAGAAAATAAAACCTTAATTTTCCTTGTGTATTTCAAACAAAATTTCAAGACTATCGTTTAAAATGGGTTTGTATTTTGCTAGGATGGACAACATATGTGGGAGTGCTTGTAAGAAAGAAGATGGTTACACCCATAAAAATGTGACAGAAAACTACAATGGACTTCACCCAAAACTAACTTTCATGCTGACACACACTTGTATATTACACCTACTTTTCTATTAACAGGTAACATGCAAACAACTCAAAAAATCCCTTCAATCTCTCCAAACAAAAGAAAGCACCCATGTCCTGAAAACCGAGTATTTACATGTGCCAATGGAAGTTTTCTGTCTATATCCAGTCTATTGGTGTTGAAAAAGCCACAAATATGAGCAAAACTATATTTTCCATTCTAGTCTGAAATCTCCCACTGTTACCAATATCTAACTTTTAAGCAAGCATCTTCTGTTTAATTTAATGAATAATAAAGGAGATAAAGTTTTCCCGAGTTATACACTGATTTTGTTGATTTCTGTCACACAATACTTCATATTACAGGAGAAGATTGCTCTCCTTCCTATTTTGGGTCATGGTACAAGCAAACAGTTTGTTAGCGAGTCATACCAAATACAACCAGTTACAACTTCTTTAAGGCTTGTTCACTGACATTAAGTGAAAAGAGAAATTGCCCACTGGTTCAGCCTATCAAAGCTGTAATATAGATTTTCTACCAAGGGTTCAAATAACAAGAACATCTTTCCAAAGGGAATAGTATCAGTTGTTCACATAATTACTTAGCACAGTTGATTTTTTATTTAATTTTAGGATAATTTAAAATATGCTACAATTTATTGTAGGTCACTTCTTGAAACTTGTACACTGCTAATTCTCTTTTCAGTTAATGAGCTAAGACCTCTTTCTTACCTCTTTTATAATCTGTTTACTCGTGAGGTTTACTGCAGCTTCAAGTATGTAACAAATTTTAAATTATATTAGGTTTTTACTACATAGAGTACACAGAAACAAACTCCGTGTCAAACTTTGTTGACTCTGAAGTCTAATATAAAAGAAGAAGAAAATACAAAACTTTTACAATTCTACTGTTTCATTGGTACTCTTGTTAAATCCTCCAGAACATTTAAACATGGTACACTGGTTCAAAGCATTTGCCACATGATGAAATCATTTATATAGGCAGAGCATGAATTTATGTCATTGTTAAGCACTGAGAAAAAGGGAGTTTAAAATGTGCCTTTAAACTTTGTTTTTTTCAAAATTAGTTTCTAGCACTCATAGGCACAAAGGCATCTTTCCAAATGAGATTTGCTAGATCAGTATTTGCAGAGTAATGAAAAATAGCCTAGTTCTGCTTTTCAAAATAATTAATCAACTATTCAGAAGAGCAGGGAGAGCAGGAGAAGTTACAAGAATAATGTTGGGTTTGCTATGACAAGAACCTTTCTAGGCAGAAGAGAGTGTGACTGAAGTGTCACATAGCAGTAGGTTGCCTGCTCGTAAATACGAACTGTCTAATAATCCTGTGCCAGAGTTCAGAGCCTCGAACTCTGTGAGCCATGGAGGCAGCTATCTGCCCTCTGCTCATGAGCCTTACTGCCAGTCTGCCTTCCCAGGTAACAGCAGCTCCAAAGAGCAGAGCACAAAGAATGCTCCTTCCACTTTGACTCAATCTGCAGGCTCCAGACATCAGAACACAGAATTGGAAAGTAAAAAGAAAAAGGAGGAATAAAAGAGAAAAGCAGTTGCACCTTCTTGTTTCTCACCACAACCATCATAGGCTCATCAGTACTGCTTGACAATCTAAGCAACTGCACGAAACCAGAATAAAATTATTCACAAAGAAGCAATATATTGCCTTGTAAATAAAATTGGCTTCAAGATGAAAATGAGAGGCCTATCCATCCCCAGCTCTAAAAAACAAAACCAGAGGCAACAATGACACTGGAAAAGAAGAAGAAAAAATGCTTCCTCAGTCTTAAGCAGCTGGTAAAAGAAATAACATTGATATCATACATTTAAACTTCTTTAGGACCTTTGTTTCAATATGAATCATCACAGAGAAAGTGGTAAGAATGAGCAAATAATAAACAGATTATTATTTCCGACTTAGATTGTAACACATTACTGTGCAGATACATTTTTTTAAAATTAAAATCTTGCTGAGATGCTTCCCAGGACTGGTGCAATTTAATAAAGCTATCTGTAATTTGGAGAAAGAGACACTCAATTACTGAAAATGTGTGTAAAACTGAAGTGATATTGAGTAATAAAGAACAGAGGTCATGAATGTAGAGGAAGGTGCATCCCTTGATATGCTGTGGGAACAAAGAGTGTGCACTCCAATAATCAAATATGAAGTTACATACATTAAAACCAAATAGTTATACTCAAGCATATCAACATGAAGCTGTGCATCACATTTTTCTTTTGTTTACTGGGAAAAAAGGAAGGAAAATTTTTTAAGAAGTACTTCTCTTACACTTATGCCAGGTTCCCTTACCCTTCTGCTGTGAAAAATGCTCCTCTCAATTACATGGAAGGAAGTTTTCACACAAGGGACACAAACAGGACAGTACTTTTTCAAACAGATGCACAAAAGTGAAGAACTGCACACAGCAGCTGATAAAAGTCCTAATACTTCAAAATCCTCGTACTTTGAAAATCTCTGTAACACTGTTCGCACTTATATAGTCTCAGAAACTAGTGCGCTTTTAAAGGAATATAAGTGAAGGTAGCTAAAGGAAAGTTGGGCTAGAGGTGCCAAGTTTGTTTAACAACTTGAAAATACAAAGAGAAACAATACAGACTACAAAAACTGCTATGTAAGAATATAGCACTCTTCAATGGACTGAAACACATTTCACAAGAATTCAGTGCAAGAACTTGAAAAGCATGGGTTTTGGAATCACTAAAAGATGCTCAAGGTGCTGAGACAACTTGAACCATAAAAAAGTTTCTGGAATCTCCAATTCAAGCACAGCTTGATATAAGAAACTCAAAACACTCAAAACAGAACCAAGCCAGAAAAAAACTCAAATTTAAAAAAACCTCAAGACAGCATCATAATGAATTGGGTCACCAAAGCTTACATCCTTAGAAAGCTAAGTAGAGACCAGAGGAAGACTGTCATGGGTAACCCAAAATGTTATTGCATTCCATATCTATCCATGCCCAAAATTGTTACTGCCTCTTTAAGACCCAACACATCCAGAACTGGAATTCCAGGGCAGAGGGGGCATTGCAGCAGTCCCTTTTCAAGCTGGAGCTGGGAAGTGGAGAATGAACTCTCTGCTGAGAGCATTTGCTGAAAGCAGAGGTTTCACTTTGGAGAGGTTACTTTGAGTGGTTGGTTGGGGTTTTCTCATGGGCTTCCAATAGTAGCCGCTCCTAAAAACTGCACTTTGCAATCAAAAACTGTTTTGGAGTGAACTTTGCAAAGCCAGCCCATAGCTGGGGCCCAGTCACCCCGTGTCAGTGCTCCCCCCACAACACACCCACAGTTCAGAGAACATCAGCATCAACATCGTCAGAGGCCAGCAGGCAGCGGTGCTGACCCCACACAGGCCAGCACTCCTCATCTGCCACTAGAACTGATCCGCAAGCTCCTGCCTTCCGGAGGGTTTGCCATGCCTTCCCTTTGTCTCCCAGACCGCGAGATCTCCTGCAAAGGCGCCATCCCGGGGCAGGGTCTGACGCCTTCCCCTTTCTCTTCCTACAGCGGTCACCCGTGGTGGGCACCACCTTGGAAAGTGTATTCCTGCCATTTTGGGGCTCTCTATGTTCTGGGGGAGTTTGTGAGATTTAGCAATTTTGTATCTAGTGATTATTTACTGTTATTTTTTGCCTTTTGCAGTTTCACTTGTTAGTTACTTGGATTTTGTTTGTCCTTATTGGAGGAAAGGTATTGGTTAAAACAAAGGAGAAGAACTCATTTGAGAGTGTTCCCCTTCAAATTGTCTTAAACCAAGACAAAGATTCAGTCAAGAAAACTAAAATATTCAATCAGATTTGGATACAAAGAACAGGAAAACATGTACAAGGTATATATTTGAGAAGCATCTACTTATTAGTGAATCACATTCTACTACTAAGAAGCTTTAGAAAAAAGTTTCTGAGAGAAACAATGTATTCTGCCATACACAGAAGAATTGAAACAAATAAACTAAACTGAAGTACTAGAACACCAGTTCGGGTACGAATTTAACTCTTAGTCGTTGAACTTTTCAGGACAAGTTAAAACAGTCTATGAAAAAGATAAAAGTTTAAAGGTCTAACTTACATCTTCTCACTATAAATAGGTAGCGCTAAGGTGATTTGTACCTAGAAGATTCTACTTGTAGGCAGCTCTAACTACCATTTAAGAGAGAAACATGCACTGAAAAGAAAAAGTTTTAACTTTCTCAGAACACTTCCTGCAATACCCTACATTTCCCACAACCAGTCCTACAATGGTTCATTCACTTTAGACATTAGCTCTCATTGACAAGAATGGTATCTCAGAAGAACATGAGTCCATAGCTGAAGGGAAAGCTGAAAAACATAATACAGAAGTAACAAAGAAAACCACAAATTATTAGCCAATAGAAAAATTCAGGTAAGAAGCAAAGCAGAAGAGGTGGTGCACTTCAACAGAAAAGCACAACACAGAACGTACAGAATTATCAGTCCAGTGGCATATGCATTAAAAAGATCAAAGAAACTACGGATCAGTGATCCAATACTGGCAGAGATTTATTGTGCTTAGTGTTCAAAATCACATTTTGATAATCCTCAGGTCATCCAAATACCCTGCTATTAAATGGGAACATGTTAGGAGACAACTGCTAAGGATGTAACAAATACCTTAAGAATAAAGAAATGAATAATACATTGGTAATTGCCAGGCACAAAATACAGACAAAGAACAGCAATTAGATACCCAAGTTTTTGCAAAATAACTGGATTTAAAGCAAAACAGACTAAACGCATGTTGCATGTAAAGTTACAGGGTTGTAAGAGATAAGAATTTCCAACACTTGTGTAAATTTAAAAAGTATTAGAAGTTTAATTTTGTCTTTTTGACATTAATAAGTCACACCAATACTCTTTTGAAGTAATAATCTCACCTGCTGAGGTAGTTCAATAACAATAAAGCACAAACTACCCTGTTAAAAAATTATTTAAATTCACAGGTCAGGTTGGCAGCTACCACTCAGCATACCTATACTTTAAATTGTGGCAATTGTTTACAGAAATTACAACTCATTCTTAGGAAGAAACTGCAGAACAAGAGTAGACCCTTGCTTAAAGCATGAAAGATACATTATACAAACTAGGAGCATAAAATGTGAGGCTTCAGGAAATACAACAGCTGAGGGAGGAACCAAGAGATAAGACAGTATTAGAAAAAAACTGAGCAGATTAATGCAGAAATCCAAAGACTCTCAAGATCTATGAGGCAGTAGAAACCAGAAATATTTGAAAACTCTCAATTTATGTACTGCATTACCAGTGGAATAGAAATCCTTCCCGGGGAAAGACTGAAAGTGCAAGGTGAAAGCAGCTATTATGGATGTAAGTACTTTCCAGTTTGAATCAGCAATTGTTACCATACAATAATAGGAAACTGGCTACGGACACCTTCATCTCACTGCAGGCATCATAATAGATTCTGAAATATTTTCTTAAAAAGACTGAATTAGAAAGTTGAGGTGAGGGGAGGCTTTATTTGATTCTGGCTTTCATAAAGAAAAAAAAAATCCAGAAAGTCCAGTCAGACCCTTCCTTTCCTAGAAGAGAATGACAAAGTTCTAGATTATAAGGAAAACTTACTTCCTCCACAGTTATCAAACCCGTCAGTGAAAAAGTATCCCCTTTAAGATGGCATACAAGTTTACAAATCTCTGCAGCTGGCCTCTCTAACAAGATAAGGGTTACAGAGAATGCCTGTTTTCCATGTCATAACATGTATCTATTTCAACACACCTTCCTTACAGCTAAGGAAAGCAGTGGCCTTGGACTCTATTATTTATCTTCTGCATCTGACCTGCTATGAGAAATAAACAAAGAGACAACAAAGAACTGTAACGTTCCCAGAAAGTTGTGCAGACCTCCTCAAAATACACTTAAGACAGGCATTTTTAAAAAAGCTGTCAATTAATTCATCACTCATAAAAGATTTTAGCCTTCTCCTAGGATGGGCAAGCAAAATTCAAGAGAAATCTGCAAGCAAAATTCAGAAGAGGACATTCTCATATCATAATGTGAATAACAAGATAAGAGATGTCAAGCCATTTAAGTGTGGAAGCAACTACTACAGCTAACCTTTGCTTTTCAGTGTTCACCACACTTGAGCCAGCTCCTCTAGAAAAAAAACATAATTCTTCTCCTAAACAGCCCTACACTGTTAGTTGCACATAGTTGCTCAGGAGTCATCAAGTTCTGAAACAGAGGACTCCATGGATCTTTTGCAGCATCAAGTGAGTGGACTGGGAAGTAAAATATATCAGAAAAGCCCAGTCTTTTTTGGACAAATTTGATTACACTCATGTGTCTATGGATCTGTCTGGGAAGCAGGTTCCTAAAAATAGTGACTGACCTGGAAAACCAACCCAAATTCTAACCTTTTTTCAAGACAACTTCATAAGGAGAGTAGAAAAAGAGAACATGTGTATGTGTATGTATGCAGGCACACACAAATACACACAAAAACTCTCTCCTAATTTCATTAGCACTGAAATAACAAAGGCAAGTCTAAGCTCCTTAGACACACTGTCATGGTAAGTGGTTTCCCGAGTTGCAGAAGTACTGTGCAAGGTGAGCTGGGTTCCCAAAATGCAACTCAATGCACAGAACCACCACAATCCTTTATTATCACTTCTTCTCTATAACAGGGCAATTCTCTCACACTTTCCAGAAAAGGAAAGGATTTCACTGGAGAGTTTAAAAGCCTAAGTTAATGTTGGCTCTTCATCCACTTACTGTAAGTTACACACAGTGTCAGTTTCCTCTGCCACACGTGTGGTTAAGACTAGCAAGTCTCATTCAGGAAACGTGTGAATGACTTTCTGGTTTACTTATGTCTCCCTCTTACCAAAGGAGATACAGTATCTAACCCCTACATTTTTCTGTATTATTTCTGGTGATTTTAGAGACCGCACCACTCTTTTGCCCAGAGAACTCAACTTGCTTTCCTGTCCAATTCAGCACTAGCAATCCTTCCCCCAAACTTGAAAATAAAGTGAAAAACCTTGCAACATTCCTTAAAACTCTGTTGTAGTTGGTAGTAACAAAATTTTAGCAAAGATTGGTGCATGGAGCACATCCTGTCATGCATACCTTTCCATCCTAGCCCATGGTTATTTGCAAATGTCTTTTGAGAATTCTGAACACAGCTCAGGCAAGGAAGCACATAAATGGCTATAGATAAAAAGATGATCCCTTTCCCAGTTTCAACTGGAATGCAGCAGCAAGCAAAGATTTATGGATCCATTAAGTCCCTTCTCCCTAAGCAATAGGGGCAATGGTATTGCAGGATGGATTCCACACTTGGCCTCAGCCTGAGCTGTAAGGTTTCATTCACAGCAGAAGACCTGCTTGGTGTAGAAGAGGCTCATGAAGGGCCCCGAAAACTTTCACTTGGACGTGTGTCGGGAGCGCGGGAGGAAGCGTTCTTTATTTTGTGCCAACTCGTCAGGTCACGGAGGGTGGAGCAGTACCCTGCTCCCAGCGGCAGCTTCAGTGAGCTGTCGATTGCCGTCGACTACTGTGTGCGTGTGCTGGTGATTTTGTACCGTGTGGGGCCTGAACTGGGACGCCGGGCGGAGCTGGCGGAGCGGCTCCCGCGGCCCCACGNGCCCCGCGCCGGAGGGCGGGAAACACTTACCTAGGAAACTTCTCCTTCAGCTTCCTCAGGCTCTGCCGGGTGGGCTGCACGTGCCCCAGGAACTGGGCTATCTCATCGTACTGGGCTTTGCTCAGCTTCATGCCTCGCACCGCCGGGGCTGCGCGGAGGCGGCGGGAGGGGCGCGGGCCGCGCCGGGCGGCGAGAGGCAGAAGGCCAGTGATGGCGGGGCGGGAAATCGCGGCACTCCCGGGGCACCCCTTGCTACCAGCCCAGCGGCGAGGCAGCCACGAGCCGCCGCCGCTGCCGCTTCCCGCAGCTCCGCCCCGCGTCCCGTCCGGGGCGGTGCGAGGGGGGCGGTGCGAGCGGCCATCCCGCGCCGCCCGCCTCTGCGCAGCCGCTCCGACGGGAGCGTGTGTGTGCGGCTCCGGCTCGGCCGGGCCGCCGTGGCCCGCGGGCGTTTCTGGTGGGGTTGGGCGCCAGGAGCCTCACGTTTGAGGATGTGCCCTGTTTGCTGCCCCGCACATCGCTCCTGCGAGCCGCCATGGCGCCTGCGAGGGCGGAAGGAGCTGGCGGGGCGGCCCCGGTCCCGGCCCGCAGCGGGGGCCGAGGTGCTGGGTCTCTCTCGTGTGCAGGAGTGCCTGCCTGGAGCGCGGAGTCCGAGCCCTGCTCAGACGGCTTAAAGAGTGTCGTCTTCAGGGCCCTTGTCACAAGTCACGCTGAAATGACTGTTTCTTGCTGTTTGAAGGGAAAATAAAAGCTGTAGCAGCAGAGTTGCAGATGCGGACAGGGCCTGCAGCCTTGCACATGCACAGGGTAAAGGCTCCTGCTAAATTTTAGGAGAAAACCACCCAAGTTTGTGCTTGGATATTTTTCAAAGTTTGTAAAGATTCAAACTTAGGCAAGCAGTATTATTAAATTCAATTAAAATATCCATAAGTATCAGCAAGGCTTAATTTCTGTGCTAAGTGTTTTTAGTAACTATTATGACTTGAAAGATAGGTATGCTGTCCTATAAACAACATAGAAAGACTAGAGGTTATGAAGAGCATTGACTCTGCCGGTGACCAGGAAATATAGGTACTCCCTTTGATTTTCATTTAATTGAATTAATGAA
Organism: Vireo altiloquus; assembly: GCA_013396875.1. Classification (NCBI taxonomy): domain Eukaryota; kingdom Metazoa; phylum Chordata; class Aves; order Passeriformes; family Vireonidae; genus Vireo; species Vireo altiloquus. Next base: position 354,543 of record VZRF01011678.1, read on the forward strand.
ATACATACGGGATACTGGTGTCCTAGACTTGAGGTTTCAGGCGCTTAAAACTATGGATTAAGAACTGAATTTCTTAATTTTTATAGATTTTATGTTCTGTTCCCTTGCTTTCTCTATTGAAAGCTTTAGGATCACATTTTGGGTTTTTTTCAGCATCTTATCTAGAAACTTTACAAAGTTTATTGCAAGAGTACAAAATCTAGAACTTCAATGAAGAGCAAATAGCATGGGTATGTCAGCAGGGTCAGTCATTTAGGAATATTTATGAAACTGGTTTCTGATTGAGAATGCTTAAAGAATCTCTATCACTTGATCTTCCATGAATTTTAGTAAGTTTTTTTTGGAACCAGAAGCCTTCCTAGGAAAAGTTGTTTCTGATACTATGGCCTAAATACAAGTGTTTGAGACTCATTAATTGCCCCACAGTAAAAGAATATGAATTTAAGCCAAATTACAGATTCTATTCCTCACTCTGAGACCAAAAAATAACATGTGAAATTGAAAAAAGAGCATTCTTTTAACGAGAAGTATTATTTAATGTAAAGATACTTTATTTTCTTTAGCTCTGTCAAAGAGTGTAGTAGGAGATATGTATGATTAGGAGGGAAGAGGGTGTTCTTTTCGATCTGATATCCACTTTGAAGGCCCATAAGGGTATAATTTTCTTGAAACAGAAAAGGTTATTTTTCCCTATCTTTCCAAAGATTATAATTATGGCTTTTTCTTTAGGAATCTTTCTTTAGATTTAAAAGAAAATAATTAAATAGTCTTTCACTACCATTACTACTGCTTCTTTAGAAACAATCAATAATGCTTCTTTAAAAAAACCACTTTTCTGTCTTTGTTGTGGGATAATTTCGAGTGAAGCTGTTTTTAAAAACCTTAATGCTCTTATCTATAACTTCTGTCTCTGTTCATTTTACTTGTTCACTAGTATATGTTCTTGATTTTTTTTTAATAAATCAAATGACACTTCAGTCTACAATGCCCAAAACAATGGGTTAGAACTACAATATGAAGTTATCAGTCTATGGATCAAACTACAAACATCTGATGTATATGTTATGTACACGTTGGATATATTTTGTAGTCTCTCCTACTGGATCAAGGTTTTGTAGATTTCAAAATAATTTTTTTTAAAAAGCAAATTACCTTCTAAGGATTCACTGGAACCAAGAGGAGCTAATACCCTGCTGTCATAGGAAGGTAACACCCCTCAGATATGAACGTCTGCAGCGAAGCATTTTGCATGGTGCAGTGCAAAACATAGAGGAGAATGTCTGTATGCAAAGTGTAAACCACTCTTTGCCTAAATTAGTTAATATAGAACTTTTCAAATGAACCATTCAAAAATCCAGTGAGGAAAAAAAATTTAAAAAGAGAGAGGTTCCTAGCAGAAAGACTCCATTAAATACTTTTTTCCATCAATCAAACTGCCTTTCCAGTTTTACTATATCAAGCAAACATCAGACACTCTGTAATTAAGTTGTGGACATCTATATTGTAAGATAGTGTAGATGGTGGAAGTTTGCATAAATCCAATAAGCAACTGGATGAAATATGTAAGAAAAATAAAAGGCTTTAAAAACTTAAATTTACATTTGACTCAAGGAGACTGAGAGGTGCAAATGATTGGATGCTGGAGGAATGTTCTCAGGAAGTAGTTAGTATGTGCTCACTTTGTTCTCATGGTATCTGCATGAGGCAGCTGCTCTTGATTTTTGCCTTGAGGTTGGTTTCCAGTCTGTCTATTACATAAACAAAGTTTTCTTCTGAGAAAAAAGTAAAGAAAAAAAAAAATCTATGGGAAAAACCAGCAATTGGGAATGACAAATGAGAGGGAAAAACGAAGAGGACATGTAACCTATCGGGGTGAAATAAGGACAGAGCAAAACACCTGGCAGAGGACTTCCAGTAATGACAGTAATGTCCTTCCTTGTAGGTAGCGTTGGGCAGAGTTGGTGTAGGACAGTAAGTAATGCACCATTGTTTTTTTGTTTTGTTTTAGCTGGTAGTGTGTGATATTAGTATGTGTCTCCTGTAACTTTAAGAAGATGATTGTTTGATTTACAGCTAAGTTCAGAGTTAAAATACCATTCATTATTCTCCACAGAGCTTAAAAAGACTGTGTTTTGAGAATAGGTAATTAGAGTATGATATTAGTGGGAAGTCAATTAATGCACAAAGTGCACATTTTTGTTTGATTTTTATGGCCTTACATGCAGCTGTCTTTTTACTTTATCACCCCGTTTCTTCATAGACAAAATCTCTGGTTTGTGTTGCTTTCTGCAACAAAGTTAATGAAAAGACTGCTAGCACTCATATATATTTTGCAATCTGTTGATTATAGATGCTAATTTTGGGAGCTATGCTAAAATTAGAATCTCATTTTCCTCTGATTGGGATGCTAGTTACAATTCTCTAATGCTTTTAATCCCGCTTCATTCAGCTTGGTGCTCATACTTCTAGAAGTGTTTTTCAGTTGTTTCATCTATTTCATGTGATTTTTTTTTGTTGAGGAATTCAGCTCTTCTTATTTGACATTTTTTTTATTGGAAGTCAAACTTGATCATGCTTCTACTTAACTTGGTCTAATAAACACCTCCACAGGATACAGTTGTTACCTCATAAAAAAGGAGAACCCTCAATTTATGTTCTAATTTATATCCATAGGTTTTAATGTACTTTCTGAAAGTGCTTGTATTGTGAAACGGACCATATCTTCAGTATGTATTAAACAAAAAAGGAACAATTGGTCTATGCATCACTGTTAAACATTAACTGTTTTGCCATTGCACAAGGTGGTAAGCCACCCTAAGTTTTTTCCCCTAGAAGTGTACATGGGATTGCTTGATACCACAGCAATGTGAGTAACATGACAGCAATAGAATAATTATACATAGCAGTATACCAATTTTAAAAGGCAGTCATTGTTTTCTTTCTGTGTCTACAGATTTGTTCCTCATAATTACTGAAGTTGTTGAAGCAAATTAATCTAGTTTTCTGTACTATTATTATACCAGATATACATTTCTATAAAATACTTGCTTGTTGAAGTACTTAGCAAAAAAAAAAAAAGGAAAATAAAAAAGTGCATTGCTACAGTTGAGAACATTGCTTTATACTCATGGGATCTGATCTATGGTCAATAGAAAGTCTATCAATTTTAATGGACCTAGGCCGCTTCAATGGTTCTTAGCTGCATGTTTATGTATTTTCTGCAACAAGATGTAAAAGATTGCTGAAAATGATGAGTTATTTAAAAATCAATTTCTGTAACTGAGATGGCAACATGCCCAAAATGTTCTTACCCTAGCACTTGACTTTACTGTAGTTTCATATTATGAAATTTCTGGAGCTTAGATTTGCCTTTTAAGCTCTTGACAGTCAGATACAGAAACCTATAAAAAATACCTTTCTGTTTTCAAATTCAATTATTTAAAGTTAATTTTCCCTCTTTATCTGTATTGTTAAAACACTGCATTAGCTACTGTATACTGCTTTTTCCCCAAGGGATTTCAGCTTCATTCACTGTATGGAAAAAAATTGTAGTCATGTGATGAATTAGATCCTTTTCTAAAAGACTCCTGCCTTATTTGTTGCAGAATTTGGAATACATACCATTTGAACGAAGCAGGAACTGTAGAAAGAAAATTTAAGTGTAATGATAATTGGACTGCTACTCAATGAATATGCATTTTGTCCTTGCCTCTATGGACTTTTTATGTACGCTTAGAGGAAATTTGATGGAATTTTCTTTCCATGTCTTTGTTTTGTTTTGTTTTTTAGCACAATACCCATGTTATTTTGTGCCAGCTATCTAACTTAATTATGTTGGTGCCATAAGCTTTTGGTTAAAGAGGTCATCTCAATCTGCTCTGACCAGTTTCAGAGTAATACCTGTAGTATTGTAGTACTTGTAGTACTTGTAGTACTGCTACTGCTGGTTGTGTGCATACATGGTCAGACAGATCAGCTGATCCAGCTGAAAATATAACATGCACAAAAACCACCTAAAACTATTATTTTTCATCTAAATCAACTGTGACTTCAACTCACTGAACAGCCTTGAAAATGTAAGTGCCAACACATGTGAGGAAATAGGGATGCAAGGCTACCTCTCTCTGTTGATGGTAGCAGAGCCTTGAGGGATTACCCTCCCAAATTAGGTGCCAGCCATTAAACAATATGATTATCCTGCGTATGTTCTGCTAAGAGTTTACATTTGAGAGCGTCATTGCACTAAATGCTAAGCACTGTCAATGGAATGGAATTTAATGAAAGTTGAACCTTGAACATACAGAATACTGGGTGCAATACTCTGAAAAATCAGGTCCTGGGTGTGTTCTACTGGAGAACCCAAATCAATGAACAGCTTTGTGTTAAATCTTTCAAATTTGATTTCTCTCACACGCGTATATACAAATTTAAAAATATATACACACACGCACAGAGGTATACAGAAATATACATGACAGAAAAGAGTATGTTTTGAAAATACATATACTAGTATATATTTTCTTGCTTGTGCTTATTCAATAAGATGCTCTTGTCATGCTTAATATGTCTGACATGGGCAGTAAAGAATAAGTGAGGCCAAATTTTGAATTTAAGAGTTAAAAATAAGTATAGAAGAGGTGTACTCTTTTCTATGTAAGTAAGGCAAAGGAGGGGAAAATTAGAAATTAGAAACTGTTTTGTAATACAGATAAAGGGTAGGACTGAAATGAGTTTATTTGCTATAATGTAAAATGTATATATGTATTTGTATTTGACATAATAAGAGTGATGTTACAATGTATAAATAAATCGAAATTAACACTTATTAATACAACTAATGAAATAACAAGTATACTTACTAGTATATTGCATTATGGTTTTTTGCTAATTAGCAAAATTTTATAATTTTGCAGTATATTTCTGAAGCATTGTTATGAGACAGCAGTGCTCTGCTGACTTGCCTCGGTTATTTTTATGAACTTGTCAGAAACATAGTACCTCAGAGTAACTAGATAGTTTGTCTGTATCTCTTCTTACAGCCAGAAGAATTTCAAATAGAAATGTAAGTACAAGGCTAAAACTAGCTCCAGTATTGTGCTTTATTGCTTTCTATCAAAATCTCTGAAAGGAACAAATTCTGCCTGAGAATGAATTGTGAAAGAGAGATCAGATTCCTGTAAATTCTCTAACCTGTTGATTTATCCAGTGCCTAACAACTGGCAATATAAACTTAAATTTGTAAAATTGTGTGCTGTTGTGTTAGTTTGGGTCTTTTTTCTGCCTCCCTCCTTTTACACCCACACAAAGAAAATAAAACAGGAAAGGGATAGCTTGCAGTGAGTGACCAGTGCTGTTCTGACTACAGTAGGAGCCATGTATGATTAGCCAACCTGAAAATTAGGACCTTATTATATGTAGTCTAGAACTTTTAGGCATATAACAATTTTTAGGGAACTTTGGATTATTTTAGATGAGTTTTGAGGATGGACACAGAAGTAGATGAAGGGTGATTTTTTTCTTTCCTCCTAGTAGTGAAATTTCTATTGTCACCTTATACTTATGGAATTATATTAAGTAGCTGAGGTTTCTTTCACTGTTTTTATTCTAAAATGTGTAATGCTTTATTATGTATCATCCAAAAATTCTTACCTCTCATTACCTATCAAATATTTTCACTGTTATAGAATTGGAGTATTCTTTGAATGCTTTATTGCAGAATCAGAAAAAAAGTTGAATGCAGCGAACTTTGAGATCTAACTTTGAGATGTAGTCAACCTGATCAGGTATGTGATAATATCAAATATAACTGCACTGTAGCCTACCAAAGTATTTCTAATTTGTTATTTTAGATTTCCCTAATGAGGTTTTTATAGTCTCCATTGATAATGTGTTCTAGTATTTTATTCCACTTGAACTTGGAAAGCTTCTTTCTAATATTTAATTCCAAGCCTATGGATTGCAAATGAAAGCTTTTTTCTCTGTGTACTTTGAGGAAATAGGAAAATGATAAATCACTGGCTTTTTGCTTCTTTCAAGATTATTGTAATGCTGATCCACTTCTCCCATTTTTCTTTGGAAGTGTATGCAAGCCCAGTTCTTTCAGTCCTTTCTTGTAAGTAATTTTTCTGAAAGGGTTGTCATTTTTTTGCTCTCTGTACTTTGCAACATCTTTCTTAAAAGCCAATGCAAACACTGCTTGGGCTGAGGCATTTCATTTTGCTGAGTAAAATAAAAATTCTCATATTTTCTAAGCAAGATTCCTATGTGCTGTTTCTTAAATTAACTACTTAAAAAAAGTCATACTGTGAATTTTATTCTACTTTTGCTCACTCTTCAGTCAGTTTTGCTAGCTTATAGAAGTAGCACCATAAAGGGAAAACAAACTATGTGTAGCACAATGAATACGCTGGTCTGTCTCTCATAGTAGGGAATTCAGTGTGCAAAATACAAGAAAATAAGATTCCAAAATACTAATGGGTGAGCACTGTAATATAGATATTAGATATTTTTTCATGGAACGTTGTAATAGCATTACAGTTTCTTGAGTGTTCCATTTCTTCTGTTACCCATTTATTCTTTCTAACACATGTAAAACATATTTGACGTTTATAATAATGGAATTATTAGGCATGTTACTGACATCAAGGTTTAAGGGACTGGGTGACACAGGGAATTTATGTTCCACTTTAATCCATTTATCAGCCTCCTCTGGGAACAGATTTTAAATCTAACTCAAACCATACCAATTTGGGGGGAAAAAACCTGCTTAATCCAATAGCCTGGAAAACATGTAAATGTGTGAAATTGTTGTCTAGGTTCCCTCTCACCTCTCTATTTTTTTAGGAAGGAAAATATTAATGGTTTATATGATGACTTTCTCTTTGAAATCACATGGCTACTTGTTCAGATCTGTTGTTTTTCAGTTCAAGAATAAAGAGAGAAGATAATACAGATATATTATACGAGACATTAAATAATTTAAGTATAAAAGTGTATGATTTCACAGAGTTGTAAGTAGTAGCCATTAATTACTTCATTGCACGTCAAAGCAATTTTTTTCAATGATAAAAAGAAAAATATTTTTCTAGATTACTGTTGCTCTTTTTTTCTTTGTTTTTTTTTTTTCTTTTGCCTTGGTTGTTGTTTTTTTTTTATTGTTTGTTTTAATTTTGTCGTGGAGGAAAGCTTTTGAGTGTATTTCTATGATGCAAGTGTGTACAGTAGCACTAAAACCAGTTGCTTCAAGGGTATGTGGAGAGTCAATGTAGGTTGCCTAAACTTAGGCAGTCCTGAACGAGGTCACCTGTTCCCCTGTAATAAAATTAGTTTGCTCTTTATAAACTTAATGAAGCTTCCACTTGGTTAGTAATGTGTTGTATAGTTCCAGGCTCTGAAGTACTCTGGTGCGAATCCAAAATCATTTAGTGCTGATGTAAGCAGGATCAGAATCGGGCACGTTATATGACTCATACTGATGTAGTCAATTATCTTTATAATGTAAAGAATGGTAAGAGAAGAATTATTGCCAGTCCTTGATTTTTTGACATTGGCATTCAGACACATATCTGGAGAAATTCAACTTGGGAACCATGTATTGTACATGTTCAGTCAGAATAATTTGCTGCATACTGAGATGCCAATTTTAGGGTTTAAGATGAAAAATACACTCCTATTAGTCAAATATTTATGAGTAGAACCCAATGTGTTTAAACCTTGTTGACCTTTACATAGTTATGACATATATATCATCTCTTGGTTATCCTTACCATTGCTTTGTTCTGGAAAAAAGTAAAACAAGAGGTTAAGTAGTCCCTAAGGGTAAGTTAAAATGTAGACTACTGCCATGTTGCATGGCTGCCTTTCAAGGGAAGTTGATAAGACTGCTAAAAGCAATAAAACAGCTTACTAGATTGTGCCTTCTAAGAAAAAAAGGTATTTTTGAAAATGAGTTTAGTATTTCCACATTTAGTGTTCTAGTATTGTAAACAATATATTTGATAGTATTTGTGTTATGCATGTAAAGCCTAACTCCTGCTTTTCTCTTTAAGCAGTTGCATTCAAAGTGATTTTAAAATCTAATCTAATTTGGTAATACATTTAAATATTCTTTCTGATTCAAGGCTGGAAGGAAAGTCACCACGATAATTTAGTCTGATTTCTTACATAATATATATTTTAGGTATTTCATTCATTAATTGCTGTTTATAATTCAGCACCTGAATTAGCAGGCATCATTTTGAGACAAAATGGTACCCAAAAATATACTTAGATCTTAATTTAAAATCATCCAGTAATACAGACTCTTACTAAATTCTTTGTGGTTAATTACTTTTACTGTCAGTTGTAAGTAGCCTGATTTGAACTTGTATAGCTGTATTTTCTATCAGTTAGTTTAACTATATCTTCTTTTCCTGATTTTGGTAGGTTATATGGTAAATATATCAATAGCAAGTCAATGTTGCTCCTCAGACCAGCTCTTAAACTGTTCTTTGAGAAGCTAAACAGATGAAGTTCAATAAGGTTCTAAACTCTAAATGTGTTGCTGGTGTTCTTCAAAGGCCTTCTATAAGCATTTTCTTTTATAACCAGGCTAAATCCATGTACAGTCTTGAAAGCAGCTTTGCTGAGAAGAATGTTGGGGTCCTGGTGGACAGCAAGGTGACTGTGAGCCAGCAATGCACCCTCATGGCAAAAATGGCTAATAGTGTCTTGGGCTGCATTTGGAGGAGCATTGTCAGCAGGTCAGTGACTTCTCTCTACTCAGCAGCACTGATGAGGTTGCATCTGAAGTAGTTTGTAGTAGTAGGCAGTAGGGGAATCTCAGCTGACCTTAACAGTTTCTCTGCACTGGAGACTTCTACAGAAATACAGTGGCTACATAGAAATCTTTTCCATATCTTGTGGATGCTTTGCGCCAGTTGGAAGGATGGATTTCTTTTTACCTTTAAACTAATTTTTGTGTAAACACCAATGTACTTAAAGCAGTGATTTGCACACTGCCTGCAGAAAATAAATAAATAATAATGGAGGAAAAATAAAGTCTTCAGTGTTTGATACATGGCCTCATAAAGTCTTGTTCAGCCTTTAAACAACTGAAGTTTTGATCTGAGTCATGAGTAGTGCTGTATATAGTCATTCAGTTGCAACTGATGACTTCCAAAGCTAGTGTTTTAGTCATTTCTTCCCAGTTATTAGAGATGTCAGAAAAAGACTTATACAATTTCAGTGGATAGAATGCTTGCCTTTCTTGTAAAAATATTGCATACTATTTATACATGACACCCCTTATCTTTAAACTGATTTTTCTTCTGGTGATGATGTTTGGTGTACCACCTATGCCTAATTTCTAAAGATGGAAACTAATTAAATATTTATGCATCTTTGATTAACCACATCTAAGTGAAATTCAGAATTTACATTACTAGGAATTTTTAAACTAATTAAGTATCTTTTAGGGAAAAAAATTTAGAATTTTAGGAAAACTGTGTAATAAGGTGAATTGAACTTTCTTATCTATGCAGAGTGTTACAAATGGATGTGAGCTTCTCTTTCTGTGCCTTGAGCTGGTCAAGGAGAGTTGAGCTTGGGTTCAGAAAGCAGATTGCTGTGCCAGTGTTGTGGTACACTTATCCGTGTTCTATTTTACTTTACTGGGCTTCTCCAGCAAGCTTTGTTATATGGCCTCCCTTGACTACCTTAGATGTGGATGTGTGATTTTTGTACCCATCTGCACTGCCATAAATGTGTGTTAGTTACTGAATGGGAATGGAGTTTATATATCTTTGGTGAAAAGTAATTGAAGAACAGCATCTCAAAGATTTTGCATGAAATTTGATTTTGTAAACTGAAACTGAAAATGTAAATAGATTAAGAATTTGATTATGCAAGTCCTCAGAAGAAGAAAGTTTCCAGTGAAGATAATAGTAAATATTTGTGGCAAAAATTAAAATTTCTGGAATGATTATTTGTAACATTCATGGTTCAATGTTAAATGCTAGGGTTTCAGCATTTCTGTTAGCTATTTCAGAGTGCTCATTTGGGGAACTGGAGGACTGTTCCTTATTTTCCATCTACAATGCAGGTTGATAATTAATTGGAATATTTATTCTATTATTTTTCAGGTATGCATAATGTGTCTTTTACATGCCAGAGGGCTTTTCTAAGTATACCTTTGAAGAGCTAACCCTTCATTGAATTATGGCATTAACCTCCATGCCAAAATTTAGGTTAAGTTTTTATGAGGAAAATAAAATATGCAAAAATAAGTTATTTTTCTTCCAGAGTTTCAATATACAGTAGTGAAACTTTACAGGCTAGCCTTAATGTAGCTTTTCTTTCAAAACTAAAAAAAAAAAAAAAAAAATAGGATGGGAAAGATACTAGCACACTGGAGAAAATAAACCACATTTTTAAACCAATAATATGCAAATCCAAACTTTTTGCATATTTTTGGACAGTTGTTTAGTCCCATTCTAGTCATTATTCTTGACACTGAAACACCAATACCACTTCCTTGGTTAAGGAAGTTTTAAATAGTAATCGTGATCTTCCTCTTTATTTAAGTAGAAGAAAGAACAATGAAAAGAAAACTGCTTCAAATCGTTCCCCCTACTATTTTAAACTATTTATAGAATCCCTGATCAAAGCACAATTCATAAAAACCTTGGGAGAATTTAATACTGTTCCTTATATGCACTTCTTTGCAAGTATAAGTGTTCCTAGGCAGTATCCTCATGGTTAGCACTAGCTCTTAGCTGTCACCATTACCGTATGTAGTAATCCTTGCTGATAAACTTAGCCCCTAATCAATAATTTCACAGACTAGGAAAGTAAAACATAATATAGTCCTTCAAACAAGAGTTATGTTAGTTGACGAGTTTGTAAAAACAATATGACACTTGTCTTCTAAATAATACTGCAGAAGTCTCTTGTAAATCCTTTGGCAATTTTTTCTAATCCTTTACAAGTTGTAAAATCATAGCTGAAAGGCAGGCAGAAATGGAATGCACAAGTAAGACATCTGTTATTGTTATATCAATGATGATGTATAACCATCTCTGCAGTAATAACATTTTAACAAGGACTAAAGTCTTATCCAAGATGAGATCTCATCCACTTCCACATCTTCATTTGCTGCATTCATAAGAATGAAGTTTATAATTGGGAAATGTTACCAGTTAGTGCTTGTTGGACATCACAGGTATGCTACAGTCTGGTTTGGATTAATGGCTTTGCAGCCAAGTCATATTTTAACAGATAGCAGTACTGTAAACCAGCTTCAAAGTAATGTATTTGCGTGCTGCTTATAAAAGTATTCACCATTGCTAAGAACAGTAACACTGTATTTTACAAGTTCAGCACAGTGAAATGTATATATAGTATTAATGTATTTTCTAGACCACTAAGGAAAAGCAGAATATTATACTTCATTTAGTAGAGGATTTACAGATCAGTAGTGTAAAGGACAGTGTTGGGATTTAGATGCAGCTTTCTTTTAGGGACTGTATTACTGTGTTGACTCAAAAACAAATTCTTAATGTCATATGAAATTAAAAGAGTTAAACTTTCAACTTGCTTGAAATTGGTACAAAGCTACAAAACTGTTAAATAGTGAGACAGCTTGGGAAAGGCAGTGAACTTTTTTGGCTCTAGTGAAAAATAGGGAGAAAATATATTATTTTTTACTGTTGTCACTCTTTTTGGCCATGCATCAGCAGAAACAAAAATAAGCCATGGAAGAAATATCTGTGTACTTCTTTTTTCCTTAAAGCCTTTTGGTTTAATGAATGGTAAAATGGGTAATTGTGCATTTTAGTATATTTCAATACTGATTCATCCAGTAACAGCTAGTTAGCTCTTCATTTTTGTGACTTCATTGTGGAATTAATATGAACTGAAAAAATGAGACCCATGCCATTGTTCTGTATGATTAAGTGTGGAGGTTTTGACTTTATTCTAACAGCCTGTGGGACTTGGTCCAAGAATGTCTGTGGGATTTGGTCCAAAAATCCAATGATCCAAAAGCTTACTGGTAAGGACTTTTAAACTCAATACTTCAGCTTTGAAGTTCTCAGGCTTTCTGCGTACGTTTTGTTACTGATACAGCAGAGTAATATTTCTTATTTTGTTATTTATTACTTTAAAAATATCTTTGTAACTATAAATCTTTTAGGCCTTTTACCAAGTTAGATTCTTACTGGAATTAGAAAAATTGATTTATTTGCTCTTGAAGAGTCTGCTCTGGTTTTCTTTGCAGGAAAAGTGAAAGTGTATTGTTTTTTACTTTTGTTGCAGGCAATTTGGAAGAGTATTGTGTGTGGTTTTTTATCTTTTACAGTGGATCATGCATTAGAACATACTAGTGCTGTGGCAGTATTTGTCACAATATGTATTTTTTTTGCTTCAAAGTTATTCTAGTTCAGAGGGATACATAATTTTTATCTTCTTAAGCTGAGAAGAGGTACCTGTTTGTGAAAAGCATTGTATTATCACTATGCTATGCTTTGAAGAACAGAATATGCCTTCCTTTGTCTTAGAGTTGCAAATGCTGCTTCACTTATGGAAGAGCTTTTAAACAGATCCTACTGGAAGAACGCTCAGGGGTCTAGTATATATTTAGATATATTAGATACATTCAGATTCCTGAAATATTATTAGAGAGAGAAACCCTACTAGGACTTTTGTAACCATGGGAAATTAACTTCCCAGATACAGAATGGAGAGCAAATGTTACTGTTAATGTCAGAATCCAGTTACATATTTTTGATGTGTAACCTTTTTTTCATTGTCCTTTCACTAACTCTACAGACTACAATGTTGATCTTAAAGTTAATGTATAATGAAGCCATTTATAAATTAAGATTAAAAAATGCATCGTGAGGCTACAGAGATTATTGAAAAAGAAAATATCAGATGCTGAAATAGTGTTCTTCAGGGAATGTTTCAGGGAACTGTTGGATTTAGTATTTCCATTAATGACCCTGGCAAAACAAAACATGCTAAAAACAATGTAGTAGGTGTTAGAGCAGACAAAAGATAAGATTTCATACAAAAATACCTTACTTCTGGGTAACCTTGAAGCATATAGTAATACAAAATGGGATAAGTCTGTAATATGAGATGAAAATAACAATTTCTGCTATAAATTACACTTTTTGGACTGTAAACATATAAAGAGCTGGAGGTTCTTGTGGATCGGATGCACTTAATGAAGTCAGGTAAGTGTTAGTTCCACTGTACAAGAGTTTCATATGTCTGAACATCATCTGGAATACTGTGGTGCATTTCTGGTTATCTGCTTTTAATAAAAATGAGTCCAACTGAGATGGGTGCAGCTAAATAAAATAAGGTAAACCTCAAGAGACTGAAGAGCTTAGCTTGCTTAGTCTAGTAAAACAGGGACTGGGAGGTGGTACAATAGTTACCCATGAGAACATGAATTGACAGTAAACCACGAGGCAGGAAAAAGACATTCTTTAAAGTAAAGAGCAGTTATCAAAAGAGCAATTTATCATAAACTAGGCTATTATTAAACATGAACTGAAAAATTATGTTTCTACTTATGAGATATTGCAGCTGCCTTATGAAAATGTGCAACAAAAAACCAGATAGTTTCCCCTACAAAGTTTAATAAATTTATGTAAGGATTTTGAGATGTGGTTACCTAAGTTACTATGAGACTAGACTTTCATCCCTGTGCTAGCAAGACACACCTTGGTTTCTTAGTTGTTACATGTATGCTTTTTTGTTTCAGTCTTGTTGACTCTTTTTCAGTAGATAAACACCACTCAACACTCTTTCATAAATATCATAAACAATTATGTACAATCTAAAAGTTTTCCCAGGTAAAGAACAGAAGACTTTGAACTTATTTTTCTACTGCATGACTCTTCACCGACCCCCAGTGAAATCTAATCCCTGCTGTTTGATGAACTAACTGTTCTCTTTCTCATCTTATTGTAATTGCTTAGGTCCACGGATGGATCAAAAATTACTTTTTTCATAGTATTTGGTTTTTTTCATGCAACAAATTAATAATGAAAAATGTAGACAATACTATTGAGCCAATATTGTGTCTTCTCATGCTTGTTCTGATCCTGATTTCTCTGTTGTGCATGAATCCTGACTTCATCTTTAGGGAGTCATTATTTCTTTATTTATGTTCAGTGAATATAGCTATTACAAAAACAAACTTCCTTTGTTTTCACAAAAACAAGTTAATTAAGCATTGCTAATTATTCAGAGCTATAAGCATGCCATTTAAAATACTCATCAGGCTTAAAAAATTCTTTAAAATATTGAAAACTGCTCTTTAAGTTTCAGAATACTGAAAGTAGAATGAACCTGAAGTTTTATTATGCCATGATTTACCTTTTAGTTGTCTCACATTTTTACTTTGGTTTTCAACAGGCTTGACTTTAAAGAAATACAGGAAGAGGTCTGTCTGTATTATCTTTTATTACACTAATTGAAATATTTGAAGAAGTTAGGCTTACAGACACAGAAGCCTCTCTTCCATGTGTGAAAGAGAAATAGCAGCAAAATAAAAGTTGAGAACAGTTGCTCAGAGATAGCAGACATGCATCAATTCAGCCATCTTTAAAGGAAAAGCAGTTGGTACTGCTTTTGAGGAAGAGACAGAATAATATGGGCCTAGGGGAGAACAGGAGAGAAAGACAAAGATACTTATCAGTAGGGAAAAAGGTGTTTGTTGCATGTGAAACAATGGTTAGTCTGGGAGAGGGGGAGGGGAGATTAAAATGTGCTATAAAACCATTCTCCTGCATCTGTGTTATTTGGCATCCAGTAGAGTTACAGGTTTTGCTTACCAAAATTTGATAGATGTTTTTAGTTTTCACCTGAGCATAGGGGCATCAGAGCCATCAGAGAGGAAGAAATACCAGAAACACAGTGACTATTGAGAGCTGTTCACATATGGGTACTCAATCCTCTATACAGTGTGTCTGTTCACTCCAAGTATTTTTACACTGATCATAGGTCTCGCAATGGCAAGTTACTGGGATAAACTGTTTATGTTCCTGAAAGTGCAGTTGTAGAATTGAAAGATAGCGATGGTTCTGTGGAGAGATTATTTGCTACAGTAATAACAGAGATTTTATATTTCGTGCTCAAATATGGTCTTCATTCATTCAGTGTCTTTGGACTATACCTAGGATGCTTCTGATTGTGAATTTTGTGGCGCTAGAGGCTGTTAGAATACCACGGTGGTTCTTGGAATATTAAATATCTCTAGAGTGACGTCTTCTTCTGGAATTGCTTATAATTGGTTTGTGATTTTCTCTTGAAGTGCCAAGTACAATTTTATTTGACAGTTGTAATTCCTTCTGTGGTGCTCAGGTATCTCTTTCAAATAAACATGATCTTTTTGTAGAGGTGTACTTTTCGAACCAAAGCCTTCTTTGGATAGTTAATGGTTCTGTGTGGAATCACAAGATTTTTTTCAGTGTGGATGGGATGGCATCTAAGGTTGCCCAATGTGAGTGTGTGTGTGTGTATCAGATGGTTTCAGATTTATGGCGATAAGTTTGTAAGTCTGTTGGGTTTTTGTGTATTAGCTTGCGGATTACCATCTTTCACCTTGGTTCCTAGAAAGGACCTTAGTATAGGAGTATTTCAGAGGCAGTTTGAAAAGAGTTATGATCATTGAATGCATGATTTCAATTAATGAACAACCGGTTTTCTAGTCATGGTGATAAGAATGCTATTCATATGTCTAATGAACCACCATGGACTTGGTGCTACATATCTAATGGTGAGTAGTTGTTCTTTTATTTAGCTTTTAAAGCTGCTGCTTCTGATTAAGACATGAGTGCTTGTGCGTCCTAAAAGTTTATCGATGATATTCAACAATGTCAGCTACCCTACTCCTGCTTCTGTCCTTAGACTGTCTTGATTACAACAAAGTGCTGTGGGAGAAATAAAACCTTTTTGCCTTTCAAGCCCCCTTTTTCGTAGTTTATCTGCACTCAAGTTGACCTTTGCTAGCCCTGTTTCTAATTCTCCTCGTATACTTATTTTTAGTAGAGGATATGTGTTGTAAGTAACCAGGGTCAAATTTCTGGGCCCTTGTATGTTAACCCAATGATTTCTAGCCCCTTTTAATCCTTTCCTACACCAGCAGCTGTAGTAATAAGGGTCAAGGGGCTGCTAGGGATTGAGGTCATTAGCTTTTGGTTTCTATTTATTCATTTTGTTGGTGTTTTTCACTGATCAGTCTTAATGGATATTATCCATTCAGCTGTATGGTATTAGAACAGCATTTGACCTTGCCAACAACATGAATGGTCAATTTTTCTTTGACTATAAACTGGAAGCTGCTTCTTAGATATGGGAAGAAATTGTCTCACTTTTCATTATACAGTAAACTGTCTGTATATCAGGTTGAATACCTCAACAGTAGTGTGTATAAAATCAGATTCCACTGAAGGAATAAAAAAATCTCCAGTGAGATCAATGAAAAGTTTTATGGATTTCATTGTTATTAATGATAATTTATTGGGGAAGGACTGTTTGCAACAAGTAAACTGCTAGGTTTCATATTACTGCTTAAACCAGCACCTTTATCATTGCTTCAGCATATATTTATCTTTCTTTGACAGAACCATCAGAGCACACAGCCTGAGCCTTTGGGTCTATTACTATTTTGTAAATATAGCAAAATGGTGAATGCACGCTATAAGACAACAATAAGAAAAGTAGAGATTTCATCAGTTTTTCTTTAGCTGCCTCACTATAAATGCAAAGCTAATTTGTTAGATTCTTAGATTTCCCTCACTTTTACATAATGTAAGGTAAAGACAATAGACATTAGCACATTACCTGAAAATTGACAAATTTGTACTTCTATGAACTTTAGCAGAAACAACATACCACGCGGCAGATTCCTCACTGGCTGTGTCAAGCTTTTAGCAATTCTTCTGCGGTAGTTAAAGTAGTTTGGTTTATGCTTTAATGTTCTCAGCTGCTACTGGTGAGAAGGAATTCCTTCACAGTGAGGAGGAGTTTATTGTATTTGGTGGTTTTAGTGATATAGATGCATGCTCCCTAGGTATTGTACTGAGATCAGCTGACTCATTTCATTAAAAAGTCCTTTAGGTAGTAGTTATATTTGGTTACCACCGAGCTGATGTGGATCTGAACCAGAAACACAGAAGTGAAAGGCTTTCTATCCTACTAACAATTTCCTGAGCCTTCCATTCTCCTATATTAAGAGGGGTTTTTATAGAGTGGAAAAATGCCTCATCATAAAGCTGTAAGGTTAAAACTGCAGCCCCTCTCCCTTCCCCAACACTCCTTAAACTGTGGATCTTGTTTGCTATGGGAAGTGAACTGCAGGAGGAAGCCAGATGGCAGCTGTATTGAGCTGCTGCTTTGTTGTGCAGGATGGGTGCCCCTCCTCCCTTCTCCAAAGCAAATGTTGATTCACGTATGAGGGGTTTATATATCTCAATGAGGGATTCATATGATTTCTTTAAATGTCTGCTCTTTTAATAGTTTGCAAAAGGAATTGATCCTGTGCTCATAATAAGAAACAGTTTGAGACGTGTATGTGGCAAAGTTGTATAATTTTAAGGTGGACTTTCTAAAATGGTACATATAGCTATTGTTAATTTATTGCTCTCAGTTAAACTGCCTGAAGTGCTGTGCCAGCACAGCCTGCTCCTTGTGAAACATGTTCCAAACAGAGAAATTGGTTTATATTTTATTTTAAGGTAAAATATAATTATTTTGTCAGCAATGGACTAAAATTCCAGAAAGTGTTAAAATATTTTTAAATTAGCACATTTCTACCCAGAGAATGTTTATTAAATTATGAAAGGAAGATATATTAGGTGGATGGTCCTGGTTTACCTCACAGAATCTGCACCGAATCTTTGAGTGTTTTGTGGCAGTTAAAAACACTATTTATTGTAATTCTACAATACTTAAAAGTTAATCCTCAAGGCTGATTTTCTTTTTAATTTTTATTTGAATTTCGTTGTAAAACACAACTGTGTGTGAGTTTGTACACGTTTTAATTGTTGGCAGACATGTTTGATTACTATTGTATTCATGTTGCAGAATACTTAAGAGTTTTAAATTTCTGAGTGTGCCAAGTTGGATCTTCAGTTAAGACAAATACAAACATAGTATAAGGTTTATGATGATAAACTAGAACTTTGTTTCTTTCGCTGATTACTAGGATCATCTTGTAAATCCAAGAACAATGAACAGTCGTAACTGCCAAGCTCACCATAAGCACTTTTTCTAAGTATCCAGTGCTGAATTCTCTCTGGCACATTTGTCAACTGCATGTTCCAGGCTCTGTCTTTTGCCATAAACTGCATTCTAAGCACCATGGAAATAGCATAAAAACATAAGAATTAGGAAATTGTGTTATTAACAGGCTGCATTTTTAACCACCGTGGGGGATTTATTTAGACTGCCTAGTGTGCAGAGTGTGTTTTTTAATGTAAATAGCTACTGAGGAAAAATCCAGATCCTCCAATGAATGTCAGAAATTAACCTTAACAAAATATTTTTAAGAATATATATCAAAAAAGTAATGTGGTTTTCCCTGCTCTTTCCTTCTTCTTTTTCTTCTCGTCTTACTCTCTTTCTGATGTCAGTTTGTATCTTTAATAATGCAGATATGAGATGAGAGAAAATGGGGGAATAATTCTGTAGTAGAGATGGAAAGAGTTAAATGAATCAGGTCAGAATGCTAAAACTAATATTCCTCCATCTCAACATACCACATTAAAAAGTAGTTTGGGGTGCCTGGCATCATCATGACTAATAATATACGTAATACCAGCAGTATTCAGGATAATTCCAAATTGAAGTGCATATGGTTTATAAATAAATAAATAAATGTGCATTATGTGTCTTTGTGCATATTAGAGATACATAATAGGCAGACATATATGTTGAAATCTATGTTTCACATCAAACCTCTATAGCATGCTTCATGAGGGAGACAAGACCCATGTGTTTTGCAGAAGCTTTTAAAGCTGTTTCATTTATTTTATTAGCCTTTAATGAATGTAATTAGAACCCAAGTAATTAAATGCAATTGTGCTCAGTATGTTCCTGTTGTAAATTGCCCTAAACAATGTGCATGGTGTGAACAAATTTGTGGGATTAATAGAGGATAGATAATGTTTTTGGATAGTATTTCACACTAAACGGCCGCAGAGAGAAACAAAGAAGCTGGCGCAGTGTCATTAATCTTAGTCAACTGGCAGTTCTGGTGTAATTTGCATGACTTAGGCAGTGACACAAGATGGGGCTAGCTTGGGATGGGTGTTAGATCACTAGGATACATATGTATTTATTTCTCTTTAGTACTCTGATTTATAAGTAGAAAGAAGTTTGTTTTAAGAAACCTATTCATTCTGGTTTCATCTTTGTTTTTATCTTAGATTAATAGAATTACTGGCAGTATATTGTATATGTTCCTTTGTTTTTATAGTTAGCATATTGGTTTATGGATATTAAAAAACATCTGTGCATCCTTATCACCACAGAAGAAAAGCAGATGTGCTGTGATTGGATAGTGTGTTGCTAGTGGAATAGATTTTCTTTCTTCATTCTGTCTGATGTGTCTTTTTTCCTAGCTTAAAACAGGATACAATAAGATACTTCAAAATTACTTTCTGAAAAACATTATATTAGTCATAGATAAAATATGCATTTTCATTCTAATTTCTTTTGCCCATATGATTTTCTAAAAATTATTGAATGCATGTAATCTGACTGAGCAGAAGGAGAACTCAACAACCATAAAATACTTCTTATATTTTAGTTGACTGATGCATTTTCACAAAACAGTAGTGACCACTGCAGTTAATTTTCACAAGAATTTTTAGATACCCTGGTTTATGTTACTTTAATTGTTCTTAAACTTACAGCTGGCTGAAAATGTCTTCCAAAGCAAGCTGTTTTGTTGAAAGTCTGAACAAAAATATTCCACTAGCTTGCAGTTTTAGAAGGAGTCAAAATTAATTTGAGTCATGTTAGCTGAGTGTTTCTGTTCCAGATCATAACATTGTTTTCAAAATGCTTCCCATTGAAAGCTAATATTTTTATTATCTTTTTATGTGTTATGGTCCCATTTGTAAGAAAGGGGCTATTGTCCAAAGTTGATCTCGACCCATTTCAGGACACCAAAATCTTCCTATAAACATACTTAGTTGTATATTATCCACTGCCTGTTTTGAATAAAAACTGTGCCAAAATTGTATGTGTTGAACTTATCAATGTAGTATCTCTGGAAGATATTATTCTGTTAAATATCTTGCTTACGCACACCCTGTTGTGTTGTTATTCTCTATTACTGTGGCATTAACTTAGTAGTGAAGTAAAATTGACTGGTAGCTAAACTGGGGATCTTCAAAAACCCTTGAGAAATTGCAGTCCTGACAGATAAACAGGAAGGGATTTCTGCTTCAACGGTATCAGTGGATCTTTTAATTGTTATTTTTCAACACAGGAAGGTCACACTCAACCAAGTCTGAGGAAGAATGAGATAGGGTGTTCAGAGGCTGTTTAGCCCAATAGTTACCTGTTGGGCAAGTCCTATTAGCTATATTTCTTATATTGTAAAACTCATATATTTAATCAAAGCTTTTTCATCCTTTTTAAAATTGCATTGTTAAATTGCAAAAGGAAGGACTTTAAAACACAAATTTCATGGGCAACCTTGAGTCCTCTTAAATGGCTTCATGATGCTAAAATGTTTATGTTTTTATCATTGCATGAAAAACAATGGTAATCATGCTCTTAATATGTGAAATGTGAAAATAGCACAGCTTTAACACAAGACTTTGTATGGTAAATATAACAACAAGCAGTGATAATTAAAATTTCTAGACATTCCGTTAGGTCATCTAAATCTGAAGCTGATTTGTCTCAAACGGTCCTGTCTCCTGAACTGTGAGTACACTGCAAAAGTAAGTGAATTGGAATTACACATATGAATTATCCTACCTTTGATGAAAAAATATTAACCATGTATCGGTAATGATACAGAGGGTTATGATGGCATTAAAAACAATTTGCTTGTAGCAGTTTGGGAATATATAAAATGCTTGAGCTATAGAATGTGTTCTAGTGTGGATTTTAATAAAGAAAAAGAAAGCATGTAAGGGTAGTAAAATATAGTAAATAGAAACTGGCTGGATGGCCAAGCACAGAGAGTGGTGCTGAATGGAGTCAAAACCAGCTGGGAGCCAGTCACAAGTGGTGTTCCTGTTCCCAAGGGCTCGGTATTGGAGCCAATTCTGTTTAATATCTTTATTAACAGTCTGGACAAGGGGATTAAGTGCACTCTCAGTGAGTTCGCAGGCGACACCAAGTTGGGCAGGACTGTTTGTCTGCTGGATGATAGGAAGGCTCTGCAGAGGAGTCTGGACAGGCTGGATTGGTGGGGTGAGGCCAATTGTGTGAGATGTTACAAGGCACAGTGCCGGGTCCTGCACTTGAATCACAGCAACCCTAGGCAGCGTTACAGGCTGGGGGAAGAGTGGTCCAGAACTTCTTATTTGACAATTATGAAATAATGTAGAGAAAATTATTTATGGGCTTAGCTGCACAAATGTTGAAGCACAATGGTCTGAAGCACCTGGAAAGCCACCTGAGGGAGAAGAACCTGGGGGTGCTGTTCCATAGCCAGCTGGACGTGGTCCAGTGTGCGCCCAGGTGGCCAAGAAGGTCAGTGGCATTCTGGCTTGTATCAGCAATAGTTTGGCCAGCAGGATCAGGGCAGTGACTGTCCCCTGTACTCTGCATTGGTGAGGCCATGCCTTGAGTTCTGTGTTCAGTATTGGGCCCCTCACTACAAGAAGGACATTGAGTGCTGGAGCATGTCCAGAGAAGGGCAATGGAGCTGGGGAAGGGTCTGGAGCACAAGTCCTGTAAGGAGCAGCTGAGGGAGCTGGGAGTGCTTAGCCAGAGAAAAGAAGTCTCAAGGGAGAGCCTTAATTGCTCTCTGCAACTACCTGAAAGGAGAGTGTAGTGAGGTGAGTGTTAGTCTCTTCTACCAGGTAGCAAGTGTCAGGACCAAAAAAACCAGCCTTGAGTTGTGCCAGGGACATTTAGACTGGGTATTAGAAACAGCTCTTTTACTGAAAGGATTATCAAGCATTGGAACAGGTTGTCCGGGTTGAGTCGCCATCCCTGGAGGTGTTTAAGACACACAGACATGTCACTTAGGGACGTGGTTTAGTGCTGGACTTGGCAGTGCTGGATTAATGGTTGTATTTGATGATCTTAGAAGTCTTTTCTAGCTAAGTGGTTCTATGATTCTCTGATTGTGTGATTCTATGAAATATACTATTCCATATTTAATGTTATATGGCTACCTTGAATTTTGCTTCTTCCTGACTTCCTAAGTGCTCTTGGTGGTTTTTCCTTAAGAAGTCTAAAATATTTAAAGTAATTTTTCTCAGTAACCTTTTCATTTTAGAAGTGCGATTAGATTTGTAGTTCTGAGTTTTCAGTCTAGTATTTAGACTAACACAACTGCACTTTTCAGGGAATTCCACTGTTTTAGAGAGGTTGCAGGGAAGTAGACAATGTAGTCCTTTTTTTACCGGAGCACAGTCTGCATTTCTTTTTGTTTATATGATACATATATTATTAAGTAATCTTCAGTGTCAAGAAATGCTACTACAGTTTAGCCTGTGTAATTGTAAATACAATTTTATCTTTAAGTAATACAGGTTTTGTAGATCTGCACATAGAACTAGCTACTGGAGACAGCTCTGCTCTCATGAAATGTCCTGAAACTAAAGAGCTTGAACTCAGCTTGCTTATTTGTGTGTCAACTCTACAGCTGTCTCACCATACTACAAAACATTCTTGGTATTGTTTCTTACCCAAAGTATCTTAATAATAATATTTAAGAAGGCTCCTACTGGCATCTATGGGACTGAAACAATATGGATTATCTCTATTTTGGCTCAGCAATTACATGTTATTCTTCTGTCTTGTGGAAAAAAAGTTCTTTTGGTTTTCCTTTGATAACTAGTATAATGTGCAAAACAACAAAAGTAATTAATTAACAATTCATGAAAGTAGTTGACTCCAATTAATATGCCATTGACCCAAGCACCACTGTTCAACATTTAAAGACCAGTACCATAATATTTATTGTGAGGTCAGACATATCGATATAGCATTAAAATGCGTCACATTTAGTACACTGCATAGCAATTATGTTAATGCAAAAAATAGCAATGTTACATAGATTTTAAGTGGCAAAAAAGTTATGTGATCCAGAATTTCTTATTTGACAATGATGAAAGAATGCAGAGAAAATTTTTTAAGGGCTTTATTGCACTAATGTTAAAGCACAATGGTCTGCTTACCTGGAAAAATGAATTCTATAGGAGGCAGTTTCCTTTTTCTACTCTTCAAATTATTACCTCATTTATTTTTACATGAAGTTTGGGGAGCTTCATCCTTCTGATCCATTAGACTAGATTGCTATAAGCTGTAGACTTCTAAAAGAATAATGGGATTTCCCAGGACTTTTTTATGCTTTGTTTGTTCATAATGAAAATCTTACACTTCTTCCTTCTTTCTGCATGGCCCTTTTCTTGTTCTACATGTATTTAGTGTCTGTTGTTCCATTAAACAGACTTTTTTTTTTGAGTGTATGAGGGCATGGGAGAAGAGAAAAATATACCTGACCTGTCTGTTTGAAATCAACAAAGCCATACTGGTACATAGATAAGTTTAGCATTTAGCATAAGTTTAGCAGAAGTTTGGTTTAATTTTGAGTGTTTCTAGGTATATTAAAATGGTATATGAAAGTTGATGGGCTTGAATTTAATCTATTTTTTACCCTCAAAATATTTTTTAGATTCCAGTTCATAAAACTAAAAAAATGCAAATCTGAAAGAAGTCAAACTTCCCAATTTCCTGCTTATAGATCCTGAGAACGTACATATACAAGGCAATTCACAGATCTCCCTTAATCATGTGATTAATTCTATCACAGTTTGAGGTAAATGGGAGAGATAATTCCTTATTACTCATGAAGAGGCTGAGACCACTGGTAAGATCCTCCTAGATGCCACACTGATTCAGATATTCCGGTACTGTTCTAAATCTAATTCTGCTGCTAATTCTAAATTCAGTGTTCATATCTCTAGTCTTACCCAGTTAAAGATTTTATATCTCCTCCCAGGCGTTTACACATCAGTTGCTTGAGGAAATGTTAAAGCTATAGCAAGAAGTAGTTGCAAAATTAGTTATTAAATTTGAAATAAATATGCTGTCTAGGAAAACTAACATTTCTTGGTGATACTAAGTGGCAGTACTTTGTGCCTGCATTTTCTGGAATTAACAAGGTAATGATTGGGAATGTTTAGAGTATTGTGGTGGGGACCAGTTTTGTTGCTGATCTAAGTGGGAAGATGCTTTTGACCTAGTTTTGTATTTGTATTGAATTAGTTTTGTACCTCAGCAGCTGAAATTGCAAGCACAGTTTCATTGTCTCCTTTTCAGAATTCAGTTAAAGACATTAACTTATGTTATAGATATTATTTATTATTATTTAAACTTAGGTTTAGATTTTATTCTTTTATTAGCTGTTAATATTATTATGTGCTATATATTAATAATTATCTTATTATTTCATGTTGTTTCTTGTTATTAAAGGGGAGAGTACACACAGAATTTAATGTAAATTTCAAAAAAGAGATATCCTCACTGAATAAGTAAAAATGCTTGAATTGTTCCACATTGGCCTAAATCAGGTGAATTTACAGAACTTGTCGGTCTTCAAGGATTATTTCCTTCTCTTGTCTTCAAAGTACTGGTTTGATAAAAATGGAAATGCAACAGGTTGTAGGGCGTTTTTCAACTATATTGATATTCCAAATGCTCTTGCACCTTGCACAAAGGGCAAATAGGGTAACCACTACTAAGCTATATTGTCTTATTGCTGTTAATATTGTAATTTTTGTTCCACCAGCATGGTATTGAGACGTCTACATGTATGTGCACACTTACACACAGGAGGAAACGAGTATTTACTGCTGTGCTGAACTCTGCTACTGTGAAATCTATACTTCTGTAGCAAGCAAATTAGGAAAAGTTTTGAGGCAACATCCAATGGCAATTTAAAACAGCTTCCTGTTTAATTTAATTGTCATCCTTCAACAAGTAACTGACCCACTGGGATACAGGGGTGTAAACAGTGCAAAGGACACTCACATCCTTATAACCAACTACTCTTCTTGTGTCATACAGGTTCTGAATATTGATGTTGTTTTAATATGCTTTAGCTATAAAATACTGATATAGATTTCATGAAAAAGCCCTTTTTTTGGCTGAAGGAGGAAAAGTTATCATTTCAAAACTCACTGATTTTTGTGCATGAATGAGGCTCTTAAATTTGGCAGAGAAATCATCATGGCTTAACATTCACTGTGTTTATTTTTTATCATAAAATACAGGCTTTTTCCTTTCTGTTTATCAAGTGCATACTGTAATTGAAAACAAAAGTTGCATGCTCAACACACAGTTCCAGCTCTGTCCAGTTTATTTCGCTATGCTAGTAGATGGCAAAAAAGCAACCACTGGTATGTTTGTTAGTAATTAAAGAAATCTGTTAAGGAGGAAGAAGAACCTACTGGAAGTATAAATCTGGGTATATTATTACCCATAATTGATTACATAACTTTGTGGTACTTATTCCACATAATATTTATGTGGAATTTCTGTGAAATACTTAGCTTAGCAAGCTAAAAAAGAACATAAATTCATACACTTTGCCATAATTATGAAATATTTGACTTATATTACATACTTATTTTCAAAATAAAATTGTTTTCTTATATTAAAAAGTTCCCAATTCAAATAAAAATATTTTTGTATTCTCTTCTATGAGTAAGGAATGAAAAAGAGTATGAGAAAATGTCAATAGGTGCAGAGCCTATTGTGTGTGTATAAATTTCAGCCCAGCTCCAATTACTGTTTTTGTTATACACAGAGAAAAGTAAAATAATAGGAACAGCTAGTGGCTGTTTGTTGTGTTCTTTTCTTATTTTTTTGCTTGTACTAAGTGTGGTTTTGTAAACCAAAACAACTTACTGAAACAGAAATAGAGTTCAGCAGAAACCTTTTTCTCAAACATATCCACTGTAATGGGATTTATGACAGATTTTTTTTTAAGCCCACAACAGAATTTTCTACCAAAATAACAGAGGCCTTTAAATACTCAGTTGCCTATTGACCAGAGTTTTGTGTTTTCCTGTTGTCTGTTTAAATACGAGTCTTTAATCTGTCAGCCATTTCCCAAATGTGTCAAACTCAACTTTGTAGCTAGTACCATGAACAGGAGTAGCTTTTCTTGCTCCTGTATGAGCTATTTGACTTCTAATTAGTCCAGCAGACAGATTAAAGAGTTCTGTAGTGAGATATTCACCTGACGTGTCAGAAACACAACTCTGAATTTCTGTCTAGATACCATTTCTACCTGTTATATAGCCAGTGGTGATCCTCGTTCCCTGAAGTAGACGCTTCCAATTCCCATGTCCAACTATGTCCAATTCTGAAATGTTTTAATGCTATTATTAATGCATTACATTCAGAGAGCTGCTGTATTACACACAGTGGGATAGTTCAAGCACAGAGAGCTTGCAACAATTGCTCAGGATAAGGAATTGCTTGGTGTTAGACCACACATCTAGTATATAGCAAAACAGTGACCCAAACTCACATCTGATTCTATAAGTGTTAGAGGAGTGTTCTAAATTTATACACCACACCATTAGTGATTAATTTCCATTAACACCTGTGATGGCTATGCTGTTTAGGATTACTTTATGCCACTGGCTCATTGCAAAGCTATGACTGTGACAGAGAACATGCTAGGCTGCCTGCTCACTTTGGTGCTTTTAGAAATTATGTGGTGTCCATAGATTTATGTGATATATGGATAGTTGCTTTTTGCTATATTTTCTAAGATAATTTTGCCATATTATTGCATTTAGTCCAGCAATAAGCTAGCTTCAATTTTTTACCTATTTTGAGAAAAAAATAGGAGAACCAGAATTTTAAATTGTCAGAGGTAATATCTGGCTATTCTACTTAATTTCATGTCTTCCTAGGACAAAACCATTTTCTTATTTATAGGCTTCAGTTGTTTTCTCTCAACTTCTATCAGCATTTTTTTATAATATACTCAAGTACAGTTCTTTGCAATGCATTGATCTGAAACAGTACTCTTGCTGCTTTGCCAGATTTGTCCCAAGATCAAAGATTGACATCCCTCTTAATGTCAATATGCATTTACGGGTCTGCTCTTTCCAACCTTTGCCACTCTTGCTCAAGGGACTTAGAAACAGAGATTAAGCCTGATGAAGAACAGTGGTTCTCCAACTCTCATTCTTCAGAGCTGTTGAGTGGGCAGCGAATGTTTATGATCTCTTGTAGCACCTCTTCCGAATTTTATTGCTGTAGAAAATAGCAATACAATTCGGAATTGCTGTAGAAAATATCATGCCCACTGGAATTTGTGAAGGTCTTTCCATTGATTTTAGCATACAGCTCAAACGATTCCCCATGGGAAGGCACCTAAAATTGTGAAACTACACATGCAATAGGAAATATTGGTTGCAGATCCAGAAGAAAAGATGTGAACTGAAGACTGGAAGTTTCTGCCCTCAGATCTACCAACTATTTTCTGAACCATGAAGCAGAGAGCTGTTTATGTTTGTTAATACTTTTTAATTCCTGTTGGCAGTGACACGCAGACTATGAAATGTGTTAGGCTTGATTTACATAAATCAGAAGGTTGTCAGCTTCTTCCTTTTAGATGTCTATTTGCCTTAAAATCCAAATGGATGACCTCATTGTAACACAAATAAATAGTGTTAGTAAATGTTATTATAAATTTCTTCTATTACAGAACATACAGATGGAAATGCAAAGTTAAAATTTGTGATATTCTGTCTTACGTACACTGTGCTTTGTTACTAGTCTCCCAGATTTTTAAGACCATTTTTCCTTATCAAAAAAGTTTTGATTTCGGTATTTCAAAATGTGTAATCACATTCAATACACATGGTCTTTTGTCTAAAATAAAATTTCTGAATTGATAGACCTCATTTTATCAATACAAATATAAATTAGAGGCCCTCTAGATGTCTGTCTTAATGAAACAAGAAAAGAGAGAAAATATTTTACTCTCTTAATTCAATGGTTATTTCTCTGTTTTATCAGAGAATATCAGATCAGGAATAGCAGATATATCGTAGGAAACATGAAGGGAAATAAAGAAAATACTGGAATGGGAAAAGTTTTGGATAATTCAGTGACAACAAAGAACATTTGTTTATGTTAGTAACATACTAGGATTATGCAATTGATTAGATGCATTGTTAGATAATTTTTTATTAAGATGAGTTGTTTTATCACATGGCGTTAACTCTTTGTGAAGTTACTGATCTCAGCACAGTATAATGGTTTGACTTTCTCTTTTACTGTACACATTTCTTAAGAAACAGTGCCCTGGCAGCCAGGAGTCAACCATGTCCTGGGGCGCAGCAGACACAGCATCGCCACCAGATCAAAGGACGCGATTGTTCTGCTCTGCTCTACACTAGTGTGGAGTCACCTCAAGTCTCCTGTACAGTTTTGGATACCAAGCTGTTAGAAGGCATCCAAAGGAGGGCTAAGAAGATGCTGAAGGGCCTTGAGAGGAAGCCTTATGAGGAGCAGCTGAGGTCACTTAGTCTGTTCAGCCTGGAGGAAAGCAGACTGTGGGGAGACCTCACTGCAGTTACAGCTTCCTTGTGAGGGGAGAGGAGGGGCAGGCACTGATCTCTTCTCTGTGGTGACAGTGACAGAACCTGAGAGAACAACATGAAGTTGTGTCAGGGGAGGTTTAGGTTGGGTATTAGGAAAGGTTCTTCACCCAGAGGGTGTTTGGGCACTGGAACAGGCTCCCCAGGGCAGCGGTCACAGCACCAGCCCGACAGAGTTCAAGAGGCATTTGGACAATGCTCTCAGGCACAAGGTGTGACTCTTGGGGTGTCCTGTGCAGGGCCAGGAACTGGACTTGATGATCCTTGTGGGTCCCTTTTAACTCAGCTTATTCCATGATTCTATGATTTTTTTCCAGATTTCAGAACAGTTTTCCATAAATTGCACAATTTTCTTTGAAATCTTAAATTTTCTTCCGGTCTAAGATGATTTGCATTGGTCTGTCAAAGTTATGGTTATCAAAATGACAAAATAATTATTTTTGTTGCCACTATTATGTAACATACTGCAAACTGAATATCTAATTTTCATTACAAAAGCATTGCTGTTTCACCTTCCTATAAATGGGTAGTTGACTGTTGAGCTACAAGCGGATAGATTTCCACGTTCAGATCCGCTTTTAGTGTTCTCCTCAGTGGATACTATCAGTTATGTGAAATCATCCTGTCACTTTAAAGAAACTACTTAGCTCTGGAATTTTTAAAGGAAAACTTACTTTCTTTTCACCCTTATAAATGTGCCCTTACCAAATTCTTCCTCTTCTTGCTTTTTAGAATAATGAAAGTACTGAAAAGACTATGCTTGTAATTAAAAGTCATTTTTAAATAACCTCAGAAGATTGTTTCTAGAAATCAAAACATCTTTATGGTCCCATTTCTAAGGAAAGAAAGACAAGTGACTGGGATCCTGTACACTTTACTGTAGTCTACATTAATTACCTTCTATTAAAAAATGACAAAGACCTTTTTGAAAGGGAATCTGGCACTCTTTCCACAGAAATGATGGCAGACACCCTACTCTGCTGATTTCTTGACACTTCTAATTACCTGTATTCATTTGAAATCGTTTCCTTTGTAGTGAGTTATTGGCATGATTTTCAGAGAACAAGAGGAAAATGGAAAACATTTTAGCAAGTTAAGAAAAAAAAATCAACAGTATCATTGTTTGCAGCTTTTGTTGAAACTAGCTATGTGAGTCATTTGAGGGACATGAAGGTAAATGAAAGGTTATACTTTGCCCTGCACGTTGTCGCTGGTATTTGTAATGTCAATAACTGTAGAAGGTTGTCAGGAAACTGGAGAGATAAAGGTCAATAGCAATGACAAATATATCATTGTATGTGTTTGAATATGCAATATCAGCCTAATCTCATGGTGGAGGTTTTCACACCCTGGAAATATCAATCAGGTGCTGTATCAGAACTATCCACTGTTTTCCATGTACCAAGAATAAAATGGGACATCAGTAGATTTAAGTTTTAGCATGTTTACACTTTTTTTTTTTTCAGATTGCTTTCTGTATTTAGTACAGAGAAACAAGTTTTTATCTCAAAAATATATTTGCTTGAAATAAAATACTAACAAAGATTTTTTAAAAAAGAAAGGGTATTCTAGTTTCCTTAATTTTTTACAGGACATTAAATATTAGTTTCTATATAACATCTGATATTGCCACAATTATCAAAATATTTTTGCAAACAATGTCCTTTTGTAATTGAGACAGGCGACAGCATCTCATTTAATGTGCCTCTTGAAGGAATAGACCTTTATTTTTCACAAACTATATTGAGATTTCAGAGCTCAGTTAAAAGCAACTACAGCCTACAGTTAAATGAATGTGTAAAGGAATAATCCTTCCGAGAGAATTACAATGGATCACATTAAAGCACAAGATTCTTAATTGTTACAAATGTGTATCCTGGTGTAGGAAAACCTAAATTTTTCCCCATTTTTTCCCCATTTTGATGGGGAGGACCAAATCACAAGTTGTTACATTATTATGTGACTTTCTGAGATTATGAAAGAACAAAAACTCAAGAGATGAAGAGCCAGGAAAGAATTTACATCAGAGAGACGTGACATTGAAAGTAAAAAGAGCAATTCACTGAGAAACTTGAAGTAGGAAGGTAGGAAAGGAACACAGCAATGTGAAGATGAGTTTTGAGAATAACAGGGAGCAAGTATTGCAGCAGAATGGTCTTGCTTGAGAGACAATTGGAAGAAATACTCTGTAAAGCATTTGAAAAAGTGGCTGTGGGAAGCTAAGGGAAAAGTGAGCACAAATCATCTACTGCTTAAAGATGTGAAGTCCAATATAGTGAAAAAAATGCTGAAAATGCAGTAAAGGCACAAAGATACTGTTAGAGAAGGATCCAAGCATGAGCCTTCTGAAACTTCTGAATCTTAACTTTTTTAAAAATAAACCAAGTATAAAAATATTTACTAACCTTGAATTAACAATTTTGTTCTTTCTGTGCATATGAATTCCTTTCACAAGATACTAGTACTTTGAACATTTGTACTGATAAGGTATCACTTCTGTAGAGTCCCTAAAATTCTGAGACCTTCAACACAAAACTATAAGAACTTTAGAGTCATTTGCTGTTGAGTGACTTGTAGTTTCAGACTTTATTCTATTTATTATGGTTTACATATTTAGTTACTAATTTAAGTGCCATCAGTTACTTCTGAACGCATTTTGCCTTTTAGGATTTGGGTTTTAATTAAGTAAAAAATGTACATAATTTCAGTTTGAAAATGCATCGTAAGTCTGTGCTGTTCAACAAGTCACTAAAAAGTATTTTTTTATAGTATTATACAACAGTTCAGTGAGTTTGAGCAAGTGCTGTAAGAAGTCCGCTGTTAGCTGAAGTGTTTTGCTAGGTCATTTTCTAGAAGTCCTTTTGGCTTCTAAATATGATTTTTCCTGAGAGTAAACATCTTAGCTGAGTTTCCAAGGACATAATAATAACTCCTATTGCATTCATACAAGTGAATACATCACTGCCTAATTTTAAATTATCTGTCACCCAGGTAATTCAAAACATTTTTTCAAAAGCAACATGTCCTATCTCACAAGAAGCATTGCAAAAATATCACAGATTAACTCGGTATCTTGTTTTTCAGTCATGTGATATGTGTATTTAATGTGAGGGTTGCTTCATTAAACTAGGTATTGAAGTGCTAAACCGATTAAGATTTTTTTACAGTGCTGCCTGAGAAATGGGCTTGTAGTTCTAGACTGTCCCTTGTCGACGCTGTTGACCTATGAATTTTAGTGTGTGTTGAAGTTTTTGTCTTCTTTGTGCATATGGTGTCTGATACAAATTCTTAGACATTTAGAGATAGTTTAGATGATTCTCTTTTTCCTTTCTCTCCTCTCTTCCTCTCTCCCTTCTGCCTTACCTCTCTCCTCCCCTCCCCTCTCTCCCACCCAGTGCTCTCCCTTTCATCTTCTCCTCCATTTCTGCAACCTCCTCCCCCCCCNAGTTGTCTTTTCAAGCACAGGATGTTTGTCTACCTGTCCTATGTATTTGTTCCACATACATTGCTTCATTAGCCTTCGTCTCTCTCTCTTGCACACACATAAAGATATGTCATTTAAGTTTTCCATTTGAAAAGAGTCCCATCCCTTATTATAAAACAACACTTCTTAGATTTACTATTTTCAAACAAATGCTTAATTATATTATTGTCTAAGGTCAGTTATGTGCTCAAACTCATGATGCTGCTATGAGGTGACTGCAGTTATAAGGCTGTGAGGAGACAATTGCATTGCCCTTTTAAATCTGTGTTTTAGCACTCTGGAATGGGGATCTCTTTCAGCAACTGCAACCTCTTTGTGTGTTTTTCCAAGTAAGGAAAACAAAAAATCATTCACACTATTTTCCACAGCTAGTGGATAATCTCTTATGTATTGTGAAATACATGGCTGAGGGTTAGATGCTCCCAGTACCTAGATAATTTCTAGGTTGAAATGCATTGCTTTGGAAATGAAAGATTTTGAAGTATTTCTGAAATAGACATTTACTTCCTTTACTCATGTGAGCTGAAGGACCTATCAACCCAACAGATTCCTCTGATGTTATTACCTTTGAATGTTTTTATATAAGCTGTGAAAGTTCTGTAGCTACGAGTATCTGAACCAAACTTTCTAATCTATGAGACATAATTTGGAGTCCGTGACTGATCAAAATGAAGAAAAATACTGTATAATTACTATTGTGATACCTTTTTTTCCCTGAAAAGGTAATGCTGTACTTTGCTTTACTTTGCAGGGATTCAGCCTATGAAGACTGGAATCTATTATGAGCTTTTGAAGATCACTGCTTTGCTCTTGAGTGAGCGGCATGTGCCCATACATAGGCCATAACAGAGCAGATTTTTCCCACCCTTTTTTCTAAAGTCCTCAAATCCTAGACATTTATTTCTACTGCTTCATAAATCTCACAATATCAGACATTATCTAATAGGGTTTTTTTGCCAGGTAAACTACCAGCATTACACAGGTCAGTTTGTACGTTTTCATTAATGTGTAATGGTGAATACCTTTTGGAGTTTAAGAACATCACAGTACTGTAAAAGTGCTGCATATAAATTCTTTTACACATGAATTTATTCTTATTAAAAGGGAAGTGCTGCATATTTTAAAATACATGGATATAAATATGAAAGACCTAAAAATAGACTCATGCAAGTGTCTCCCAGTTTCTGCTTTGCTATTTAATGCAGAATTTTAAAACCCTCACATGTGGAATGATTTTTATTTAGAAATGCGTATTTGTGATTTCTTTTTTGACAAAGAAAGGCCTTTTGTTCTGGTTTCCTCAGCAGAACCTCATTTTGTGACTTTCTACTGTCCCCTAGTGGCATTTTAATCTTTGTAACTATTGTGGTATTGCCATTTTGCCTTGCTTCTGTGCTTTTCTGTTTCCTTGAGACTATCATTAACAAACATTTAAAATACTATTAAACAACCCATCAACTGACTGTGGAAGCAATAACATTGCTCTGTAGCCCAACCGGTCCTTTCAGATATTTAAAAATGATATAAACAAAGCCAGCAACCATATGCTATCTATATAATGCATTACTTTGTTACAGTAAACATTTCAGATTTGCAGAATGTTAACACAAACCTGATGAAGGAAAAATGTTATTAGTTGTGACGAGCCTATACATACCCTACAGTAGCTAAAATGTAATTTGTGAGAGGTTAGAGAATTATTGTCAGTACTCTTAGTTTAGGCATGCATTCTAGCTATTCTTTTTATTTTCTTCTGTTTAAACTCACACTGCATTTCCATTAGATTGTTAGCAAATTTAATATACACCACAGTGTCACTTTTATATAAAATATTAATATATTACAAAGAAATACCACATTAATAACTATCTCAACTGATAGCTACTGAAAATGGACTTCTTAAGTTTTCCATATATTCTCTATAGATACATACATTTGATAGGTTTCTGCTTCTTAAATGCATAGTTGCCTATTCTTTCCTGTGGGTGTATTTGTGGACCTTTTCTTTCTTCACAATAAGAGTCACATACAATTTCTCAGTTTAACCTAGTTTATAATTTGGATATGCTTGTTTTTTTGGTTTTTTTTTTCATTTTGTATGCAACCAAAAGCAAACTGCTATGGTCCCTGCTGCTGTGAGCTTCAGTGATTAGTTCTCCCATGCTGATAATAGATTCCATTTTTACACTAAATACAAGGCTATTCTTTATCTGAATTTATATGTGTATATATATATGTATAAAAAGACTGAATAATACAGACAGTTACACATAATTTTTTACAGATAAGTCATATTTAACCTAAGAATTAAGTGCTTCCCCAGATTTGGAAAATCTGAACAAGTTGATTGAGGATTCATTTAGCATAACCAATTGCATTTTGAATGAAGGTGCAAAAGCCTGCTTTTTTATTTTCAAAAATTGTAGATGCACACACAAAGACACATACATTCAAAATTAAAAGAATTACAACCCCTTTAAGCTGTTGGGGTTTTGAGGTTTTTTTAGCTTTCTATAAGATTAACAAAATCGAGGTCAGTACAAGAAATGCCTGTTTAATATCTGCCATACTATTTTTAGTTGATAGCTATAAAAATGACAGCACTGCAAGTACAAGGTATTGTGAAATTTGGCCCATTAACTCGGCATTTTAGGAATCAAAGAGATATATATTGCATTAATGACTTCTTGGCACTGTCTACTAGAGTATTATGGTTGTAATAACTATCACACTAAAACTGCTGTTTTACACTTTTATCTTGAACTGGAGCAAAGGCAGAAACCTTTCAGCCATCATATTTTCTTGAAATGGTTCATTGTATGCTGTATGCCTTGGTTTCAAAATATGAGGGAACATCATATGACAACTTTTACAATTTATATTATTGAAATGACTAGAAGGATTGGTGCTAGTTTTTGAGCCTTGTCTGTCTTCAGTAGTCATAGTGCAATTCTGTGTAGATCTGTTTATCCATCCTTAGGTTTAA
Source organism: Vireo altiloquus (assembly GCA_013396875.1). NCBI lineage: Eukaryota > Metazoa > Chordata > Aves > Passeriformes > Vireonidae > Vireo > Vireo altiloquus. The sequence goes on from VZRF01011678.1 coordinate 389,836, forward strand.
TTAAGATATCCCAAAACAAAGCTCTGGAGTGCTGTCGCTTTGGGCACAAACACAAAAAATGCAACCAATGTTAACATTCTGCTTAGTATAATTTTTCAGATGTAGAGAAACAATACTTTAAAGCTCTCAGATTATACAAGAAGACTTAAAATATGTTCCTCTTTATTTGTACAATTTCATATGATGTGGTGCATCTTTCAAAATTCCTTCTTTGATTTTATTTTTTTCAAACAGTAATGTATTAAAGTGTAAAACTTTTACAGCTTATGTTCTCACAAAGTTTTGCATTCATTTTTTACAAAAATTCTTCAGCTAGCAGATTTATATTAAGATATAGCTGCTGTTTGTAGGAAACACTGGAACTGCTTTGACAGGCTAAAACGGATTGTAGATTTTTCTTTGAGGTGTGCAGCTTTGTTTTATCAAAACATAGCTGTTTCACAACCTTAGTTTAAAAGATAAAATTATCTATATCCTTTTTATTTGGAGTTTGTATGTTTATGGCTCTAAAAAATCTCCTGAGAAAGGTTTTGCCTAATTATTACTAAGATATTACAGAAGATTAGAAAATAGATGTCTTCACTGTAATGCACTAGAACAGTATAACACTATCAGTGGCCTACTTCCCCAAAATTAGTTTTCTCCATAACATCCAATAAAGCTAAGCAGTCTCTCATTTTACAACTCAGGAGACTATCTAAACAGAATGAACAGATTTATAGTGTTATTTTTAGTATGTGTCACTTGCATTACAGTTTACTTTTGCTTTTGAAGCTTATTTGACATTCTTAGTAAAAATATATAGTCAGAAATCTCATTAAAGTCCTTCATAAAATACAGTCTCAATAGGGTTGTTACCTCTCTCCCAAAAAATGGGGAAAACCCCCCCAATCCCTGTATGTGTGCATCATGTGGTCTCTATTTTACGTTAATTTTTTATTAGTATTTAGAAAACAAATTGAAACACCTGCAGATAAAAATGTGAAGAATGTTTGTATAAATAATTGCTTAATTCACCGCTAGGTTAAGTAACTAAGGATTTTGTCGCTGTGCAATATTTCAGAGAGCAACAGGTAAATGCTGATGTCTAAAACAGCAATTATTTTCTTCCATCACTGCATGAAATATTTGTTTATAGTGGTGAAATAAGTATTAAGTTCTTGAAATGTAGAATGTTGTGTTTTCTAAAAACCATTCTTCTGTGAATTAGGTATATATAAAAGTTTATATAGAATTCTGAGTATCTTTTCTGAAAATGCACTGTTGTGGTCTATGATGAAATACAGTTATAAAAATATATGTTAAAGCCAGCTGGGGAAAAATGCCTCTGTGTGTGTGTGTTTAAAAACACATAGCTTTTGCATATATTTTTAATGAATCATATTTATATGAATCGCAGAATACTGAGGAGATAAAACTGAACCCATATTTAACTTTTTTATATGTTTTGATACATATATGAACATATGTGATTTATATGTTCTTTCATATTTATGGAAATATTTTGATGATTTTAAATTATAAAGGAAACCTAAACTGACACTGCCTTCTGGACCCGTCCTATTAATCAGGTTAGTGTAAAACTGTGGAATAAGGAAATGCCTTAAACATAGATATCACTCAGACATAGAATTCAAGCAGATCTTGAATTTCAAGATATGATCAACAGACAGGAATTTTAGATAGACAGACAACTCTGATAAGATTTGTCTTAGAATAAGGTTTTTTGAAACTGCTAAAGTACTAGTGTAAGTTGAATTGTCAGAAAATTATGTTTCCGTACACACTGACTTAATTTCACATGCACACATATGCACACAATTCTATAGGCTTTTAAAAATAAGTTTGCTGTAACCATTTTTAAATATTAAAAGTCAATATGCAGCACTTAAACATTGAAACAATTTCTATAAATGTATTTCTTGACAGATTGCTTTCTACAAGGCTGGCATGGAATTGAAAGAATAAAATGATACAGGCTAATAGGGTAATATTAATTGTATCTATGGTGAAGAGGAAATTGAGATAGCTTGGAAGGGTTAAAAGTGGGCTGGTTTCTTTCCAGACATATATTTAGGAGGTTTTTGTTTTATCTGCCTGAATATTAAGTCAGCAAAGTAAAAGTAGCAAATGGTTACTGTAGTCTGCCAGCAAATTGTGTATGAAACAAAGAATTACTGGGTTCATACTGGCTGATAAAGAATTACTGCACAGAAAAAGCCATTTAAAATTTGCAGCTCCAACCAGACAATTTTTTATGTTTTACAAAGATGTACAATTACATTTTGAATGACCTTATGCCACAATGATGATATAAAGAACAGATTTGTCTCTGGTCCTGGGTCTAGCTTATATATCCCATATTCATCAGTACATTTCAGCTGGTGTAGCTGAGATTGTCTATCTTTGTCAATTTTAAGATATGAATTAAACTCAAATGTCTTTCAAATGTGATACTGTACTTACTCTCTTCAAATAATAGAAATAATTTATTGCAGTAATCTGGATTTATGTCTTGGTTAGTTAGAGTAAATATATTGCCTCTATGGGATTCCCTTTTGCCCCTTAAATTCCACTGTGTTTTAAAATGTATTTGTGAGCTAGAGGAAGTTTAGTATGTTTTTTTTTTAAAAAAAGCTTTAAAATTTATACTAATGAGAAATGAAACTTAAAAATAATGTTGGCAAGCTACAGAAGTTATTTCAAATATCCATTGCAGTTTTAAGTACGGCAGTTAGGATCAGCTGGTTAGATATTTGTAAGCTAAAAGGCTGAAAATCTACATGTTAATTATATTAATTACTTATTAATATTATTAATTACTTATATTAATATTATATTAATTACTATAAGCAGAACATTAAAGGCGTTTGAAAAGTTTTATCTACTTGGTACATCTTTTATTATTCAATTTTGAACTACAGTTTTCTGTTTATATTTGTGGTGTTAAAATTTTTTTAGGATTTATATTATTGTGTAATTTTTACTTCCTCCTTCCTGGAAGGTTCAAGATAAACCTACATTTATTAATCTGCCTATATTAACAAACCAATATAAAACTGGAGATATTAAACAAAATTATCAAATTAATTGAAGAAAATCTTGTATTTTATTGCAATGGGAAATATAAAATGTTCCACACTTTTTCAGGGAGTCTGGTTAGGGTTTTTTTACTTACAAAATCTGATGCATGTGAAAATGTTAACGAAATCAGTCATTGCTTTTTACAGATAAACATTTTTAACATTTCTAACAAAATGTATTATGAGAGAAAAGTGATGAGAGAATACACTTTTTTAGAGGACATCTAGACTGTTATGCCTTTCAAAATAGTAGTGGTTTTTTTTGTGGTTTTGCATATTCTGTAATGTGAGTCAAATTTACTAAATTATTGAAAGGAGTATCTGCATGGATAATCATAACTAACCTTAGTTTCTAAAGTGGTGAGGTAGTTGCAAACAGTGCTTTTAAATTGGGAAACGGGTCTTTTAACTGTTTTCAGCCAAATACCTTCAATTATACATATATGTATAAATATATCTTCTGAAAAAAATAAGTATATATTGTGAAAACACTTGGTATTTTTTTTAACTTAGTGGGATAAATTGTACCTTTGATCCTGTTAGTCCAAGCCAGGATAAAGATATTGCTTCATTTTAGTAGTCTTCCACTACCTGTTTATGCCTGTAACATCAGTATTGTGTCTACCACAGCACGTGAAGAGTTGAAACACAAGTTGATCCCCTAAATAAGCACATAGGAAGTGAAAAAACATTTTTAATTTATTGTGCAGTTCTGTATCTAGGTATGCTTTTAATTAAACACTAGTCCATAAATAAGCAAATAATAGAAGTTAGCAGAGAAGCAGTTGATCTGAATCATGACAGTAGCTCATTTATCTTTGTCCTAACAAGACAATAGGAAATGACACTAAGCCGTTGTTTTCTATGCATTAAGATTTCCTTCTTAAACAAATGCAATTGAGGCAGTTTGTTTTTCAGCGACAGCCCAGCACGCAATGCCAGTGGCCAGAGTTTTGTCTTGTCTTCATCCAGGGAAGGATTAATCTTTGTGATGGTGCAAACAAAATGTATGTCTGAGGTCAAAGTGCGGGTTGCCTTTTGGGATCTGCATTACATTAATGTCATTTTTGGGTTCCTGACGTTAATCAAAACCAACACCATAAAGCGTCACTTAGCTAATTTGTGTATTATTGTCAATGTTACCATTAATTATGCGTTTGTGAGGAAAAAGAGGATTAATGAGATGTCACAGGTAATTTACAATGATCAGGCTCCCCAGGACATTAAGAAAACACTAGCTGTGTACGATTACCATTCAAACATAATAGTACTCACACAGGAAAGCTTTTGTTAAGTCTCTCAACCAAGTTTTTCTACTGATATGAAATACATTTTATATTGTCTGTAGAAGGTTTATTTTAATGCAAAAACAGTGTAGCAGTTTGGGTTTCTTTACTGAGCTCTCTATTAAAGACATTAATGAAAATCTGGTGCTATGTTTTAAATGGAAAATCCTTGAAAGAAATCTGCTGTGTTGTATTGAGTTGTTGTGAGATACTCTTTTTACTGAAAAATTTCTACAGGCAACATTAATAAGCACAAAATCTCATTAAAAGTGCAAGATTATCAAGTGATAATAGCATCATTAATGCAGTTACTATACTATGATGCTTTTATGTAAAATAGAAGCAAAAATAACAGTATGTTTGTGTATTTACAGGATATGTATCAAGTACCACTTGTAAGTGATAAAGTCAAACTTCAAATGAGACGAGTTTGTCCATTCATTAAGTAATAATCCTATCTATTCCATTAGTATTGCTGGGTTTTAAACTCTCTTACTGATTTATGAATGCATTTTAATACAGATTTTATAGAAAAGTTGCTTGTTAGACAGTAAGTCAAACTTTGATCCCAATTAACAGTAGTTCCAGAAGACAAGGGATTAATTTTACTTAATTTCATAATTGTCCATGTAGGGCTCATTTCTGGTGGAAAACTGAATCTGTATTGATTTCAATTAACTTACTGAACTTGAATCCACTTGAACAAGGTTTTCTAATACATCCAATATTGCTGTCTGTTTCTGACAATAATTCCTTTATTACTTTTGTCATGGTTTCACCCCAGCTGGCAATCAAGCCCCAAGCAGCCTCCTGTTCACTCCCCCACCAGCAAGACTAGGGAGAGATTCAGAAGGGTGAAAGCTGGAAAACTTGTGGGTTGAGATGAAGACAGTTTAATAGGGAACGCAAAAGCCATCCACAGATAAGCAAAGAAAAACAAAGAATTAATACAGTGTTTCCCATGGGCAGGCAGGTGTTGAGCCATCTCCAGGAGGGCAGGAACTCATGATACATAATGATTACTTGGGAAGACAAACACCATCACTCCGAATGTCCCCTCTTTCCTCCTTCTTCCCCTCACTTTACATACTGAATATAATGTCATGTGGTCTGGAATATCCCTTTGGTCAGTTGGGGTCACCTGTGCCACCTGTGTCTCCTCCCAACCTCCCAGGCACCCTCAGCCTCCTCACAGCCTGGCAGTGAGAGAAGCAGAAAAGGCCTTGGCTCTGTGTAAGCCCTGCTCAGCAATAACAGAAACACCTCCGTATTATCAACCCTGTGTTCAGCAAAAGTCTGTACTAGCTACTATTAACTCTCACCCAGCCAAAACCAGCACAACTTTAAAGCTGATTTGGAAGCAAGAGCATCTGAGAAGAAAACTGTTTAAAAGAAAATATTCGGGTTTTGTATCTCTCAATGAATCCCTCATAATTTCCCTCAGAATTACTCTGGAATATGGAGGACAGTTGTCCATGGTAATTCCTATCGGAAATTATTCTTAGGGATAAACCATTTAATTTGATGATTTTTCCCCACTTCCCTATGATCTCACAGATTGTTTTATACAAGGTCTTAATATCTGATGTCTTCCCTTCAGTTAACCTAGCACTGCCCTCTTACCATAAATGTTGTCAGATTGCCTTATAAGGAAATATAGCACTTAGAATATTAACTGCAATATATTATATCCTTTTTCAAGCATATTTATTGTGGGTCAAAAGCTGATGCTTTGGAAAGTAGCTTAGATTTTTGTCCTGTTATTTCAAACTATGATGAGCTTAACAGTCTTCTCATTGTCTTAATGTCCTCCTGAAAACAACTTACTTTAATACTCAACTGGCTCTTTGCTTCTCTGTTGAATCTGCCAGGAGGAAGGGACTTTTTTAATGGTGTATAAGCAATTGCTGTTAATATATCCCACTCAGGGTCTCAGGTATCATTAGGACTCCACAGGCTGAAGGACTGCTCATATAAAACACTACTTCTAACCTGAAGCCCTAAGTCAAGTAGCTTCAGTCTGCTGCTCCCAAGCGAGAGCCATAAACCACAGTGGGCAGGGACTAGATCTGGAGGTCACAGACTGACATATGAAGAAAATTAAATAAATTCTGCATTTTTCTACGTACACATTTATAAGTATGGACTGATTTTTAAATAAAACTCTCTTCAGGAAATAAAGGACATTTTTATTTTGCTTTCCAATCCAGGGCATTATGTTTATATAGAAGCAGAGGATATTACCAGCAGCTGCTGTTGACCATTTAACACAGCATATTAGCTACACTAAACAGTTTGAAATAGAAATCAGAAGATTACTTGTTAAACACTATTTAAAAATAATTGGCATGATATTATACGAAAGCTAGAACAAAGATAAAGAGTGATTAAACAAGACTTTAATGTTAACAGCTAGATTTGGAAGCATTTATGTATAAACTGCATAAAAGCTTGTAGTTGGATATGCAAGATATCATGTAAAGCTGTCACTTCTTCTTGCAATTATCGATGATCAAGATAGTAAGAAGTAAGTGCAAGCCTGAGAATGTAGTTCTGCTGAATATTAGAGCTGGGCAAGAATACTACAATGTATACAATAGCTCTGCTGAAAATTGCCAAAAAGTTGCTTCTGGTATTATCAATATTATTCAGTTAACAGAATTTGAATTTGCAGTGTTATTTCTTGAGGAGTGTTTACCCTTTTCCTTTTAGCAACTGAGGCTAAATAGATGCTGTCATGTCATGCAACTGAAATGTGGAACTTGAAGATTCCATTCTATTTTGGGGAATTTCAGCTCACCTCTCAGGAAGACACCAGAATTTGCCAAGTAGAGATAACTTTGTGTGTAAGTATTCTTAGGAGTTTGTAAAACTGCAACAAAAAATCAATAGCATGCTCTTTAAGAAAGAAAGGAGCATTTAAATGTATGCTATGAATGAGGTTTCAGATCCTTCTCATTTTTGCCCAGAATCCTGTTCCAAAAAGAATTTCCAGCCAGTTCAGTCTCCACATGTTCCACTGCTTGAGGCAGCTCAACTTAAACGTATACATATATAAAAAAGCATATCAGAGATTTCATACTTATGTATTCCCTTAATGAATGAAAGATCTTTATTTGCCTTTGTATGGAAAAAACCCCAGAATTAGTATAAGTTAGCTGAGAACATTGCATCACATGAAATTCTCCCTACAGATGTGTGGGAGAATCTCAGAGAACTGAGGTGATATGGACCACATCCCCACCTCCCTTGCAGAGGAGAGAATTTGAAACAAGTCTCTAATATTTCAGATAAGAATTGTACCCAGTGAATAACTCTAAGGGTTTAGAATCGCTTCCCAATGTTTTTGAAATATTGTGCTTCTTCCAAAATGAAACAATTTTGGTTTGTGACTCCATAAAGAAAAACAAGAACAAATATATCTGTTGAATTCAAAACAGCTTCTCTTGAGCAAACTAAAAATGAGTAGTGTAACAAAATTTACTGAATTTTGAAATCTCTGAATGTATCATTAAGGGACTTCTTGGGTATTTTCTTACTGCTCTCATTAATTGCTCTTAGCTAAAATGTTTAGTCCATTTTGGTCCAGAGACATGCTTGAAAAGCAAAGGTTGATGTGTTTGTGACACCTGTCATTTGGGTTAGTTTAATGATTGCTTGGCAGAATGTAAGTCTGAGTGTCATCTTATCAGAGTCTATTTAGATGGGTTTTTTTGCTTGGTAGTCCACTTGTATGTCAGGTAAGGCAAAACTAGAATGAAATCTAGATCAAATGCAGTTTGCTTGAGTTTGCTAGAAAATTCAGTAACATGCAAATCACAGGTTTTTCTCCTTCTAACTTAAGAAAGAAATTGAAGGTAAGAAAAATGGGTTAAAGCAAGATGGTAACACATCAAACAGCTTCAGGGGAAATGTACATATTTTTCTCAGCACTCTAGCTAAATACTAATGAGCTTATTAAAATAAAGTGACAAAAACAAAAGATGCTTTACTTTCTCTATTTGACCTTTGTGCAGTGAAGGTAAACATACTGCATCTTTTGAATAATACATGCAAGACTATTTATAGCATACATTTTTAATTAGTAAAATGGTATATACATGATTAAGTGTTTTGATATAACTTCTGTTTATGAAAAAACTTCTGCTAGAACGTGATTCTGGATTTTGAAATAAAACAGGATATTATGAAAATATAAGTTTCTATGTGAGGACCACTACATTTTTACTGTACTTACTTTCATGAAAGAGATGAGTAATATGTTTGTCTACAAGCTGCTGTATAAAAAAAGCAATAAAAAGTATTTTGGAGAGAAACTAATATCCGAAGACTAATTTTATTTGAATTTCTTTTCATGTGACAACATAGAATTTGTGAGGCTACAGACCATCAATGGAAATATTTAACTTATTAAACAATGGAACAACAGCATTGCCATTGTATAGTATTCAGATTTAACAGATGAAAGCAGATTTCCTTAGCAAACATATAGTCTGAGGGGACTGGTCTGTCAACTTGTGTGCTGAGGTGGGTGAATACAGTACATTGTCATAATGTCCCAGAAAAACTGAAAAAATGCAAAGACTTTTGATACATTTAAATAATTATTTACCATATTATTCATGTGCACTTTATGCATAAAGGAACCTGGATAGTGAAGTAATATAATGAATGTAGTTCCCAAATACAATATAGAACCAGAGTCTATGCTTGGTTATGAAATTATATCCAGGTTTTTTTAACTTGTTAACACAGACATCATCAGCATGTGAAAGTTGTTTTAGTGTTTGGTTACATTTGCAAACTAATTTGGATGCAGAAAAGAGTTATAAAATAGAGAGGCAAATAAAGCAGACTAATCTGCAAACTTAGTAGTCAAACAAGAAATAGCAGGCAATTATTTCTGAAATTAATATCCTCCTGTAGCATGCTCAATTGGATATTAATCTTACTGAGGAAGACTTTCTACTTACTAAAACAGAATACTGGCAAGATCACAATCTGGATGGTTTTGAATGGGATTGTTTTAGGGGTGCGGTTTTAGCTTTTTGGAATATTTTGTTAAATCTCTAGCTACACATTTAACGAATGCTGTTATCCCTTCTTGGACCTTTGGTCTTGTACCTTTATTCTTACAGGTCTTCTGTTAACTGTAAATACCTTATTGCTTTAGATCTCTTTCTTCCACAAGTTCCTACTTTTTGCTTTGAGCAGTGGGTCATTTTCACTTTTGCTGAGGAAAGCTGTTAAAGTTAAAATAAAGTTGATGAAATGTTTCTTCAGGTTGGTTTTGTAGCAGATATCATTCAACTATTAAGCATTTGGGATAAACCCAAATAAAACCAACCTTTTAATATTTATTATTATATATGGTTTTTTTTAATATGAAATTGACATAATTAGACATTTATGCTCTGTTGACCCAGCCTTTGCTCTTATCAGGCCTTTTGTCTAAAGTGTGTGTGCATTCAAATGCAGTTACCTAAGGGAATCATAAGTGCTGCTCTGACTGAAGTCAGTGTTTTTCGTAGTACTCTATTCTTTCTTCTGTAATTGGTCACTCTCTAGAGATTATCTTATTGTCAATGATTTTAATTTTGCTTTGATTTTAACATAGGAATGAATAAATTGTAAGGTATTGTCAATCTTTTGCCCTTCAGTAAACCTTTGTGATAATTTTCTACTTTTATGTCTGTTTCTGTGGAGTTTGGGTTTTGAGATAACTAAAGTTAATTTATTTTTCTCAAGATTTTGATCTACTTTCCATTTATGTTTTCTTAGACAAATTTGAGATCAACATTGTAAAATTAAGACCTGTTTTTCATAGAGTATGTCTTTTCCCCTCCTTCCTACCTAATAGTAGTCTTTCTTGTTTAGCATTCTGAATTACTTCTTGGGAGGTACAATCAATTAATGGGGAACATCTTATGTAATAGAGATATGTAAACACCTGAAGTCTTCTAATTGTCTACCCTTGCCTTTTTTTATTAGGTAATCTTATTATAATGATTTTCTTTAGCATTAAAACCTTCAGGCGTTGATTATGTACAAAATTTTTTCTAGTGAATAAGCTATATTTTGTGTAAATAAATCTGCAATATCAAAACAGATGCATTTTGGGATTGTTCTATAGAAGTCTTCCATGCCAGCTTTTTTCCATATGGTGCTAAAAGCTTAAACAAAAGGAATTACATTCTCTATGTAATCCTGCAGTGGTTTGTAATCTTAATTACTAGGTGTATTATTTTAAATTTAACTAAAAGGTAGCCTAAATTAATTTTAATCTTTACCTGAGCTTTGAGGTTTGAACCATGACAGTGAAGCAGAATAATTATTCCCTCACTGTCATTAGAAAATATCCAAGGTAGACATTTTCTTTTTACTGCATGTTAGCCAAAGGTGGGTAGTAGTTAAAATCTCACAATTAATAGTTAATAGTCAGCTTTCTTTTATAACTTAGATGCAAAAAAGCAGTATTACTTCACAGATGTGTAAAATATTAAATGGTTTATTCTTAATAATATGTTTATATTTAAAAGAATGTTGTGAATATTTAGATTACTTAGCTATTACTGTTCTATATTAAATGGAATTAAATGGAATAATTCTGACTTTTACTCACTTCCATTTTTATCTCATTCCTATTTATACCTCTTTTGATAAAACAATATTTTAGTCACAGTATCGAAGACTACCTATGTATTTTTTACTTGTTGATAATTATTGATAACGAACTTGTTACCTTCCTTTTATGAATTGTTCTGTAAATACCCATTTAATGTAGTTATGTATACAGTTTTTAATTCAGCTATGAAAATGCTTTTTCCTTCATAAAGTGGACCTTGATTATACTTTTCTCAAAATTCTTTTCAGTTTGTGTTGGTACACCTAAATTTCATCACCACCCAGCTAAAACAGGTTTTGTAGACCTCACCAACAGCTTTGTGGTGATACACCTGAAGTATCTTCAGAGTTTTGTAGGTGTCAGAGTCTAAAGCAGACCGGGTCTTCAGTGAAGTGACAGTATAAAGTTTCTAACAAGAAAAAAAAATACAGGCAGCATCATTTCTGTTGCATCTGAAGCCAAGCTGTGTCAGCGCATTTGTGGTCCTGCCTGCCTTGGCCCCGGGATTGTGATGCAGCCCTTTCCCTTCATCTGCTCTGTTGACACTGATGCTCATCTGATCTTGTGATGAGCTAGCTCAGGCAGGGAAAATCAGCAAATGTTTTTTACTTGCCCTGTTTTCTGTTATAAGGACAGTCTCCTGCTAGTTTATTTCCTGAAACAGAGCAAGGGAGAGGGACTCCAAGGGTGACATTTCAGGTTGATGTTAACTGTTGTGGAATCACAGCCTGAGGCTATAGTGCAGCTAGAATTTTGAGCTGGAACGATCTGCAGAGGTTGCGAAAAGAAAAAGCACCGTGACCCTAACCTTAGCCACTCATTCCAGGCGCATTCTGCTTTCTCTTCAGCATAATATTTCTGTATAAAATCAACCAGTTTAGGAACTGATTGAGGTGGTGATTTCCTTTTTGTTTCCTGATTAGTGTTCAGTCAGATTAGTCTCTCTTACAGCATCACAGAAGGGAGTGAGGAAAAAATGGGGAGGGGCTAACTAAAAGTTCTTTGTCACAGGGTTTATGCTTGCTATACATGTTAATTTAATTATGTATTGTGAAAGGCTGCTGCAGTTGCTATGAGAGATTCACTAGGGTCTGCAAAGAGCATAGCAGCCAATGGAAAGAATTGATAGTCATTATGCACAGAGGCTCATAGCAGCTGATGACAAAAGCCTGTACCAGATACGTTGAAAATTTCTTGCAGCTGATGGAAAAGGCCCAGGCTCTCTAATGTGGGAAACATCTGACAGCTGATACACTGACCTATGGGTTCTAAACTATAGTTATGCGACAAAAAATTGGTCAGGAACTTGAAAGTGCATAAAGCTCTTTTTCTCTCCTAAATGAAACCAGGTTTACAATAATCTACAGATGCCCCAATCATTCTCCTCTGACACCCCAGAGACTCCCTAATTGTGAATTTGCATTGTTCTTTCCTTTGGTTTTGCCTATGGCCTTTGGCAGCTGCTTTGCTGATCCCACCCAGTAACAAGAACATGACTGGACATCTGTCATCAATCATAGTGGGAACGTGATGCTTACTGCATTCAAGTAGAATTTGATATATAATTGCAGGCAGGCAGGCTGTATTTTCAGGTAGTAAAATAGAAGATCTTGAAGAGATAAAAGAAAGGAATTGGTATGTCTGTTCTTAAGCTTCCTGTATCTTTTTTCTACTTTTTCAGTTGAAGGCTGTAAGTTGGATATCAGCTTCAACAAGTTTAGGCACTGAATGGTCTTTTTCTTTTCTATCCTGAGATGTAAGATCTTGTACATCAGTGTAGCCACTTTGCTGCATAACAGTCTAGTTCCTACTTTCAGTGAATTCAAATGGTACTTAAACTGTTCACAGTAGCAGAGCAATTCAGATACATTGGAGATATCTCTCCACTGAAGATTTTTGTGTCTGTTTACAGTGCTCCTTGAGCTGTAGTTGTTAGGTCCATTCATACACTTGTGTATACAGTCATATGAAGAATGCTTACGTTGCAGTTAGTAAAGATGTTGAGCTTGGAAATCAGCAAAGGATGCATGCAAATTTGATAATATAGTGGAAACAAAAAGATATTTCATAATGATCTTTACCTTAGACTGCATTAACACAATGCTGAACTTGAAGCTGCAAAAGTACAGTTCATTGCTAGCTGAGCTCTATCTTCTGTTAGATTCGGAAGGGCCTGGCAGTCAAAAACATCTGCTTCTGCATGATTGAGGCTATAGAATTTCAGTAGTTCTGAGATCTGTGAAGACAAAGATTTATACTTGTTAAGTGTAGGTTAAGGTCTGCTGGGTTTCACAGTACACGAGTGATGCCAATCAACTGAAGCTGTGATTCTGGACCCTCAGCCTGTCAACAGATATTGGTCCCATTGAATGCCATCAGATGTTCTGACTGTCCTTTCCAAAAGTATGTCTTTGTCCTTAAGTAAAAAGTAAGTGCTAGCAATGTGAAGAGATGGACACAATACACAGGGAGTGAATTCAGTTACAAGAACTTAGCTCTGCAGAGGTGCTACTTCTAGAATACGGTAGGAATTTTCAGTTGGAAGGGATCTGCAATGATCATCCAGTCCAACTGCCTGACCACAGGTCTGAGGGCTGACCAAAAATTAAAGTGTGTTATTATGGGCCTTATCCAAATTCCTCTTAGACTCTGACAGGCTGGGGGCACCAACCACCTCTGTAGGAAGCCTGTTCCAGTGCTGGTCCTCTTGCATCATGATACATCTGGCATCATACTTAGTTTGCATGAGACCACTGATGGCCATTTTGCTCCCAATTCTAAGACTAGGTCACTGGGATCGACATAACTGTCAGTGTGTCCTAAACAAAATTTACTTTTGAGAGAGTTTTAAGCTTAGAAGCATTTGGGAAGCATATCAGCCACAATTCCCATGTCTTTGGATTTTGTAATGTACATACCTTCACAAATTATTCTATTATTTTAACTGATTTGGGGAATTTAAAAACTCAATAATTGACTGGGGAGACAATTTTGTTATATTTTTCTCCACTGTAAATGTAGTTATCTTTTACAATGAATGTTTTGGACTAAATTCCCAGATTCTTTTCCAGGATAGCAAGAGAAGTTGTTTTCATTTCTGACCAGTTGATTCTTATATACATCCTACCCTTACTTTTATCATGTTTTCACTATTTCTTCTCTTATAAACACTTGAATATATGCTTTTTATAAAATTTTAAAGTGTAACTTTAACTCATTGTATTCTGTAGGTGTCTTTTGAGTATTCAGATTAATTTCAAAATAACCTTTCTTAATCTGAGCATCCTCAGTGATTTTTATAGGTATTTACAAATGGTTTCTGGCTAATGTGTAAATTATCTAAACTTCTAAGTGTAAAGTTTTGTTAGCAATATTTTGTAAGTCAAAAATTGGGCCACTGATAGGGAATATTTAAACAGGTGGAAAGTCTGTGAGCAGTTTTATAACTTGTGAGTTAAAAAAAAAAAAAAAAGAAAGAAAATGGGTGGATTTCATGCATTCTCAGAGGTCCTGGGGTCCTTGGAGAATTTACCTCTGTGTAATAGCCAAGCAGGTTGCTGACAAATGACATAAAACTGGAATATGTTTCACTATGGTGTTGTTTGATTGTGGGTTATTGTAGGAGAGAATAAAGGGGATGGGACGAGGACAGCAAGAGATCTCTGCAATCTAGGGCAGCTCTTAAGGCATGAGGTTTATTTGCATAGGTCATGGGTACAAGAGCTTTGCTTCAGCTGCCAGCCACAGCTTGAAGTGTGCCCCAGAGAGAGCTAAAATCCGGTTACGAGACATTATATCCTTTCCTAAACTGAATATGGTAATTTTACAGTATCCAACCAGTAAAAGACTCAAATCTTACAGAATTTACATACAACCTATCAAAATGACAACATTTCCACACTGTTACATTTTAACTTCTAAAAGCTACTTTCTGAAGTCTTTTTATCTTCCCTGCCAAACTGTCAGGGTCTTGAACCTTGGACTCTTCTGCTTGCAGAAGCATCTCCTTATCTGCTAAGGACATTGTTCAATCAACAGGGGTTCTCCTTCAGCTGGCTAGCCCATTGTTTCTTGGTTGTATAGTAACTAATGCCTCAGCATCCTACATCTTGAAGCTAGCTTTCATTTCTACTTCACTTACAGGTTTCATATTTTCAGAATCTTTTGCCAAGCAATTATCTTTATAAAGTTTCCTTGTTTCATCTTCCCCAACAAGTTATAATTCTCAGTATTGTTCTCTCTGTTTTGGAAACATTTTCTTTTATTATTTTCTAAAATCATAAAATTCTCAGTGCAGTTGGAGTGTCTTAAGTCGAACATTCTCCTTAGAACTACATTTAGAAATCAGAAGTTTAAATGTTTAATTCAAATGAAGATAAATATGCTGAAATCCATCTGCTGCCTGTAGACTACTAAATCTACCTGCTTGCTGCAGTTTTTTCTGCTCTTCTCTGTTTTGTTTTATTCTTGTGAATAGTGAATTGAGGGTAGTTGGTAGTAAACTCCAGGATTAGTATTTTATTTGTTGTAATTTAGAAATAGTAAAGAAGAAATGATGCTTTTGGCTCAGAGAAGTTGGGGATTGAATAATGAAGGAGAGAAATAACTTTACTAGCCAAATTCAGAAGGTGGGATGTCTAGGAAGTAGAATATTATCAGTAATTAAAAATCACTACTTACTAATTGTAATTCTGCATAACTGCTCTGGCAAAAGCCTGAAATATGTGGTCGTACTCTGATAGCTTTTAATGGGAATTGGAGAAACTAAACTGACTTCTAAAAATGTTCCATTTTTGTTCAGTTGGTTTTTGCTGTGTGGTTTTTTTCTGGTTTTTGGTTGGTTGGTTTTGTGTTTTTTAAGCTAAGTGTATTTATTTTTATTTATTTTTAAAGAAACTAAAGCTTAAATCAAAATGCAATCAAGGTTTGGATTGCACACCTTCTGGTCCAGTATTCAAGTGCAGTAACATTTCTTCTCATACTGTTTAAGTTTTAAAGACCCCTAATATTTTCTTCTACTTACTGTGTGTGTGGAGGAGAAATTCTTGTATGTTAAAGTGACAGTAAACTGGTTTTAAAAGATATATGTTGTTGACATATGGAGAAAGGAAAAGCTTTTTGAGGGAAACTTTGTTTAAACTGATCTCAAAATACTGTAAGTTTCCAACTGATAGCATACCTCTTTTTATGGTTTATAAACAAAACCTTTTTTCCTAACCATGTATGATTCTAACTTGTTCTCTGCTATTCTTAATTTAGTCTATTGTGGTGAAGTTCTGAGGTCAGATCCCATACCTTGTTATGCTGAGAAAATCTGTGTTCCATCATTTCCTTTATTGTGAAAGACTTTGTTTATTCACTCTTTAATTTACTATCCTCCAGATGACCTAACAGTCATCTAATTTTATTTTTTTTAAAGAAAACTATGCGTAGAGAAAAGTCAAGGTAATCTGTATGTGACTATTTTTGTCCTGTGTTTAATTCTTATCCTTTTGTCTGGAAAATTCTCAGAAAACTTTCAGAAGAGGAGTAGTAAAATGAATTTGGGTCTGTTTTGTTTTAAATAATTGCAATTCAAGCATATTACAATCCACTGAGTAGGATATGAAATCAGAATAGTTGTCAGAAAGAAATTACAAAAGAAATTACACAGATCTTATTCTAGGAGGGTCTTGAAATATATACATTTTTAATAATATAATGAAGCTACTAAATAGCCACGAGTCCTATTTTCAGCTCCCAAAGAGAACCATAGGATTATTAAGGCTGGAAAAGACCTCTAACATCTAGTCCAACCTTTGACTGAACACCACCTTGTGAACAAAGCCATTGCACTGAGTGCCACATCCAATCATTTCTCAAACACCTCCAGAAATGGTGACTCCACCACTTCCCTGGGCAGACCATTCCAGTGTTTGACAACCCTTTCCATGAAGAAATTATTCCTGAACACGTGCTCTTTATTACTCCTGAAATCTGAAATTTCCAAATATATTTAGATCTACGTTCTAGGTCTAGGTATTTGACTCCTAAAAACTGAAATCTGAATGTGTTGACAGAGTTAGCTGTCTTTCTGCTGTCAATAAATTTATTGAAATTGCAGTGATTAGGAAATAAATATATACAAATATGTAAATATTGTGCATCTAGGTAAAATGGGTCCAGATATTTTACTGATATAGGCTTTCATACTTCAGTGGAAGACAGGTGTTTTCCATGAGTTGAAAAGCGAGGCTGCAATGTTTATATGCACATGTACACAGATATATGATAAAATATATTAAGTTGTTATTTCTCAATTATTTTTTAACGTAATTTAGTTTGAGTGTATTACAGTCATTTTAATTAGTACATAGTGTGCCAACAGAAAATCATATATAGCACAGGAGCAATGGAGAAATCATGCCATTAATCTCTCTTTTGGCATCCACACTGAGTCTTGATCAGAACTAAAACTAGCTCAGTAGTTGTTCTGCATTTGCAACAGTAACTTCTCTGTAATATACGGGAAGTGGCTGGTTTTAGCAAAGCAAAAATTTTTCGTTGTTCTGCAGCTGTGGTCGTAATGAAATCTAGCTTGTCTTAACCAAAGTTAAGTTTTACCTAGGATGGAATAACAATTATATAGATAATTTTTCTTCTCTTCTTTCTGTGATGTGGCTTACTGGCTGAAATTTAAGTAAACAGTTCTCCATTACAGTAAAGGTTACTAACCATGGCAATCAATGGTGATCACCCTCCTCAGTAAAATATTTGAAGTAAATTAAACAAAACTTTAATAATTTGGAGAGAATTGGACTCTGGTCAAGCACTGTTCCAACTGTTTCTAGATATATTTAGTTTTCAGGATGCTGAGGTCCAGCATTGTTATCAAAGAATTTCAGTTTAGATACAGAGCTGAATCTAGATCATGCCAGCTCCTGCCTGTTAGTGTCTGCATGATACACTGTCTCAAGAGCAGAATGATAGAGTCATGGAACAGTTTGGATTGGAAGAGACCTTAAAGATCATCTCATTCCAACCTCCCTGCCCTGAGCAGGGATGACATTCCTAGATCAGGTTGCTCAGGGTACCATCCAACTCACCTTTGAAAACCTCCAGGGATGGGATATTCAGAGCTTCTCTGGGCAAATTGTACCGGTGCCTCACCATCCTCTGAGTAAAAATTATCTTCCTAATCTAATCTACATGTCTCCTCTTTTAGTTCAGAGCCATTGCCCCTTATCCTGTTACTATTTGCCCATGTAAAAAAGTCTCTCTCTCTTTTTTATCAGCCCCCTTAAGGTTCTGGAGGTGCTGTAAGGTCTCCTTGGAGCCTTCTCTTTTTCAGGCTGAACAACCTCAACTCTCTCAGTCTGTCTTTGTAGTAGCAGTGCTTCATCCCTCCTATCGCCTTCATCCCCCTCCTTCTGGACCTCCTCAGACAGGTTATTAAATTCAATGGGAAGCTTTCCATTAAGAAGGACCTAAGCAGACTTGAAGAAATGGGCTGACAGCAACAAGGACAGATAAAATGTCTTGCAGCAATGGACTGACAGACTGGGGAGCAGCTCTGTGGAAGAGGACATCGTAACACAGTTTTGACTGTCCTCATAACATCTGACTGCACAAACTATCCAAAAGATTGATACTTCTTTACTGAAGAAAACCAGATAATTGTACTTGAACCAGATGAAGAGAGAAGTAGTAAATCAAGAGCACTTATAATTACTTACTCCACTCCACCCCACCCCACCCCACCCTCACTTTTTTTCTTATTTAAATCCATATTCTGAATTGGTAATTTCATTCTGTGATTGCTTTATGTAACACAAATGCAGTGCTTCTGTGTGGTAGCATCTCAGAACACAGCTTTCTATTAATTCCCATCAGCTAGAATATTGGTTGACTTAGCCTTTCTTCAATTTTGTAGCTTCTCAGACAGATTATATCACTGCAATATTTCTTGGAATTAAATGCTCCCACAGTTTGGTGTGCTTTCATGACAAGGTTGAAAGATTGGGAAAGGACTAGAAGAAGAAATATTTGAGAGTATAATTGTGTTATACTGACGACTGTGTAATATCCTTAACTACTGTTGGTGATAATGATGAATGGTATATAATATGGTACTCTAAATTGGTGAGCAAGTTAATTAGAAAAGATCTACAGTCATTAGAACTGTATTCTGTAATGAAATGGGTCAGAATTTAATGTGTCATCCCCCCCAAATTTTAAGATACCTAAGACAGGCATGTTTTTATTATTTTCATCAGGTTGACACTAACTGATCGAATTACAAAGAGCTCATTTTCCTATTTGGCCCATGATACTTGCAGCAGCTGTGCACTGGGCATGTTTAGATATTAAATATCTATCAATTAAACAAAAAGAAATCTTGAAGTCTTTAAGAATCTGTCAGAGTAGTCTGCTATGATCTTTCTGCTTTCAGTACCATAATTTATAAGTAATGTTCTTGATAGCAAATTAAAATAGCCCCACCCACAACACAAAAAAACCCCAACAAAACCCAAAACCAACAAAACATTAGCATGACATGGAGCATTAGCATGACACTGAATAAAGCTAAAGAAATAACTGAGTAGTTGAGATTTTCTCATATTTAATTTTTTTAGATTTTATATTTCACATCTTCATTACCCTTTTCTAATAATTTCTTCCATTGACACCTCTTCTCCCTATCAACATTTATACTAAAAATCCGCTTATTGATTATCTTATTTATAAGCAAGAATTATGCCATTATTTCTTCAACTCCTCAGATATACAAGCTGTGGTATATCTCAGTTGTAAGATGCAATTTAAACATGAATCTCCTTGATTCATAACAGCCTCATTCTAATTTTATGCTGATGTACCTTCACTGAGTTTAGCATGATGAATTAAATTCATACTGAGAGGGATATTTTCACGTTTTATTTAAAGATTTACTCTGCCTTCCCTGTCATTTATGAAAACTGTACTAGATTTAGTGACCCATTTAAAGATTCAGGAGATGGGAAAGAACTTGTTCAGTTGATTCTAAGTAGTAGATTTTTGTGCCTATCTGATTTATGCTTTTTTCTATGATGATGGTTAATTTTGACGTGACTAGCCACTGAATACCGTCTGTGAAGAACAGGAACTTTTGTGAGCAGTGAATGCTTAGGTTGTTTCAAATCACTCTTCTGTCAATTGGACAGGCATGTTTACCTGTTATATAGATTTGAAAACTTTGGGAAAAGTACTTGAATCTGCTGAAAAAGAGCTGAATGTCTTGAGAGAAATCAGAAATTTTCACTGCAAGAATTACAGTATTTCTATGTTGATTGCTACTACATGTTGACTTACTGGACGTTATTCCTGAAAATGGTGTCCCCAGAAGTGACATAATGGCCACGACAGCCAATACGAATCACCCAATACTGTTACATCACCCCCCACATTAATTTTGCACATTTCCACCAGTTTCTGAAATTCATGGTTGCCCTCTAGCTCTTCATAAGTCATTTTTCTGTACTGATTTGCAATTTTGGGCTCTCTTTGGAAAAAAAGCTACAATTGTACATCTTTCTTAGCTCTTTATCCCATTGCAATACATCATTAAACTATTTTATAACATGTTATTTATTATGTCATTTAAAGTCTGTGGCTCTTAGTAACAGCCTTAAAGGATTTATGTTTTATTTATATATGTTTTTACTTTTATTCTTTTTTCAGTTGGTTATGCCCTATTTTAAATAATTTGAGGAAAAAAATATTGCTTGTTGTAAAACAGATACCCTCAGGAATACTAGACCATTTAGCCTTTTTCCCCTGTTATGTTTCATCAGATTTTAGTTATCTCCTAGAGAGCAAGGATTTAATAGATTAAAACAGCAATTGATTTTTTTAAAGTCTTTTATTTGAATTTATCCATTCCACTGAAATACATTATGTGTCTCCAAAGAAAGTAATAAATTATAGACAAAGCAAAAGTTAAAATTAGATCTGAATGTGGTATAATGCCCAAAGGAAACTGTTCAGAAAGGTTACAAGCTGTCAAAAAACAATTTGTATGGTTAAAAGCCACACAGATAGATGCTGTTAATGGAGTATCTGTAATGATTATTTAGGCATTGGTTGCTTATTATGTCTTTGAGGCAGCTATTCAGTGCACTGCTTTGGAGGCTATAAAGACCTGTAATTCCACACCTATTATACAGAAGAAGTGTGTGCAAGAATGCACTGTACCACATCAAACAAACCTCTCCTCTCTATTCTCTTGATTTTTAATCATCTCTCCCTCTGGAATTATGGTTGATGATGATTGTAAGAATAAAGACTAGTTACTGTAGTGAAAGGATCATAAAGTCAATCATGTGGATAAAATTACTTAGCAATTCAGCCAGCTGGTCTCTATTTGGCTTCACTTCAGTTCATTAGTTTATGGGGAGAATTCACTCCACATTTAAAGAAAGCAGAATTGCATAAAAACTAGTTTGTAATTAATAGCAGCTTTTTATAAGAAATAAAATTGCCAAGTGAATGTGCCCATTGGGCACTCATTTTTTATTTCTTTTTGTAGCCTTTGGAAAACAACTTTATTTTGTATTTACAACCTTAGACACAGGTCGTTCATCTACAATCCATGTTATTTTCTTGAAAATTATTCTTTTCACAATTTAATACTTGAAGAGTTTTCAAATCACAATATTTGCTAGAGGAGTAGACAACTTTAAACAACTTAGGGGCCATTTGGAATCATGGTTGTATAATCTTGGCATTCTGTGCCAGTGCTCTCATGCAGGTGATTAGGTGGCAGTGTATAGCTGTAAGCATATGTTTAAAGTGCCATACATCATAAGCATGTTGTGTTTTGCATGCTTTTTAAGAGCTAAATAGCTAATGTTCATTACTATTGTGTTTAACGGAGCCAGAAATAACAAATATACTGTTCTTCTACTTTTGAAACCTTTTATGAAGATCACATAAAAGCAGCAAGGCAACTGGGGAGTTGATCCATTTTTAATCCCTTAACAGGATATCCAAAATGAAGCCAAATTACTCCCAGATCCTTTCAGGTCTGAGCATAGAAGCTAAAGAGGACAGCCTGTACATTTGTGCAAGCAGTTACACTGCATTGCTAAAGAAAAATAGTATAAAGATGAAAATAGAAGAAATATAGAATTTTCTTTTTTTTCATTGTAACTATTGAAAGGGGCGTATTGTTTATAAGGCCAGATTAAGCACCCATGTGTTAGCTTGGCACAGAGTAATGGCCTTTCTTCTGAAGAAGTGTGTACACACAGAATATCTTCTCTGAATGTTGTTAATGGATAAAGAGGGAAGAGAGCATTGAGGTGGAGTTATGTCTTGCTGTTACTATTCTATCTGTTATGGGTATTTGTAATGTGGAATTGTAACAAATGTCAGTGTTTTAAGATGTGTTTCAGTGTTCAATTAGATCAAAGTAGGTTTTGGAACACTGAAATGTTTTACATTTTCACACTTACATTTTCATGTTTACTCAAGAAAGTGTCCTACAAAACAAGCCATTTATATTGTTGCTATTTTTGAGGTCTTGATACATGCTGTATCTTAGGAATTTTATTTCATTAATTATTCCGTTTAATGAATTGGCCCTTCTCAGCATAAGATAATACTTCTCTGGCAATTTTACAACTGGCAACTGGATTCATTGCTGTACCTCCTGTGAGCACGTAAGCTGGAAGAACTGAATGGTGTTCAGGGGAGGGAAGTGGGCACCTTCCGAGTTCTAGGAAAGTTTCTATATTATTTAGGAACTCTGAAGTTCCTGAGGCAGTCTAGCAGTGTCTTTTAGATGTGTATAGTCATTAAATGGATGATTTGCTTATATAAAGGATTACTTAATCAACAGAATTTATCTATGGAAAAGATAACAGTGAAGTTCACCTGTTCTTCTGTTTGCTACCGGGAATGCATTTCGTTAATAAAATCACATCTCTTTTAGTATATAGTAAATAGTACTTGCATAAGTGCCAATATTTGGCATTGTTAACAGTTATAATTTAATTTATTTTGTTGTCTTCTAAAGTAGGTAGATATTGTCAAAGCAGAAAGGAATGAAAGAACTGGTAAAGACAAGATTGTTTGGAGAATATTAGGATCTTAAAATTTAGAAAAAAACTAAAAAGAGATTACTTTCATAAGCCTTGTTTTTTACTGCAAACATAGAATAGTCTATGGAAAGCCTGCTATTAGCCCTTCTACAAATACATTATATTAGAAATGAAATAATTTGTTTTAATGTCATGCAACTGTGCAAAACATTGAGGAGTCATTAGCATAAAGAATGTTTGAACACAAGTGCCTATTCAAATTTGTATTGTTTTTTTCCAAAATAGAAATCATGAGAAAATGAGATTGGTCCCAGGCTGGAGTCTGTACAAGCATGTATAGGAAAATGTGAGACACTTTATTCTAAATAGCTCTTTGACTAAAGCATGTTCCTTCCAATCATTTACATTTGTTTGATTTATGACATTTTGTGGAAATGCCTGGGAGACCTGGAGTACTTCCCTCGTGTTCCATTGCTGTTATTCTTTCATCTTCTTCCAATTCCTTCCATACTGTACATGGTCTACAGGAAATCCTGCATTACAGTGCTTCAGGAGCCCTCCTCTTTTCTGGGGAAAGGATGTGGATGGTGACAGCAGTTTAGGATGGGAATGTGGGAATGAGAACAGCCCCTCATGACCTATGTTTATAAACAGCGCATGCAAGAAGGATCTCAGAGCAGCAGAAAAGAAATTCTACAGTTATAGTTTTGTCCTAATTCTACTTTAGCCTACTACAGGCAAGAAATGCCCAAAATGCAGCTGCTTTTATGGACCCATTCATACTCAACACTTTGTAGATTCTCACTGTGTTAGGAGGGACAGTGGCTGGGGGCATATGATTCGACAGAGCATGGGAATTTTTAACTCCCCATACAGTAGTTAACTGCTGTCATCTATCCCAGTTATTGACTGTTCAATTTCCTTAAGTTTATTACATATCTTCATTTCCTGAATCATTGGAGAGATCATTTAATTAGAGAAAATGATTAACTAAAACATTTAGCAGGCAAGCCATCTCCATTTACTAAATACTGAAAAGACAAATCAAGAATTGTTAAAATGCATATATTCATATATACAATTATTTAAAAACACTTATGGGCAGAAATTTAATAAGACAGTCAATAACCAGTCCTAATAACAGAGTGTATGATCCTCTAGGTATAAATTAAGTCAGACAAATAACAATTGGTTAACATGCTGAAAAGATTGAAATTATTTTGTAGCTAACCAAAACATTCAAATTTTCTAATGCAACATGAGAGTTAAATTGTGAATATAACATGCTTGTCTTCTGTGCAATGTTTACGCTAAAAAGTAAGGCATGTTTACTTCAAATAATACTCCAAGCATGTTTTTACTGTCATACATATTAATATGTATGACAGTAAAATAGATAGTTGATACTGAAGAGATCTTTGTGAAATGGAGTTTATTTGGCCTACTTAATACTCATTAGCACAGGATGCTGAAAGTATATATAGGAGTAAAATTAATGATATTTTTTGAGTTTATTAAAGTTTAAATAATATCTTTTGCAAAATTGTTGCAAATCTTCTCATTATGGGCTAAGGGCTTTTCAGAATTACATGAGTCTCAAATCTATTTGATATGGACTCCATTATTTGATAATGCATGTGGAATTAAAGATATGCTGTTAGTCAGGTTAAGCAGAACAGAAAAACATTTCAGTTTTTTTTCCAGAACTGGAAAAACATTCCTAGCAGCCATTTCTCCATATGAGATTATTCTGTTTAATTTCAGTATCTGTGATTTATGTTCATTTTTCAGTAGAGTTGAGCAAAACAAATAACATAATTACAATTCACACAATTAATTTCCTGATACCATTATGTTTGTCTACAAATCTTCATTCGAAAATTCAGTTCAAAGCCATTTTCCCTTGTCCTATCACTACATATTCTGTGAGAAGTCCCTCTCTGGCTTTCTTGTCCCTCCCTTTACGTACTGGAGGGTTGTGGTAAGGGCTTGTCAGAGCTTTCTCTTCTCCAAGCTGAAACCATCTGCAGTACCAAATATAGCCATCTCTGTTTTGAAATTATGCATTTCCTTTTTTTTTTCCCCTAACACTTTCCTGCTTGATTAGTGGTTGAGCCAAGGGTCAGAGCAGCATTATCAGTATTCCTTATAGTAGGGCTGTATGCTTATTATGTTTAAACTTGTTTCAACTAGTTGCCATGCTAGTGGACAGTAATTTAGGGGAAAAACATGCATCACTTTAGGAGACAAAGCCTGTAGTCCTGTTAATAACCTGGGTTGACAAGTCTCTTTTTGTTTTCATATAAATTGCTGTTAAAAATTTAAATTCTATGTGGTTGTGTTTTATATTCATAGAGTGTATGTATAAGCAATTGTCTTGGAGTGACTTTATGTCTATCTGAAGCTCTTTTCTCTATAATACTTATCAAATACATTATGTCAACTTTATTCTTTATTTATTTAATGCTTTCTAAAACAAGTCAAAATGTCAGCAGAATCCAGTGGAGAAGTGCACTGCTCAGGAAACATGCATACTGCTCTTAGGGTATAAGGAGCCATTTATTTGACCAATATAAGCAGCAGCTACAAGATAAAATAGTTTGACAGAGTTAGGACCAATTCGCATTGAGATAGAGCACAGAGTGCTAACTAGACAGCATAAGTTTCAGGAATAAAAAATTTAAAAAATGTAAATTTTGAAGATGTAAAAAGTAAAGCTTTATTTCCCTGCATTTGCAGAAAAGTAAAAATTTAAACAAAGAACATGAATACTGAACAAATTATACCTAAGAGTCACATACTCTATTTGTGTAAGTGCTGGGGAAACTTCTGTTTTTACTGGTTTTCTACATATTGTAGCAAAAATGTTCACAAGCTAATGTAAGTCTATAATGTAAAGTTTATGCAATTAAAGACCATAAGAGAGTTTATAGACCATTTATCATTGGATATGGATCATAAACTCTGAGTTTCAGAAAATAAGGAAGGAATTCCATTTGTAGCTCACTGTTGCCTGAAGCCTACCTAATGACATCTTTCTTAGTCATAGAATTAACTGAGTATCTAGCTGAAAAGCTCTGAATATTCACTTTGCATATTAAACTTGAAAAGATTATAAAATCTTGCATCCTTGCAGGGGATTTTTGTTGGGTTCAGTTCAGCCAAAATTAGACAGCACTTGTTCATTTAGTACATTTGAAAGGAGTCAAACCTTTCAAATTCCAAACTGTCAGCTCCCATCATTTCATATGACAGCTGAGTGTTTGAGTGTAATACACACAAGTCATACAAAGAGAAAAGCTGTTAATGAATACAGTTGCTTAAACCAAGGGAGAAGAGCACATCAGCCAGTGCTTTGTGGTTATGTTGTGATGCAAAATGGATTCTCTACTGTTCTTGTTTGGTCTTACCTGTGCAGCACAGCATTGGTGTGGAGATATCTATGGATTTTGTTAACTAGATCATTAATCTTTTGTACTTTCTGACTTAAAGATGCTAAAATTTAAATACATGGCAGAAGGATGTATTTTTTAAAGAAATAAAAAATTTATTCCTTAAGGTCTGTATGTAAATACTGTTCTCTTTGGATCTCATTCTCTCAAGGGCTAACTTCATCTTTCATTGAAGTCATCTGTGGAAGTACTCTGCATGCTAGAAATCAAGTCATACGGTAATTGTGAAATCCAACTAATCCAAATTAATTTCCTGTACTTGTTTTCTCACCTTGAACTTTTGTGGTAGAACTGTAGGAACTTCAAGTTTGATTTTCCTTTACCAAAGTTAATTGCTATATGTAATGTGGAGGAAAAATTGTATTTCTTTAAGATCTCTTTGAGTTAGAAGATCAAGCTTTTTAAACTTTAGAAAGCTGAGTAGATGTTTTCCAAAATGGTAGCTCTCTGCCACCAGTTGCCTTTCTGACTCTGAATGCAATGTGGCTTTCACTGCACTGCACCTTCAAGCATCCATCATTAAGTGTCAGCATAAGTACCATACACAGGAAGTTAGTTGCTTTAAAAATTAAACACTTTTTTTTTCCACCTTAATAAGAAGAGCTATTTTGATAAATTCTGCCAGTAATATAAAGTAGTATTTGATATCAGTCTTTCTAAAAGAAGGGCTGTCATACTTAGGTTGTGCAATGATCATCAGTACTTTGTGACGTGAAATAAAAAGATACAACATAAAAGACAGAGGCAGAGAATGTTTATTTTCTGAAAATAAGAGGACTGAGATATGGAAAAATCTAGATTCTGTTCTACCCTTTGCCTCTGACTTACTGTGAGTCTAGGGTGCTTACTTGTCTACTACCTTTATTCCTCTTTTCTTAAAAGGTAGGGATGCCCCACCAAGTCTTGTAAAGCCCTTTGAAATGGTTGTGGTGAAAAAAAGTCTTCTTGCAGTGCAAATTATTATTTGATCGATTTGATTTTATTGAAGATAAGGTCAGAAAATTATGGTCTGATCTCAGTTTCATACCAAAGACCCATAAAGTTTAAGTGATGAAGGGATGTTTAAAATCACAATGAGAGGCTGGTGCTAAATACAGACAAATGACATACTTTGAGATATTGGAATATGGCCTGCATTGGTGCTTCTGAGTCTGTCAATTGCCTTGCAAAACAGAACAATGCGATCTCGTTATCTTTAAACACGCTGTATGATTTCAGGCAGAATTAGAATTAGGGT
Organism: Vireo altiloquus; assembly: GCA_013396875.1. Classification (NCBI taxonomy): domain Eukaryota; kingdom Metazoa; phylum Chordata; class Aves; order Passeriformes; family Vireonidae; genus Vireo; species Vireo altiloquus. The sequence continues at coordinate 417,581 of VZRF01011678.1, forward strand.
TCAGATTCAAGAACAGCAAAATCATAGAGTTTTCTGTATAAATTTCAGACTTACCTGTTGACTTCAGGCTTAACTCTCTTGTACTTTAAAGTTTCGTTATCTTTCATAATCTCAAACACTTTCAATTTGAACTGATGTATAGGCTTGGGTGGTTGATTTGATGTACCACAAATTTGTAAGAATATATTTAAATCTGTGCTTTGAGTTGAAAATTTCCAAGCCTCGGAATATTCAAGTTGGTTTGCATAGGCCCAACTTCTGCTAATTATTGTTATCTGAAACAAATGCCACTTAATTTTAGGCATTTTTTTACTTCATCCATTCATGTTATATGGTTTTTTGTCTGACAATTGGCTTATTCTGGAAGTGATACCAATAACATCTGGTTAAGGATAAAAACCTCTAAAAAATGAATTTCCATAGGGAAGGAGTCCTCTCTTTTCTTTGTTATGCAAAAACCTGACAAGACTTAGAAGTAATCTGGAAACTGCCTGTTACATTTCCTTTGAAATTTCCATGATTCTGATTTCTTGGATTGAACTAGTCACCACTATTAGTAATGTGGAAAACCTCAATTTATGTTAAACTCTAAAATAACATGGTGGAATAAAACAATTAATCTATGAGCTTTGAAGTTTGCATGTTTGTGTTTTTGTGTTTTAGTGGTGCTCTGTACAATATATTATTCCAAAAACTCTTCATTTAAAGGACTTGAAATAGCATCTAGATTCAGTTTTTCTAAAATGCTTGTTAACATAGAGGGCGGAAAGTTTAATATAGAATTCAGTTTTCAGATTTCTTAAAAAAAAGTCAGTGATAGGCTTTGTTTTCCTTATTTATAATCATTAAAAATATTTGAAAAACTAGATATTTTTTGAAAGTTCAAAACAGAGCTTCTTGGTGCCTGGATGTGCTATCTCTCATAGAGTCAAGCTTATCCTTTCCTTTCATTTGGCTTGCCTAGGTATACTTAAAGATCAAAAACATATGCCTTACCAGGTGTGCTTATGAGCCAGCACCACTTATGGGGTTTTATGTAAAGAGATAAAAATTCTGTGCATGAGCTGTCATAAACTGTTTAGCTGAACAAAGTCACTGTTACTAAAGCATTGCTGATACTCTTAAATGGAAATGCAATGAGAAACACCTGTGTCAAAACCAGATTAGTAGAATTGAAAATCATCATGGATTCCAGGTCAGAAGTAAGTAAATAAGATGGTTCAGGGAAGGTCAAGTAGTATCAATGTTCTCAAGTGGTGATGAAAACTTCAATTGCAGAGTATGGAAACAGGTATGATGTTTGGCAGGCAGTGGAATGGAGAATTTTGCTTTGAATTCAATGTTTAAAATTCTTCAATCAAGACTGTTGTACCAGAAAATCATAAGATTAATGCTCAGTCCTGTTAGTTTATGAGCCTGGACAGGCTGCAGAGTGCTGTATAAACACAAAGGAAACACTCTCCAGCTTTGCCTTGAACACTGCAAAGCCATCCAGCCCCTCTGTGAAGGATGGTAGAGACCTCAGTTGCCTGAACAGGTGCACTGGATGGCAGGATGCCTTTCATTCCCTGCTCCTTTTTTAGCCCATGTAGAGAGCTGCCATTAAACAAACAGTGCAGTTTGGACACATTGCATTATATGACTGCAAAGTGAATTTGTCCTATGGTGCAACATAGCCCTTCACCCCTCTGTTTTCATGCTTCCACACGTGTAACACTTTATATGATAGATTAATGTTGATGGGCTTTACAGAAAGCTGTTCAGAGCAGTTTTTGAGTGAAGGCAATGAATGATTGCCACGTGAAAAGAGAAAACTAAGATTGTGCCTACCAAAATTAATGTTCAGTTTTCTTCAAGGGATGTTTCCGTGGTTTTTTCTGTATAATTTGGCAGATCTCTCAGAAAAAAAAATTACTGAAAAAAGGAAAGAGCATTGGAGAACAGAATACTGAGGTTCTTAATTAAGCCAGGCAGAAATTGTTTATTCACTTTAAAGTTTAAACAGAGGCATATGGCAAAGATTGGTTCACTACTGGGACTGACAACTGGGCTCTGTTCTGCTAACTGCAGCAGCAGCAGCAGCAGGAAGAGGGAAAGGAAATAAAAAATGCAGACATGCAACAAACAAGCTCAGGGAATTACGGGAAGTAAGCTGTAAGAGTCTGCTAAATTACACCTATATGTTAACCTTCTTTGTTTTCTTGCTGCAAAGGAGGACATCTAATTATAAATAAATATGGAAAAACTTCAAACCAACACTACCACTAGAATGAAGAATATTGAATCCTTGCTTATATCAATCGAATTTTTAAATTACATACAAATATATTGCTATTTGTTTGGGTTTTGTGTTCTTTTAAATAGTAATGATGTGATATTTGCATAGGAAGAATTCTAATACAAAATTAATTACATATAGAATTCTTGCAGTTGACAGAGCACCTTTGAAAAACTACCTGTGTTTGTGCCAAAGCCACCTAGTGCTAGCAGACTGGATTAGATAGAAAGCTTTATATGAAACATATACGTGTAATAACAGGTACACTCTTATTTATCATTAATTTTTACATAAAGGATTTTCTATCTTCTTTATTGGAAGTGCATCTCTGTATCTCTGACTAGTCTGGGTTCCACTGTCATTGTTCACAACTTTTCTTCTACAACAGAAATATTTCAGATTGGCTTTGGTTTTTTTAGTGTGTAATATGCATTTATGCATTCTGATACATAAAGTAGAAGAAATACATGTTTCCTCCAGGTCTTTCTAAAATCAGATTTTCACACACAAATATCATATGGTTTTCCTTGATGTGCCATGAAAATCTCAACACAGCTGACACGGAAAGTTAGCTCCCAACACAGTTAGTTATCCCCCATGATCATGGTTGGTGTTGTTAAGCCTTACACCATCCTCACTGTTGTGACTTTACAGTTATGGTAAGGGAACTAGCAAAATGAGAACCAACTCAATCTTTGTAAATAAAAGACAGTATTTCTTTATTTTTCAGAGTTTTCCATTAATGTCCCATCCATATTCCTCCTACACACATTTCCTGGTTTTGTACGATAATGGAAGATAAAGTAATTTTAAACAGGTAGATGTTCCAGATGGCCTGTTCTCTTTTCCTTCACATTAATGCAAATCAGCAACTATACTACATGAAAATGTGGAGAATGAAGTACTTTTTTTTGTTTCACTGATGAGTTAGGAACCGCTTTAACACATGTACCATCAAGTGTTTTCATGGTCTATTATGTATTAGTAGCTATTGCTCTCAATCCAGAATCTGATGCAGAACTGTTCAGAGGAAAGGTATAAGATCTAAAACTTTGGATCTAATCCTGCTCTAAGTGAACTCAGTGAAAGTCTGAATTGTAGGAGAGTAAATAAGGCATTGGATTTTATGGTCTTTGTATTTAAAACAGGTTGAAGGCAGTTTCTAATTGCCCTATAAAACTTATTTATTCAAAATATTAATGACACCAAAAAATACATTCACAATTTGCTCAACTAAAATTTCTGAAAAGGGTACCAAAACTTTGGAAAAGAGGTTATTACTTCTTGGTCTAGGGAAGAAAAGACAACCAACCAACCAAATAAAAGGTCATTATGGAGGCCCATTTATTCCATCATTTATATTAGAGAAATTTTTGTCTCTCCTTTCAGGCCTGTGAAACTTGCCATTTTATCTTTCACAGTACTGCCAGACAAATCTCAAAATGATAAATATAGCAGTTCTTCCACAAGTGAGCCAGAAGTGTATCACATAGAATGCTACAGTTGCTATTAAGCATTTACCAAAGACATTATTTGACTGTAATACGTTGTTTCAGCAGCTCTGAAGAAAATTGTTTCTGGCATGAAGAGCTGGGTGTCACATCAGAAACAAATATTTGACATTGTCTTGTTTCCATCATGCCTTGTCAGTAGAGTTTTACAAACATCCATAAAGTTTTGCACACAGAAAGGATAAAAAGGAACACTAATGATAGAGTATTCACTGAATGGATGTCACATGCTAGAATTTGTTCTGCAGGAGAATTTGGAGACTCTTGCCAATAAGAAATGATGTTATAAAATTAAATTTTGGCTTAGTACTGTTAATGATAAAATTATACTCTGTCAATATACATAGCAGCACAATAATATAACAGCTTTAGTAATGAAACTTGTATCATTTTAGGCTGGCAAGTAATAATTTAAAATACATTTATGACAAAATTTTGAAGTTTATTTCATTATTTAATACCACACATTTTGTTAGAGTTCTGTTACTGATAATAGGTCTGCGTTTTTACATGTGCATTCAGTGTAGAAGTCTTGTGATCTTATTTTACCCTGAAAGCTAATTAATTATTGTGTCATATTTCATGGATGTGCCAACATGAAATTACGAAGAAAATAGAAAAAAACCCTACAATCTGTTATGATTATTTATATGAACAAATCTTATATTCCAACAGCATAAACAAGGTGAAAAAATTTTGAATGTCCTATGTTTCACATCTAATACCAAAACTACATAATTTAGATTGCCCCAAAAGATAAAACTCAGAGTACTTCATTATAATTCCTTTTAATTTATAGCTTATATTGAAACATAGTTAGTAGTCTTTAAGAGTAAGTATATCAAAGTAATTTCATGTCTCGTACAGTTAGAAAGTTCAGATCTGGATTTTTTGGTTAGTACATTATGGTATGCAGAAAAAAAAAAGCCTGTCGATTGTTTGGTTTTGATGTTTTTTGATTGGCCCATTTTAGCAAAAACTCAACTGAAAAGAATCCCATACTTCCCTGTATTATTGCTACTTCCTAATTTTTCTGTAAGAGGTGTAACATAGCCTTAGGAACAAGAGTGTTAAGGGATATCACAGTGGTTTATAGCCACACAGGCAGATGTGGCTTTGAATGTCCCTTTCTGTTCACTTTGGATGTGGCTTCTATGTTATTTTTAGGGTAATCTTCCTAAAGAATTGGTATTTATGATTTTTTAGTGGCCTTTATTATATCCCAAATAATTTTGGTGGTTTCTGCAATGTAGCATATCCACTCAGAACCAAGAGACTCTTTTGTAATCCTGATAATTTTTTCCTAATTTTTCTAGTTTGTGAGCTAAAAGAACCAATCCTGGTTTTGAGAGAATTTTCACTGTACTTTTTTAAGAATTGTAAGGCCGTGCCGAATTTTGATATCACACATATAGTTCATGTACTATATTTAACCAAGACATAAATATATTAAAATTTTATTAAAAATTAATTTTATTTCTTTAAGTTAATTTTAAAAGTAATATTTTAAGGAATTCTCATTTTTTAAAATTCTAATTAACATTGGAATATTAATTTTTATATGGAAAATGTCCAGTTAAAGGAAAGAGTGGCATGGTGAATTTCTACAATATTTGGGATACATTGAGAAAGAATAGCTGGCAGAAGAATGGTAACTAGTAATCTGGGCCATGCAAATTTTTGTATTTTTGCACCAAAGCAATTAGCTTTAGTAACAAAAAAAGTTGATGAGAAAACTTGTACGTCTATAGGAATTTAATGAAGTTGTACTATTATTATGTTACTGGATTATTTGAAAATGCTGCTTTAGGAATGACAAAACATGTGGTTACCTCTAAAGACATTCATCTTAAAAGACCCTTGATATTACTCTTGCAATTATTCCAGTATCAATTTCTTTGTGCAAGCTTTATCATTGTTTTTTAATGTTTTTGTAATCATGGCACATATTTTGATATAAATGGTTATGAAATTGCCTCCTGAGACAGTTTCAAATCCTAATTTGCGAAAGTAAGCAATTTTCCTACTACTCTGTATCAGAAGACATGTATTTATCATTAAAAACTATTGACCGATCTGAGGAAAACACCAAAAAAATTCTAGGGAGCACCTGTGATCCAAAGCATTTATCTATTTTTTTAAACTTGCAAGCATTCTTCTCGTCTGTTTACACTCCTGTCTGTCTTTTCCATTATATGACCTTCTTTTTATTTCAACATCTCTTTCATCTCTGAAAAGAACCCATGTATGATGGTGTCAAAATAATAATAATAATAATAATAATAATAATAATAATAATAACAACAACAACAAAAACAATAACAATAATGATGAACAGTGTAGGCAATGTCTAATATGCAGTGGGGAAACATACAGTAAGATCAGAAGTAAATGTAACAAGTGAATTGAATGAGGCATACTGGTGGAGTAGTCCCCAGGATATTTAACATTTTTATGAGGTTAAGGGTTATTTGTGAGATATGTACATATAGATCTGTGGGAAGAAGCCACTGTGCCTTCAGTGATGCTTCATATTGTAATTTGTTAATGAATAAATATAAGATGAATAGCAAGGAGATTAATGAATCATAGATGGCTTTGAGTTGGAAGGGTCCTTTAAAGCTCATCTAGTGCAACCTCCCCTTGATGAGCAGGGACATATTCACCTGGACCAGGTTCTTCAGAGTCCACTCAACCTGACCTTGAATGTTTCCAGGGATGGAGCCTCCACCACTTGTGTGGGCATCCTGTTCCCACCACCCACATTATAAAAAGCTTCTTCCTTTTATCTAAGATAAATATGTTCTTTTTTTCAATTTAAAACCATTACCTCTTGACCTATTGCAACAGGCTCTGATAAATTGCCTGCTTCCATCTTTCTTTTAAAATCCCTTTAAGAATTGAAAGGCTGCTATAAGGTATCCCTTGAACTTTCTCTTCTCCAGGTTGAGCAATCATAACTTTCTCAGCCTTTTCATGCAGGAGAGGTGCTCCAGGTCTCTGAAAATTTTGGTGTCCCTCTTCTGGACATGCTCCAATAGGTCCATGTGTTTCCTGTACTGAAAAATAAGTGTAAAGGCCAGTGGAGAAGGAAACTGAAAAAGTGTTCAGTGACTCTCATGACAGATTGATCATTTTATGTCACTGTAGCAGGATCTCTGCCTGGAGTGGAGGTGAAATATCTCAAACTACCCTATTTGCATAGTAATCCATGGTGAATGGAGAAGGGGCCTCATGCTGCTTTTGGTGTTGAGAAATGCTGAAACCAGCCTGACTCATCAGTCCCAAAGTTAAACATCCTAATAGTGAGGCAGAGATGTGGCAGGCCTCCTAAAGTACCTGATAAAAGAATACTACTGATGTCTAAAGATACTGAAATGAGAAAGCTGGCCTGAAACATTTGACTGACAATCATATGATAAGTGTACAGTCCCACTTTTTAATGGCAGATTCTTGTAGCATAGCCCTTCTTGGAGTGTATGTGGAGATTCCTCCCTTTGAGGTGCCCCTCAAGGTTCCTCCTCGAAGCTGAGTGAAAGAGATTTGCCCACAGTTATTGGTATGGGTGAGTAATATCAATCCCTACTTGATAATTGGTTTTTCCTGCTTCAATATAATTGCTTCAATATTGCTTAAAAAATAGTGCACTATACTGTACTAGTAGTTGTAGCTACCTATACTCTGTACTAAATAATTCTAAGATCTTTCAGTCTAACCATTTTCATAATAAATAATTTATTTTTATATAAATGTATTTGGTTTATCATCCTTAATTCTGCAGGACAAAGCTGTATAAATTTTCAATTACATCTATATAATCCTTTAGATATTGTCGTGATTTCACCCCAGCTGACAATAAACACCCACACAGCTTCCTGCTCACTCCACCACCAAAAGCATTGGGGAGGGAACGGGAAGGGTGAAAGCTGGAAAACTTGTGGGTTGAGATGAAGACAGTTTAATAGGGAAAGCAAAAGCTGTGTACACAGGCAGAGCAAAACAAGGAATTAACTCAATGCTTCCCATGGGCAGGCAGCTGTTCAACCATCCCCAGGAGAGCAGGAACCCATCACGACTAATGGTGACTTGGGAAGACAAACACCATCACTCCAAATGTACCCCCTTCATCATTCTTTCTCCAACTCTATATGATGAGCATGATGTCATATGGTCTGGAATGTCCCTTTGGTCATTTGGGGTCACCTGTGCCAGCTGTGTCTCCTCCCAACCTCCCAGGCACCCCCAGCTTCCTCACCAGTGTGGCCATATGGAAAACAGAAAAGGCCTTGGCTCTGTGTAATCCCTGCTCAGCAATAATAAAAACATCTCTGTGTTATCAACTTTACCCCATACCAGCCACTGTGAAGACAATCAATTCTACCCCAGCCAAAACCAACACAAGCATGAATGATTGACAAAATCTGAGACTAAGATTGGATCCAGCCACACCCAGCCTCCTCTCTGAGAAGGATTTGAGAAAGCAAGGGCTGCACTGCATGACTCAATGGAAGGGATTCACTAATAAACTTGTCTGAAGCTCCCACTCTGTCTGTGACTGTTGCTCCCTTAATCTTGTCTAAAATCGAGCTTCCATCAAGCTCAAAATCCAGTCACTCTTCCCTTACTGCTATGAATGTCTAAGTCTCATTCTTGGTGATTCTCAAACTTCCCAGGGATTGAGAATATTCAATATTTTTACAGAACATTTCTGACCACAAAAATATTTGCAGTCCCCTTCAAAACATACCTGCTGTAAAAGTTTTAAATTTTTAGTGGAAAATTAATATTTACAAAATAACTAGTTAAAAATATTTGCTCTTTATAGGGATTACAGTTTAGGAGTATAAATTCTATTTATGTTCTTTTGGCTTTTGGGGATTTTTTTCAGAAGGATATATTATTGTAAATTCAGATGCCACATTTTGATTCAGACACCTGAGCAGTTTTCATCTTTTCCATTGACCTCAGAGTGGAGTTCCCACAGCATGCACACAAACTTATGTTCAAACTCATATAGTCTCATATAGTTACATAAATATACTTGGAAGGAAGATTCCAGATTAATTTAGTGGAATTATTATTTTACCCATCCCCTGAAGACACAAGAGGATTTGAGTTTTCTATATGTCCAATCAAAATTTCATGCCTCATATCTACCACAACAACAACCAAATAACATTTTAAATTCAATTTGTTTTATGGACATATATTCCTGATTTTGATGTAGTCATTCAAAAGAATGTTAGATGTACCATACCATTAGCTGTGAGATCTTATACTTGGTTACAGGCACAGCACAGTGTGCAGGTCCATTAATACGTGTGCATGGGCAGGCCAAGGAAGAGGAAATATTTATATTACAGCTTTTAATGATGTCTTTCCCTTTTTTTTGTTTCTGAAGTTGTAGGGTGAATAAAAGGTACTTTGTAGAAAACATCTATTGCAGAATAATTAGTAATGGAGATCCTTTATTTCTGTTCTTTACTGTTGACAAGTGACAGAGAATTAAGAGAATAGCACTTTCATAAAATAATACCTTTTTTAGGGCTTCTTTGTATGTGGCTCCAATTACAACCAAATTAAAAATAGTTTCTTAAATTGCTGAATATTTTTGTCAGTAAAAACAAATAGTTTATTGAGCAGGACATGCCAAAATAAGGCACTTTTTTTCTAATGCTTATAATTTCAATAGGAAAGAACCTTTCAATATACTAGCACATAACTGTTAATGAGTATGAAAGTTTAAATTTCCATCTTACCTTTCGCTTGCTATGAATTAATCCTTTTTAGAAAGTAGAACTTTAATTTGAAAAAAAAAATTATAAGGATTTGAAAGAATTAAAACTAAAATCAGATTAAAATCTGTTTCCTAAATAGGTTATTTTCTCTTGTTGTGGGCAGAGTGGGAGCTTCAGACAAGTTTTTTAGCGAATCCCTCTCTTTGAGCCATGAGGTGCAGAAAAGCCCCCCTTGCATTCTAAACTCCTTCTCAGAGAGGAGTCTGAGTGTGGTTGGATCCAAGCTTCACCCCAGACTTTGTCAGCTGTTAACGTAAAGGATTTATGGATGTAATTGAACCTTCATCCAACTTTGTCCCGCAGGATTAAGGATGACAAACCAGATATACTTATATAAAAATAAATGATTTTTTTATTATAAGAAAATCATTTGAGATTATGGGAATTAGATAATAGGAAAAGAAGTAATTCTATATTTAAAGTAGAACTTGAATAGCATTCAATAAACAAGACCTCTGCAACACATGAAATGATAAGAACAGAAGAAAATTAGGATTTCTTTTATTATTAAGCAAATATTATCTGCTATGTCTTTAAAAGAATGCTTCAGGGATTATGATAGTGCATAAATATATGTAGTTTATGCGTACAAAGTCAAAGATGAAAGTAGTGCTTGCTTGTATAATTTTACTTTCTGACATAGCCTTTTTAACATTGGTGTTTTCCATCTAATCTGAGTTTGAAATAGATCCTTATGACATATCATATCATATCATATCATATCATATCATATCATCATCTTGTCAATTAGTTCATCAAACTATCCTGTGTGGTCAGAAATTAAAAAGCTTGAACATGTGCATCATGAGAAACAGTATCAGCAGAATACCAGCTCACAGAAAGAAAAAGTAGTATTGAAGAGAAGCAACACTGCCAAGACATCCTGAAAGCAGCAGCTAAAGCCACTATTTTTCTTTCCTTTTACAGAAAAATACCCCTCTTGATTTGTCCCAGTTTCACAGTTTTATGGCTTGAACCACTTCTGTTTATGAAAGAGAGTAGAAATGCCTTTGGATCAAGTTCAAACAAGGCAGCTGACTAACAACCCCTTCTGTTAGTTGACATGGTCCTCTATGAAATACTGTTTTTTGGTAAGATTGCATTTTTGTTAATTTCACATTTTATGAGAAACGTTCACTAGGGAAAGACACAGCAAAAGTCTGCCCCTGGGTAAGATAAAGGTTGTGGAAAAATTAATCACCTGGATCTGCTACATGGTTATCTAGAGACTACAGTTGTGACCCATATATGTGTTACTATTTTTAAGGCTCCAAAGAGCAGATGGTATTGGTTGACAGTCAGCAAAGACGAGTAAACGTGTTTACTGTTGCAAGGTTATGGAGGTGAATTGAAAAACAAAGGATTTAGGAGTGATAAAAAGTACAGAAAATAGTTGGAATGATAATAAAGTTGCTTCCTTCCAGGGGCAATATCTTTTTTTTATTGTGTCTGATTGCAAATTAAGGTGAAAAAAATTAACTCCAGGCATAAAAGTATATTCAATCCTTACCTCACTGGTTTCCAGAACAAAACCCCTTAGTCTTTGATTTTAGATTTGATTTTTTTTCCCCTTCTGGTTGCCATACAAAGAGATATAGCTCAATAAAATGAAAGATCCAGTGCACTGCAGTTCATATTATTGGCCTGAAGGAATTCTTAGTCAGGTTAATGGATTTGATGGTTTTCCCTTCATTGATTTTTAAGATGATTATATTTTATTTATAGGTGAGAAAATAATAGTTAATCTTAAATTTATGGAAAACTTATTGTGAGGCTGCAGGAATTGATAATGATAACAATACATTCAGGGAATCCAAATTATTCCTGTCTTTAATCCTGCAAATGCTAATGGAATGTAAACCTATTGAAATGAAATTAAATGTTTTTATGTACACCCGTGTCCAGAACAATAGAGTTACTTTTTTTTTTTTGCTCTTATGGAAGGTTTCATTACATGAAGCATCAATACACCTCAGGTGTTTCTTTTTCGAAAACTGTACATGAAATATCCAAGAGCCGAAAGCTCACGGATAAGAGCATCTTGTCCTCTGGAGACTATAAGGTCTGATTTTTAAGTCAGCCAAGTCATTTGTCAGACAAAAAGCATACTGGCCAACAGTAATTGCGTCCACAGGTTTGAATCTTAAACCACAACATGTGGGTTGCAAATTTACAGTGGAATTTGGAGAACACTGTGCACAACAGCTCATTTTAACTTGCCACTTTGTGCCTTAATGCTGTTATAATTTGTTTTTATGCTCTAAATAGGCTGGGAGACCTTTTTTACTTTTTTTGAAAGTCAATAGATGATAACAAAAGACCTAACAATTTTACAGTATATAGCTATAAAATGGCATTCATCTCCCAGTTGCACTGAATTTTGGTATTCAGCTCATCTTACAATAGTGCATTGAACTGGGTGGCTGAAGATGGAGTGAAGCTGAATCAAAGTTATGCCTCAGGCAACCATAAGCCCTTGTTACAGAGTCCTAATGTATGGTGAAAGTTCTAGAATGGCATTATGTTTTGACAAAAAAAATCACTTCTCAGCAATTTCATTACTCATAATGATCCAGATCCAGTGCATTTCTGTGGGGTAAACTAGCAGAAAGACCAGTTTGGGAATGTGCAGCAGATTCTGTAGAAAACAAAGTAAGAAAAAGGGAGAGAGATCAGAACACAGCAACGACTGTTGAATTTTTCATGCTTATAATGCATTATCTCAAGCTGGTACTGCCGTTAATGGCTGTATAAGGCCTCTGACTGGACACCTACATTAATTTTAGAGCTCTTCTATTGTTTTGCTTGAAGCAAAATTTGACATCAACACGATGTTTCACCTTAGATTGAACTTACTGGGGAAACAACATGAAAGTAAATTAAAATCACTGCTCATTTCCCACCACTTTTGCAATAACATCTTTTTATTTTACACCAAAAGCTTTCTAAAACCTTTGGAAGAGATTTCCAGGAGGAAAAGCCTTTTTTTTTTTTTTAACTTCCTTTCCCTTACTCCAAGATGCACCCAAGGCAATTTATTACAAATTTAGGCAATATACAAAAATAATTAGATACACTCTTTGTCTTCAGTGTGTTTTTACACACACGAGATTATCTGCTGTGTGCTAGGCTGAGCCTGCACAAGCATAACTAAATAGAAGGGGAGTCATATTGAGGTAAGAGAGGGAGCTGCATGTTCCGAGTCTGAAATTACCACATATGTGTAAAGTATTTTCCTGTTGGAAAAATACAGCTGTCAAAATAGATTCACAGGTAGCGTGTGAATTTGGGACTGTGGGACAGGAAGAAGGGGCAGAGGTTGAACAAAACCGGCAAAGGTTTGGCCTCCAGATTTGGCTAAAATAAGAGGTAATCTGAATTAGTGCCCAGAATTCAAACTAAAGCAGACGTGAACTTGTCAAAGGCTTCAAAAAATATTTCCTATTTTCTGGTTTCCCTGCCCTTCCTAGTTGTATTTGGCTCTCTGAGTCAAGGGCCAAGGTAAAATTAAAAATGCTGGCCTTGCATTCTTGTACACACACTGGCTCAAAGAGCATAAGAAATCTCACATGAAGTCTGTTCTCATAGAGTTGCTAGGTAAATACTGCAGTTAATTAAATTAGTTTGAATAAGACCCAAAAAATTCATCAAAATCAAGTCTGATCTTTCCCATAATTAGACATAAGGCAGTTTCTCTCATTTTCTTAAAACCCCCAAAATTTTACAATAACTTGAGCAAGTATGAGTGTCAAGGGTTTCAAACTAGTATGGACCAAGATTAAGTGAGACTCTTCTTTCCTTTCTTTCCTTCTCTTTTTTTCTTAAAGGTATTACATGAAAGAGAACAATCATGTGGCATTTGTACAAACAGTACAAACAAAAGCCTTGGGACTACTCAAAATGCATAAACTTAAGCATATGTGCAAAGCTTTGCTGGATTGCGCCCAAAGGGCGCATCTATAAAGAGCTACAAGTATAAAATACTGAAATTACTTCCACATGTGCTATTTAGGTCATTATGTACAGCATTTCAAAGAAAAAGAAGGAGCTTTTTCTGTTATTTGTGTCTATTTATAGCTTTGCCCAAGATTTGAAAGAACTCTTTGTGAACTATTGTTAATTGACTATTGCTTATCTGTTATTTGAGGACCAGAATGATAAAAATAGTAAGGAGGGAAATACTAAGTAATGAAATATATTTTTCTGTGATATGAAACAATCAATTAACTTTAAGGATTAGAGGAAAATTTGATCTATGGTGATATTTTTAAGAACATTCTTTCATAATTTCACGCCCTTGAATTTTCATACTTAACATCTTGAAAATTTTTTCATAAATACTGTTTACTCTCTGTATTATAACTGTGAGGTACTTGTGTTTGCTTTCCTACCAAGAACACAGAAATATTTTTATTTGTCACATCTTCATTTTTAACATTGATAATGTCTTATTCATCTAGAAACATTTCCATTTCTGGGTACTTTTCTTCTGTATACAGTAATAAGGTAGATCTCAATCTCTGTCCACATTGTTCAGAGGTACAGAGTTAATGCAGGTTATTGATGGAGAACTTCAAGCAAACCCACACAATTTCTAGGAAATTTCTCTTATTTTATAGTATAGAATATGATTCATAAAATTGAAAATAACAATAAATTGAAAATAACGATAAAACAATTTATAAAATATGCTAATCTCTCTTTAGGAGAGTTCAATGTAAGCATCCCTATGTAGATTTCCTGTACTGCTTAACAACCTCTCCCAGCAAATAAAATAACTTTGGGAGAGACCTTAGTAAATTTGCCCAGAGGAATTTAATAAGAGTTTTCAATTTATAGGTCAAGCCAAGGGTAATTTTACAAGTTTATAAATTTCAATAAAAATGTCAGTACTATAAAATGCAATCACAGTCATCTGCAGTCTGTTGAAGACTGGATTAAAACTGTGATGAAGTAAATGGGAAATGTAAAGAAAATTATTTTGTATTAACTCACATGTAGACAAAATTAGGGATGCAACAGGAATACAGGAAGCTTCCATAGGCAAAATAGACGATGAACTTCCTATTTTACTCCATGAACATTACTACAATTAAAAATAGGAGGTCTTCACTTGAGAAGACACTACCAACTATGGACTGTTTTCTTTCTTAAAGAGCGGATGGAAAACAAACTGATCTGAAGGATTAGTGTTACGCATGAAACTTATTCCACGAAAAGAATGAATGTCAGAACAGACAGTTTTGTATGTGGAGATTTAAAAAATTACACAGTAGAAAGAGATGGAATTATATACAAGAAGATTCATATATCTACATAGATTTTTGAAGAAAGTGAATAATTCTATACTGAGCCCTGGAAAGTGATCCTTTCTAAGGTATGCATGAAAGTTGTCCTTTGTGAAATAAATGGAAAGGTATTTATCACCCACAAAGAAGATACTAAGCCTCAGCAGTTATAGCTTGTTCAGGTCAAATGCACAAGTAACTAAGCTCAGGATTTAAGAAGAGAGTAAGCAAATAAAACACTGCATCACATTAAAAACACCTGATTTACGCAAACTGAACAAAAAGGGCTCAAAAAGTATTTTATTTCTTCTGTGTAAATAGGCACCTATGTTTATTGTATTTTCACAGGTTCAGAATGCATGATTTCTTTCGTTTATAGTCTTCTGTTGAATGATAATAGTAATAGTTCTTGCAATAAACCCTAAAACTCTACTCCTACCATTGCTACAAAGTTATTTCAGCAGCTGCTGATAGTGGTGTTTCGTGCATCTTCTATCACTGACTCCCCCATTTGTGTTTACTTTCAGTTCTTTCCTCAGCAGGTATGCAATCACTTAACAAAGATTTTTGCTTCTTTTTTTACAAACTTAGTCTTTTGCAGTATGAATACTGCATTTTTGTAAATTTACTGTTAAATATGAAACATACACTCACTAAAATAAACACAATATACTGATGCCGCACAACACTCCTTCAATGAATGTTCTATAATTGATGTACCTAGTTTTCTTCTCAGTGTTTTGTATTTTAGTCTACAATAGAAAAATCATGCAGGGGTGCTGCTCGACTTTCATCTGCCCTTATTTTAGAAACCAGGACTACAGGTTTGTGGGAAATCCAATTGTACCTGCTTGTCAGCTTTGTTGTATGTGTAAAGGGCACATCCAGGTAAATGAATGAAAATAAAGAGGCAGAAACAAGAATTCTTTTCAAAGACCATGGCTGAGTGGAGCAGTGTAGATAGGGAAGCACGCTTCATGCCTAACTGGATTTCTCAGATAGTATAAAATAAAGTTTGTGGTTGCTACACATCTTTTCAAAACAATTGGGCAAAAAAGACTGAGAAAAAAATGTGTGTAATTGCAATTTTGCACTATTTTCTACAGAGAGAATCATGTAAGATTTGGGTTTGACCTTAATGTTGAGACTGGCCCTTTAGAAACTGGCCATTTTTGTCTTCCTATAATTCTTATTAGAAAATAGTCTAAATGCTGTGTCTCCACTACAGGACAGATGGCTATGTGTAAACAAAGCAAACTGCACTTGATGTATAGACATACCCTCTTTACTGTCTTTTTTTCCTAAAGAAAACCAATCCAAATAGTGATACTTCCCAGGACAAAAGCAAAAATAATTACTGCTTGCAAGTGCAGAGATGTGTATCCCCATTTGTTAACTAAACCAATGAGTACTGGTTGATTCAGAGAACCACTTAAACAGATTGCCTTCCTGCTTAATTATCCCTTTTTTGGAGGTATATTGCATAATCTAATGTACAACCTAATTTTTTAAGTGTGATTTTCAGCAATGAGGACCAATCACAATGTTATTAAAAACTGTTATATAATTTGGTGGTTTACATTTTTATTTCTAAAATGTGGTTGATATAATGATTTTAATTTTCTTTTTTTTGTTTTGATTGAAAAGATCTTCTATTTTATGCATATGTAAAGTCTACATTTAATTATCAATTTTTGACAACATTAAAGTCTAAAGAACACTTAGAATTTCCTTTTATTCATAAGTTCTCCTTTTCAGAAAACTTGTTGCAACAGATATTTTTACAAGAGACAGAGATTAATTAAATGATACCAATTGTAAAGGCTTTGTTGCCTTTGGTTTTTCACATTAATAATGAGTAACATTGATTGATAGAGCTTGGGGTTGTATTAAATCACAGCTAACTCTTAATCCTTTCTTCTTTCTTTGAAATACAGTATAAACAAAGCATTCCAAACCACTCTTCTATCAGACAGCTGTTTATAATCTTCTCTTATAATGCAAAGGTGAGGGAGTGTGGCGTTACAGAAGAATGCTGAGTCATCAACAAACAAAAAGCCAGAAAACAAAATCCAACCCACCAACTAAACCCATAATTCCTGGTTAATACTTAGTTTCTTATAACAAAACATTTGAGGTTTACTTTATCTTTTCATTTGATTCAGTAGAAACTCTTGTTCCTGCATTACTCTTAAGAAGAGCAGAAATTACAATAATTTTCTTTACATGTAGTTTAACCTGTGATAAAATGCTGTTTGGTATTTTCTCACAAAATACCAAAAAAGCTGCTCACAAAGCTAAAACTGACAAGAAAAACTGTCCAGTTGAAGGTGGAGATCGCAACTCTTTTAAGAAAGGAAAAAGGAGGAGGAGACAGGGTCCACAACTGTCCTTTAGCTTTATTGCAGCTTGATCTTTTTTCCAGCGTAGTTGCTGTGTCGTGTGGGAGAGTGGAAAATGATTAGCACAGAATCATGGCTCTGCATAAAATTATCTCCTGGTATTTGTATGAAATTCCATTAAAATTAAGAAAACCAAGAATGCTTAGAAACGCTCCCATTCAGGAATCGGCTTGTGCTTGGCTCACTACAGTCATTGTGTATAATAATCTTCTGGACATTTGATGACTTCGAAGTCAGTTGTCACCTTGTATAAGTTATAAGTTGTGGAAAAAGTTATGTTGTAGATAAAGTAGAAGATCAATTATTCTTCCCTATAACAGTGTCTAGAATATTTAGGAATCAATTGGTAGAGTTGGAAAAAAGCTGAAATGTCCCTTTTCCTTGCAAAAATGACAATGTGCATTAAGGGGAATCTCATTCACAGGAAAAATATATATTACCCATGTTTCTCTAGTTTTAGAAATACAATGATTTTTTTCTACTTTCTCATTCTCTCTAAATGCATTTTTTCTTAATAATCACCTAACTGTACTTTTCATGGCAATTTTGAGGAATGCTATGTGTGTTTTTAATTGTTCAATGAAGGTAAGAATGCAGTTTTCATGCTTGTTTGGAAAACCATTTTAGACCAAGGAATTGCAGCAAGGGGATAGGATATTTTTAACCTAAAGGTAAGGGTAAAGCAGTACCATCTTGCAAACAACTCTACCTCAGTGGCAGCTAAGTAGCAATTTTAAATGGCATCTTGAATTAAATAAAATCCTTGAGAGATAGAAAGTCCTTGTTAGAGAGAAAGTCTTTCTTCTATCTCCTTTCTCATAAGGTTTGTAGTACTGTAAACATTTGTGACAGAATTAAAGCAGCGTCTTTTTATGTTGAAATAATTGAAAATGTTGTCCTTCCTAAGCTAAAATCTTACTTGAAAATGTTCAGAAGATACATGACAGAACAAGTATTTAAAAGTTAGACTGAAACGAGTTTCAAGTCTCCTTAAATTCAAGAAATGTAGACAAACAAGCAAATCTTTATTTTGTGATTTATAGCTTAAACTTGGGTACAGTCTTTAGCATTCTTAAATATAGCAGAAAGAAGCTCAAAATATAAGTTTATACTTTGATATGCCCTTTTTTATTCTGCTCTAATTGTGACTTCTGATAAAAATTTGTGATTTTTTGAATGCTTAATTTGTGAGGAAGAGGATTGTTTGCACCTAATACAGAATAAATACTAAAGAAGTTCTGCAGAACTGTGAAAAAAAAATCAATATATCTAATTTAAGGCAGAGAGGTACCACATACAGACCCAAGAGATATTCATCAAAAATCAAATAGGATTTTAACATCAGCATGTTCCCATAGATCTGAACATTTGGGAACTCTCTATGGCCTTAAAATGACGAATGGTTATGTATTCCTATCGGATCACTTCTAAATTAGTAGTATCCCATAACCCTTATATTAAATGTGTAGGCTTCACAGATGCTCTCTTCAAATCAACTGGTTATTGATCTGTACATGACATCACTCTAAAAGATGATCTTGGCTTGCAACACTCATACATAAATAAATACAAGAAAAGACTTGGGGTCTACCAGTTTCAACAGCATTATTCAGACCTCCTCTAACCTTTTATAGAACAAATTTTTTTGTAATTTCCAAAATTATGTCATCTCATCCCTGTTTTGGCTTACATCCCTCTACTCCCTAGTTATGATTACTCACCTAAAAAACTAAGGCATTATTCATTCTTATCCTTACACAATGTTATCCTTACATTGTTGTCCTGTGTAAAAAGATATATTTAAATAGCCAAGCTTGAAATTCAAAGCCATAGCTCTTGCTTACTAATATATCACCATTTCGCTCTTCTATAAGTCACCAAAAATGGTGATTCAAAGTATTGGTTATATGGTTTTACTTGTATTATTGTGCTGCTCCTTGGGACATTTATTTAAAATGGAATATCCTCAGCAGAAATATGTTCTTTTTCCCCTTCTTAATTCAACTTACTTTCACTATCAGAGGTAGATTTTACTCTTACGTTCGTGATGAAAGGGTGATTTATAGGACTGAACAAAAATCTTCCATCTATAAATAATTGAATGTAAGTGATATGTGAATTCCAGAACATAACAGAATGATCAAAAGGAAAATTTATCAAATATATTCAATATATGTTTTAACTGAAAAGTTGCCATTTCTTTGAGGAAATGTTTATAAAATAATTATGATTAAACAGATTTCATTGAAACACTGAATGTTGCAATGGATCTTTTACCATGTTGCCCCTGATTTTAACACTTTTGAGTTGAAAGTGTTAAGTTAAAACTTGCTAAGTTTTAACACTTGTTGGGTCAACTGGTATTAATATAACATTAGGAAAAATTCCCCTCCTGAGAGGAAATCTAGCTAAACAAAACGATGTTTAATGTTTCATATTATATTTATTTAACTAAAATGGCTGATTAGATGTTAAACAGAACAGAGGTTAATGATCTTTGTTATTGGTACTATAAAAATTAAGAAAGAATAAAATAGGGTTAATGATGTGTCCCATTATTGTTATTACGGGGAATAAACACATGCTGTTGTCCGCTGCACTGAAAAATCGGCCCCAAGATGTAATTAGCAAAATTATGTTATTGTCTAACCTTATGCTGTAATTAATTACTCATCACTGTATTTTTTAGTGTGGATTCTATGTGTTTTAGTTAGGTCTTCGACTCTGTATGTAACAAATTGGGGAAATAAACTCATATTTGATTTAATCCAACCAGTTTATTAGAACTGTTTTTTATTGTGTAAATAGAAAATAGGAGACTTCATAGGACAAAAGGTGACTAGGTAGAGGAAAATCTGAATTTGTTCCTCATCTTGTCTTTTCATTTTCCCTTTTATTTTGAATATCCATATTACAGCAAAGTGCCCACTGGGAATTAAAAAAGAAATCAACTGGTGAGATAAAACTATTTATTATTGGTTCTTTTTGTTATGATTGTGTGTGCCAGCCCAGAACAAGACCTTATTGTGCCAGGCTCTTTACAAACAGAGAATACCAGATGGTCCCACCTCTAGAGAGTTTATAATCTGAATCAACAGGGTGAATGATGAGGCATAACAGAAAAGAGTAGTGTGAACAATGTGATGGCAGCAAATGTTGTATTAGTTCCATAATTTCTTGCTGGAAGTGAGGAGGGAGGGGTCAGTATATTTGGATTGCTGGATTACTGATGGATTACTTCTCACATGGAGGTGGTGATCTCAGCACTTTGCAGCACTGAGAATACCTTCAATGATGACACTGGAAAGCAGCCTCCTGGCTACACACTCCTTCCCCAGCTCCAAATTGCCCCTGCAGCTCTGTTTGGAGGACTAAAAAGGTGCAGAAATAAAGAAGAGGGTGACTGATATGGGTGTCAAGAAGAGATGAGCTGAAACCACTATAATGGTAGGACAAGTTAGAAGCAAATGGAACCATATTTTTAGCCAGAGTAAATTACTGCTATGGCCACTTCTACTAATTTTTATACAGGAGAGGGTGGTGATGATGTCTTCTCCCTGGTATCCAGTGACAGTACATGTGGGAACTGTTCAAAGCTACACCAGGAGGGTTCAGACTGGACATTAGGAAGCATTTCTTTACCAAGAGGGTGGACAACATTGGAACAGGGGTCCTGGAAAGGCAGTTGGTGTCCTAAGCCAGTCAGTATTTCAGAGACATTTGGCCAATGCCCTTAACATGCTTTAACTTAGTCAGCCCTGAAGTGGTCAGTCAGTCGCATTAGATGGTTGTTGTAAGCCCTAACTGAAGGAAGACTTCTATTCTATTCTATTCTATTCTATTCTATTCTATTCTATTCTATTCTATTCTATTCTATTCTATTCTATTCTATTCTATTCTATTCTATTCGCCAGCCTTTCATTCAGTGGAGCATAAGAAAAAGTAAGACCCTACGAAACACACAGTCCTGCCTTTCCCTACTGTCAAGGAGAGCAAAGAATACATTAGTATGTGATTTAAATTGTATTTGCTCAATTGAATGAGGTAATAATAAACAACAAAATAGGTTGTAAAATAAGGACCTAAATTAAAAAAAAACCACCTCTTTTAAAGCACACTTCAATAGTTCTATCAGCTTTATATTTTATGTATTATAAAACAAGGCTCAAGTTTTAAAGAAATGGTAAGAATTTGTTTTCAAAAAATATTTTTTGTAATTTTTGGACATTGTATTTTGTTTTATCAATCTAAATTTGTATTCACAACCTTTTTTTAAATTTTAATTCTAATAGTTAACTTTTCTAGCATAATGAATCAAAAAAGCAGAAACACTTAAAGTGACCTTACATATATTTCAGGTCTGTTAAAATCAAGCTTTATGTATATAGATTATGTAACTATGTTGTGGAACTTTCACTGTAGGCATTTTGAGGTAAAGACATTATCAGAAAGAAAGACAAAATTTAAAAAATAGAGGATGTCTATTTTAGAGTTTTTACAAGTTTTCTAATACTTCTATAAAGAAGGAATGCCAACTGAAAAGAAGAAATTATGAGGTAAAAAAGACTGATACATTTTAATGAATGACTAATTTTTAAAGCATATGTATCACATACTGTAAGTTCTTTTCTTCCACAATAAGAAAGAATATGAAGTGAAGAAGAGTTATTAATAAATTAATATAACATACATTGTGTCACTGGAGAGGAGCCACTCCAGATTTTCTGCACTTAGTTAAATTTAGTGTGTAAAAAGTAGTTTTCATGTGAGTTTTTTAAGCATCACTTGCTCCTATATTATACAATCAGAATTTTTAACTTCTGTTTTGTGATTTGTCTTAAAGATAGGGATGTAGTTTCAATAAGATGTAAGAAATTATTTGAAAGGTGTCAGATCTTACCTTGTCTTGAATAAGCTTGTTTTCCAGAAGCAGGTGTTTAGTACCTTCCAATCATTAGTCTTTTACCCAGTTGTGTCAATAATACTGAGAAAACTTTTGCACTCTGTAAAAGAGTCTGGGAACTCACACTGTTAATCTTTCATTTGCAAATCTTGACAAAAGTGAGTTGACAATTCTTATGACCTTAATGGTGACCCTGAATGAACAGATACCACCATAAAAACCACATCCTTTGGAGAAACATTTATTTTACCTGTAGAGCAATTATTTAATTTTCCTGTTGACAGGAATGAAGCCATTGTTTCCCATGTTGGTGTGTGCTGTATGAGCAGAACAGATGAAAGCAGAGAAAATTCTTGAATGATAGCAAAAGCATATATCTAGCTGGGTCTGAGGACTTCAAACTTCACTATTCTCATCATGAACCTCACCATTTTAAGCTTACTCTTTCACTGTCATGCTGGTAAGGTACTTAATACTTCCATGCAGCTGTTTATGTGTATTTCTGTATAGTCTGCTTTGCTTAAGCAGACATGAGGTATGTCTGCTTCTTACTTCATCTGCATATAATCTGTAGCAACAGGCTCCTCAGTTCAATGAGGCATTTTGAAATGACAACAGCAAAAATTGTGTCAATAAGAAAATGTCCTATTTTTTTATTTGCATTTGTATTTGTTACAGAATATTTTTTAAAAGGTGTGTGCATCATGCTTCAATTTATAAAATCATCTCCTTTTGCTTTCATGTCAACCTCAGTGAAGGTGTTTCTTGGGTAAGGATGGTCTTAAGCATTTAGGTGGTGTTTTGATTCAGAAGCTGTCATGTTTTGCACCAGAAAACATATAGAGTTATGCAAATATGTGCATTATAGACACTTTTAGAAGAAGCTGGCATTTAGGATGTAAGCTGAATTATTTCTTCCATAAACAGACTTTTAGGATATTTTGTACAAAGGAACAAAACTGGAGACAACATTTGATGAGTGAAGGAAGAGCAGTAACTCAGGCTATCAAACAGAAGACATTAAGTGATCATTATTTATATGGTGTTTGTTTTCCTTCCTGTTGTCGGTCTTTTTGTAGTTGTTTATTTTCCTGATAACTGTTTTTTGCTTTCATCATTAGAATTATATTGTTGACCCAATAGGTTAGTGTTTCCATGGATGTAACAAACAATAAGCATAAAAGAAATCAGTAACATGAGAAAATCAAGGATCTTTTTGAGTGGTATATTTTGCTTAGACAGTGAATCCGTATTTTTGATTCAGTCACTGTATGCCAGCATATTGGCCTACTGAGTGGAGACTCAAAATGTCCAACTATAAGCAGCTTCCCTTGCAAAATATAAAGGGATTACGGATTAAACCTTTCAAGTCAGAGATTTATTTTCCTATATGACTAAAAGCCATAGCTCATGGTCTGCTTCTTTTTTCTAGTTTTCCAGTATCAGCTATGCTCTTAACATCTTTGATCTTCCACCATTCACCATTAAATGCCAGATAACTTGTTTAATAGGCTAATTTTCCTTTTTTGTTTTTCCACTTACGGCAACATCCATGACATTACAGCCCTTTAATTTCTCCAGTGAAGTATGGTGTCAAAAGGAAAAATTTCTAGAGCCACATTTACAACAGTGAACTTCCCAGGTCATCTAGAAATGTGTTTTCTCTAAATAGTTTGGATTATAATCTATTGTTACTTTTTCTGGGAAAGACGTAGTAATTGGTATAATGTCACTTTGGCTATAAGCATTATTCTAAATCAAACAAAGAATTTTTATGTATATATTTTTTTATAATTATATATGTTAATTCCTTTTATGCACTTCAAATTTGTTGTCCTACAGAGAGTACAATGCACAAGCATATGGAAAAAATGGGAAGGAGGTAAAAAAGTCTGTCCTCTTTGGCAGCTGAGAAAACAGGAAGCAATGAAGGGAAGTGCTGGTTTAAGGAGCATGGATCTCACCTTCTCCATATCCATGTCCAAAGCAGTGCTGATTTATCATGTATTCCACCTTCTATTCATTATGCTCCGAATCTGAGAAGATAAAGAGTATCAGTCTAGAGCTTTGCAGTGAGGGTGTTGCCTTGAAGTGGCTACCTGAAAACAGAGGCTAGACAAGATTAAGAGAATATAAGCAGGTATTTATTCGAAGGGCCTTCAAAGGTATACCCTGGGCAGTCAAAATCCTCCAAGGGGCTCCACTCAAGATGGACCCTGGATCACAGGTTTTTCACACTCTTATAAATTTAGTTCATTTGCATATAAGGGTTGATTCTCCAATTATAATTTCAGGTAGGGATGTAATTACCTCAAGTTTGCTCCCCCTGACAGAGTCTTTAGTTTACATATTTTGGGGTCTGGGACCACAAGGTATCCTTGAGTTCAGGCCCAGAGAGGGTTTGTTATGTCTAACCACCATGAGAGAACAGTAGCTAACAGGTCATATCAAGTTTCAGAGTTACATACTAAGCAGTACGGGATTTGAAAAATATAATAGTTAAAACAAAACCTAAGTCATCAAGGGAATTATTCTTTTGTCCTCTGACAGTGGCCTCATCAAATGCCAACAGAGAATCATAAAAACACTGAGTCTGAAGTCCTGAAGTCTGATGTACATTGCTTGCACAGTAAGAGGGGGTTGAAGTGTATTTATTGAGTTCAGACTCAACAGGCTCACAGCATGCAGGTGTAAAGGATGGTCCCCAGTTTCTAAATGAAACATCTGGTACCATCTGAGATGTTCTGAGATGCCTGGGATATTCATGTGGAGACTCCTTTCTCTATTTCCTTCTTGTTTCTTTTATCCAAGCCCGGTTAGAAAGGTTGTGCACAACTCTTATTGGAAAAAAAAATCAGAAATACATATTTCTACATTATAAATTCAATCTCTAATGAAGTGCTATTTATTGTTTTTCAGATCCATTTATTTTGCTGTATTTTTTGATACTTTTGCACCCTTCAGGAAATCACAGTGAGCCAGTACTACTGAGAAACAACAAATAACACAGGGACAGGAGTGAGCCATGACAAACCACTGAAATTTAGGTTCTTACACTAACTTGCAGTTTGAGGTCCAAGTTTGAAGGAGATGTCCTGTTGTCCTGTGTTTACACGCAGAGGAGGCTAATCTTGTGTTCAGACATGAGAAAAAATAGCATAACTCTTGTCCCCTCTTCTTCCCGTAGTCCTCCAATAACACGCACATTGTTCACTTTACAGTGCATTGTCACAATTCTCTCCTGGCTTCTACATCTTGCTGGAAAGGTATTCCCACAGGAAATTGGAGAAATCCTGCAACACTACACCAAGAATGATAGGTGTGCTATATTGAGGGGTCAGAAGGTAGAGATTAATGAGAAGGAAGCAAAATGTCAGCAAATCTCTGCCAGAACATCTATGCTATCTACAGGAGGAAGTGAATGATGGGGAAGAGGGATAAAATGTGTTTATTTTTTGCTGTAAGAAAGGCCAGAGGTGACCTTATCCTAGGTTAGTACAATATGCTCAAAAATGAGACATCCATAGCTCTCAAAGTTCAATTTTTTTATTTTTCTTTTTTTTTCTGTTGATGAGGAAAATAACAAAGCTTTTGAAGAGGCTTGATGTAGCAAAACTCATTAGCAAAGGACATGACATCAGTAAAATTTGAAATTTATTTAGGGGAGGCAAGGAACTATAACCTGATATTGGATAAAGGAGCAGGAAGATTTAGACAAAATTTGAAAATGTGTGTCACTATCTCTCCAAAATATTTGC
This sequence comes from Vireo altiloquus, assembly GCA_013396875.1. NCBI lineage: Eukaryota > Metazoa > Chordata > Aves > Passeriformes > Vireonidae > Vireo > Vireo altiloquus. Next base: position 443,519 of record VZRF01011678.1, read on the forward strand.
CAGAGGATCTTAGAGTACTTTATAAATGTTAGTGACACTGACTCATAAGTTATATTTTGCTTATTTTACAATGAATAAATATAGACACATATACTAAATATATACAAGAGATTTATATGTAAATACTTACCTTTCCTAATCAAATAAGTCCAAAGAAATTCTAACAAGATATTTTTAAAATATGTTAACTGGCAGTATCACGTAATATGCTGAAAGATTATAAAAATTGTATGGTTTATACATTAAGAAAATGAATGGCAACTATTTACTCAATCTACTGCATCAAGTAAAGCTGAAAACTCCTAACATTGTCACAGGTAACTGAAGTCTACATTATGAGGCATATTTTTTGGATCAGTCCAAGTCTGGAGCTTGCCATCATTATTTCAACTCAAACAGAAATTTTGGAAACTGTTATGTGTAACTGTAAGGTGTATTTTTAACCTGGGGTCACTACAAGGTAAAGACAAGGAGTAATACACAACTTGACCTGCCACAGGAATTCCAGATAAAACCCCAGAAGTTGAGTCAGAGATAATCACAAGATCTGGAATCTAAATAACAAACTGTTCATATATCTACCTGTCAGCTGTCTTCCTCTAAGGGAGGAACACAAGGTCACTGAAATGGCCACTTTCCATCCCTTGTTTTTACTGGACATACAGTGGGTAAATGGAGAATCAAATATTTACAGGAAAATACTTTTCCATGAAGACTAAGTGATTTTATTTCAAATATTTGTTAGTTAGCTTTTTTGTCCTTTTTTGCAAGTTCACATAAAATGTAATAAGCTAATCAAGGAAATACAGTTAATACTCTTCTCAAGAGTATTTTCACTCTCAAGAGTATTTCCAAGTTTAATTAAAGGAATATGTTTCAATTAAATAAATCAGGTATAATTTTTTTTAATAAATGGAAATGAGAATTTGTGGAAGAAAATACAGAATTAAAAAAATGGAAGGTGGATCACTGAGATCAGTAGAGCAGTTCTGCCTGGAACAGTACAACACATATCAACAAGTGTGTGTTATATAGAAGCAGTACCACTGCCCTCCCAGTAGTATTCCCTTATACATTTAAAAAATATCTCAAATTCCTAGATCCAAAACCATTTTGGTTTAGGATACTCTAACATAGTCATGTCTGTGGCTATTCTGGTAATAAGAGATGTAATATTTATTGTCTAATAACAATGCTTAAATGGATGGGTAATGTTAGGTTGTGATGTCACAATGCCAAACTCTCAGACTTTGTTACTCTCAGTTTTCTGAAAAGACAGATGTTGAAATGGTTAGAATCAAACATCTTTATCTGAGTTTTTCTCCATTACAGGGAGACTGATTATGTTCAGAAGCAAAAGCAAACAAGCTATGATCTTAGCTCTGCTAGAGTGTTTAATCCATGTTCAGTGGCCCTTACACTTGCAAACTTTGGAGAACCAGGAAGGAAAGTGGGAAAAGAAACGTTGCTTTGCTGAAGTTGGATAATTTGAGAAAGGGTATTTGTGTGTTCCAGGTATGTTGTGCAGCAATACTTTTGTGAGCCAACAGAAAAACAGAAATTATTTTGGTGCTGTGCCTGTGCTCCTGTCCCTCCTACAATTGATATTTTGCAGCCATGTATTTATTTTTCACTGCCACAGCTGGCTTTAGAACAGTCCTATTCTCATTTTTCAGGGGCAGGGAGGGAACTGTGAGCTGCCTGGGTTCACACAGGACGTCAGTGCAAGAACAGGCAATGGAGCTCTATTCTCCTGGGCCACGGCGTTGGCATTCTGACAACTGAACCCAACTTCCTTCTCCTGGAGCCCGTACAGGACACAGAAATGTATTCATCTGGCAAAGAGGGAGGGGAACCCCTGCATCCCTTCCTTATTTTGTTTTTATTTTGGATGGGACAGTTGCAGTTCTCATGCAGGGCAAGGTTATAAAGCTTGATGATGAGTAACCATGTTTTTCAGCACTTCCTAAAGTTTGTTAAGGGTGAATTCCAGACAGAGCACAAAATGCCACCACACAAGAAGTCAAACCAATGCTTTTACCAAAGTATATGATGAATGTTAATAATAATTCATTTTTGGACACTATGCATCTCTATGGACTATAATTTATCTTAATATGCATATAATATAACTGTAAAAGTAAAAGAAGCATTATGAATAGCATATGTTTAGTCAAAAGGTTTTTTCCTTTTCTCTTTCTTTTTTTAACCTCATTTTATTAATATAGGTTAGAAAACACATCTAGAAGCTTTTTATAGTTGAGAGAAAAGTCCATTGTTTTGAATGACTTCATGATCACGCTATTTATAAAAATGAATTTGTTTTCCTGAACTTCTGAAAAATGTGCCTTCCTGGTTAAGTTAACTTTATGTGTATGTAATATATTGCTGTACCAAAATAGAGTATGGTAGTAATATTTTATCATAATTATCAGTGTCAGTATTTTTTCTTGCTAGTTCTGTTAAGGTAGTACTGTTGTTCTTCAGATGTTGTCTCCATAAAAATGAGACCACAGGTTCTTTGTGGGAAAACGTGTATTTTTCTCATATACAAGATGTGTATCTCTATTACTTTTGTAGATTTAACACATTTTCATGATTTAAAAATTTGCATTCATTTTCTGCATTTGAAGAAAGCTGCAGAACATTCTAAGAAATGCAATTGACTTCAGCTTTCCTGTGAACCTGAGAAGCCTGGTTTTCCAGCCCAAGGTATATCTTGGTAGTCCTTTTTGTTTCTTACTTCAAACTAAATTGATTGAATGCTGGCATGTGTATTTTTGTGTGGTTGATTGTGCTTTGTAATAAGCTGGATTTAAGTAGCAATTGATAGTAAATGTTGGAATAGCAAAAGCAACAATGTAGAGAATTATTATTTTCCTAAGTTTTTCAGTTCCATAGTGAGCTTAAAGCAGAAAATATTTTTCCTTTGGCAGTGCACTGTGTGTACAGTGTCACAGCAGACAGTGGAACCAAGGGGCAAATCTGATACATGCTTAATGCCTTATAGACATTTCTGTCTTAATTTTGTTATTATATATATACATTTCTCATAAAGGAAAAAAATTTAAAGGCATGAAATGGAGGTAGGAAAAATTTTAAGACAATTACAAAAGAAAAATAATTTGATAATCAACGTGTATTTTTTAATTCCACTTTGTTTTATTGAGTACAGAAAATTACATATTAAAGCCATATTTGTTGTATCTAGGAGGAAAGTGGATAGAAGAAATTCTGAAGAATTACACAGGGAAGGAAGGGGATTTTTGAAAATTCAAATAGTGGTGAGCGAGGTGAAAATATAAACTGAAGATGCTTTTAAAATCAACATTTCTTTCTTTGTGAAAAATAGAAGGCAACAGTTTCGTCACTTAAATTTAGCCCTGGTCACTGTAGGTACCAACTGATCTTGCAGTTGCTGTAAGAGCAATTGGCTCTTTAGGAGGCTGGAAAAAACCCCACTAACCTAAGAGTAGCTTGGTCATCTCAGGGAGTTTAGCTGTTTGTATTCTGTGCAATCCTGTTACCCCATAGTGACAATACACAGGGACAGCTATTGCATAGCTGGTCTCGGTTGCAAGCCATTCATAAGCTGAGTAGAGTTAGGCAGTTTAAATATCAATGTCCTATGGATGTATTTATAGATAGATATTTTGCGTCAGCTCAGGGAAGAAGATGCATTTCCTACTGAAGGATACCAGTGATCCACCAAAGCTAGAGCAAAGAGCTTTACATTTTATACTGTTTACTATCCAGTGAGATTAGGAAATTCTTAGAGTAACAAGGAGGCATCAATGTACCTGTAAAAGGTGCAAGGTTTAAGTGTTTTGAATAAATGCATTTGTTTGCTTATACATAGATCTATCCATATTCGCCTATCTACCTGAAGCTGGCTAAATTTAAGCATAACTTAGAAATTTTTTAACTATGGTGATCCCTTCCCCAAAATTATAAATTGGATTCTGGGGACTTAATATCCTGTAACAAGTTCTCCTGCTTCCCAACATAGTTTGCTTTATCTGAAGGCGCAGAGAAGATATCCCTATTTGAACTTCATATTTTAAATGGAGACTTGTCACCACAGAAATCACACAAGCTGAATCTATTTTCTAGTAGTTTTTTCTGGCAATGAAGCCTCCCTGTTTAACAGCAAGCTATTAGGAGTTCTTTTCAAAATTTGTGGAACTATCTGTTATAGTTATAACTTCAATTGTTAATCACCATCAAGACTACAATAAATTGAGAAAAGAGATTTTGGGGGCAGAGGGAGAAATAGTGTCAGTCACTGGAAATTCCACTGAGTGCAAAGCAAAGGAAAGGGAGAATTACAAATGCTCTAAGTTGGATTACCAGGAGAATTCTTCTAAACTTACATAGTGTTAGTACAAGAAAGCACAGTCTCCAAGAGATTGTTGCACTATTGCGCAAATCCATTGCAGGCATTTTACTATTAACCAATAATAAATTAAAACAGGGAATATGTTATAAACTAACCTAATCATTGTAGGAGAACAGTCTCCCTGGAAGGAATGCACATGCTAAGCAAACTTCTCTCATTTCCTGCTTGCTAAGGGACTGAAGTTAGTGAAATGACCTGGAAAATAGTCCTACCTAGCTTATCCCACAGGGCAATATGCCCAGTAAGGCTCATTAGTCCCTGGTGATAGCGAAGAACCTGGATGTATACCCAGATTCTGTTCTACCATTATAGATACAGTAGAGCAGGAATAAAAAGACCACACTTTCCTTTGGAAAGACAAGCATGTAGCTTGAATGGAAGGAACTTCTAAGTCAGCATGAAAAACATAGTACACCAAAAGTACAATTTCCCATTGTGGAGGGCATGCATTACATTCATCCTTCAATAAGAAGTGATAAATCCAAGTGGGAAACCAGCAAAGCATCAACCTTCCACAGAACCTGTTGTGCATTTTCTACAGCATTTTCATCAGTGTGTGGGATTTCTCACAGCTGCTGCTAAATGATAGTGACCAGTTAAGATGATGTGTAATTTTTGGATTTATATTGTGAGTATTCAGTGAAGTAAATGCTGTCACTTTCACACATATTTTCACACTATTACATGTCATCCAACATACCATTAGCTTTTCATTTGGTCCACTTCAGAACACAGTGCTTGCCTGGTGTCACCAAATAAATGTGGCCATGTAAATATGACAGTAACATTTTCTTCACAGAGAACACTGTCAGACTTTCATAATTTATTAGTCACTTCTTAAAATGCTGAAAAAAACAAACTTTCCTGTGATATCCACTTATGTTCAGCTGGTAGTATGAAACCAGAAGTTATTATCTACCTACTGGACCATAAAGAATTTTTCAGTAGGGTGCTATCCAGTCCCTTTGAAACTTCATTATGTTCAAAAATCATTCATAACAATACCAATTTAGAGAACCTGGAGGTAGATACCACTATTACCAAGGAAATCATATATGAAGAAAGGTATCCATCTTTTTCATACATGTTAGCCTTATCCTTTAATGCAAATTACTAATTTTGATTTTCCTATACCTTCTTCCTTGTGATCCTCCTACAAGAGATATTTGAGAATTTTTTTATTGAGTGGAAGACAAAAATATTATAAGGAAATACTAATATTCAAATTGTTTCTGATCTTTCTTGGTCTTAATGCACTTAGATCCAAATACACAATATTTTCACACTCTAAAGTCAGTAGATTTGAATTTTTATACTTGTGGATAGAAACTAATATCATCAATCTATGGTAAGAAATTGTGGATTCTTACAACTACTTTCTCTCATAACAGCACACTGTCCTGAGCCCTGTACTTCCTGGTAAGTAATGTCACAGAATTGGCTTCCTCACTAAATATTGGATGTTATAGTTAAGAGAAACACAAGTATGGAAAAAAATCTTAACATCACCTGGCATCACCTGGCATATTCTTTGGTCTGTCAGTCATCCTCTCTAAAACATGAAATCTGGTGGTCCTTACCATGTTGCACTATGCACAGTGACTGCACTAGCCTCCATCTCCTTAGCATCACTTCTTAAAAACAAATTCTTATTAGCATTCTGCTCCTGAACACATGTCAGAAGTCATTAAATGTAGCTAAGCAACTGCATGTAGCTGTCCCTTACTCCATGTATTCAGTGTCTAGGTAGGTCCATCCATGTATCAAATTTAGGCAACTGTAATATGAATCAATATTATTCTTCATGCATCATCAACAGCAATCTCATAGGCTAGCACAGCCCATAGGTTAGAATAAATTAAGTGATAACTTCCCTGATGAGATGAAATCAAGGTGGATTTCTAGAATTCCAGAAGAACATTATTTTCTAATGGTTAAGGCAGATGTTTTTTTCTCCATTGAAAACATAGAGATATCGAGATGAGAGAATGTGCTGTCATCATTTTGGAAGGCAGTAATAAATTTATTATTAAAATTTTGTTTAGGAAGAATATTATGCTTTATTGTAATTACTAGTGGTTATACAAAGAGCCATCCACTGTATTTATGAACACTGTGAAAAGTGGGACCAGGTTTTCTGGAACTCCATATATAATGACTTTGTTGAACTCAGGTTAATTATGAGGGAGGCCCATCTGAGAGAGAAGGTACACCACAGAACAAAAGGGATCCATTTTTTTCATCTACTATTTGAATTTCATCCTTTCTTCTTTCATCTGTTTTCATCTTATGGAAGCGATTATAAGTGCTAATGAGACATTTGATCTTGCTTCAGGCAGTCATTTTCTGGTTAACACAACAGAGGTATCAAGCATCTATTTTGGTATTATAGGAAGTCAGCAGGCTGGGGTCACATATTCTTTTCTCTTATACCTACCTAGTTGCAGCAATCCTCTGTCTGGTACTTGAAATACTTACTACACTATTTTATTTTTCTGTCTGCACCTCTTATATGAACTCCTTGCCACTAATTTATGTCAGGAAAAAATATGACTCTTACAGGTGTTTCCAATTTAGAAGCCAGTCAGAAGTATTTGAAACTTTTTTTTCTTTTGGGAGCTAGTTCTACTCAAGTCAAAAATTGCAGACGTGTTGTTTAGTTCAAGAAACAAGTGGTGACTGATGAGCAGAAGTAGCATTTGAACCTGAGACCCAATGAGTACAGTTCAATAAATTGGGGGATCATTCTAAAGAGAACAATACTGTTTGAAAACATGATTTCTTTCATGTTGACTTAATTCTTCAGAAAACATAACCAAACCTGGCAGTTCTGATCCATTCATTTCATCAGTCTTATTTATCAAAAGAAAGTCAGAGAATGCTTTTGGACCTGTCTTCCTCAAGTGCTGATAATTATCTGTATAGACAGTGCTGTCTGTATTACATAGTACACCCAGTGGAATGGGGAATACTACTGAAATTTATAGGAAGCACCCTTGAGAAGACCCAAGGCACCAGGCAAATCCCAAATATTTCATCCATTAGTATGAATTTTGTTTTTGAGGAAATAACCCTTGTTAATCACCACTGCCCTTTCATTACGGTACAATCAGTGTCTCATTGCTAACTTGAATGTGGAGCTCTTCTAGTGCCTACTTTCCATAAATTAAAGTTGGTGCCAATTAGCCATTTATAGGAGACAGACTTGTGATATCTTTTCAAGAAATAAACACATGAGAACAGTGAGGCTAATTAGTGGAAATACTTTCCTATAATCCACCTGTTCTAGGTAATACCATTAACTTTTATAAACACTCTTGCTCTGAGGCTGATAGCAAATGCTGCTAAGTATGTCTATATGCATAGTGTGGTGGTCAATGAAATGTGCTCCAAAGTCTTATTACAAAGCAGAATAGAATTTTAACATGCCTATTCAGTAGGCAAAAACAAGTTCAGGAGATGCTTTCACTTTCTCACACCTAATACTGGAGAAAAACTTTGGGCTTAACAAATAGCTTTTACTGGAACACTCAGAGCATTCAAAAATTAGGAAAAAAATCCCTCTGGGCTTTGTTTTTGATATGTGGAAGAAGGAGAATAGGCCTAGAGAGAAAAGAATAAATTTCTCAAACAAAATCTTTAAAAGTAAGTGGTTTGCCTAGCATTTTCCAGGATTTCTTTTCCCCCAGGTCTGTCATTTTAAAAATCACCAGATATTAGTCAATTCCTTATTTGGGAGCACCTTTTTAAGCACTGGATTTTTAAAAATCTGATTTTAATTCTGTGACTGAACATTGTTGTTTAATTGAATGACTGTGATTTTTAAAATCAGGCTTCCAATGTAATAAATTATAAGCATGAATCTTCCTTATATAATTAACCATTATATTTACTTGATGAGTATTTGGAGTTTCAAAATTTCAAAGAAACTTTAGATTGAAAAAATTAATTCTGAGGTTTTCAAAACATTTTCAAACTTTTCAAAGATCGCTAATGTTAGTAATATTTCATTAAATATGTCTGCTAGCAAACACAGTATTCCTGGAATAGAAAGACAAATCAAATGTAAAGAAAATCGAAGCATATTAATAAAGCTGAAATTAAAATGTACAGAAATCCTGTTTTTCTGATTATCCTGCAGGAGCCTGTAAAACTGAAGATTAGAATGTAGAGCCACTTAGTGTATTCTTATTATTCTTAACTTTACCATTATGTAGTCCTACTCAAATTAATAAGGACACATGCATACATAATGTTAGCTCCAGTAAAAAACATCAATCCTACAAAAAACTTATGCCTTTAGGTAACAATTAGATGAATTAATTTTACTCAGAATATGACTCCTAAACACAGTTATTGAAGATTATTTTCAGGACCTATACTCACATTAGAAAATCATTAGGTTTTAAAGTGTTTTTTGAAAATGTTAGATTTTGTTAAGTCTACTTAGGGGACTGTTAGGGAGGAGAGGATACATATTTTTTAAACTGGACAAGTTTCTCACACATGCTGTCATATTTAGAATACTGTTTCCTGACATAGCACTATTTTCCTTCTTCGGAATATGACTACACATTTCAGTAGTCTTCAAATTCACAGGCACATGTCAGCTTCACCAGCTGCTCATTAGTTTGTGTATTTTAAAGAAGGTAGGCAAATGCAGAAAGCTTGTTTCTTATCGAGTGAATCAAGCGTGAAGTGTGAAGATAATAATGAGGAAACATAATGGGTTAAGAGGAGAGAACTCCCACATTTAATTCCTTCCTGTTAGATGAGCTCCTTCATGACAGTGGGATCCTTGTAATGTGCACATTTATAGCACAACGTTTCTTATTTTAAAAGAGCTGTGATTCATTGTATGGAGGTGGAGAGAACTGAGAAGCTTTTGCACATTAACAATTTTAGATTAAGAAAAAACCCCTTTTTTCCTTGCCTTTGCATCTTTGGTAGAACTTTATGAGACAGAGTATTTAAGCATGATGGTTAATTTTATATCATATTCGATCCTGCCACCAGTTACCCTCTACTTCTGCAGGCTGCTTACTCTGTCACCGAGTATTAGATGTATTACCCACAGAGCAGTAATTACATTTGACACATAATTATTATGGTTTTGATGACAAGAAGGCCTTTTCTTTTCCTGCTTTCATAACATATACTCCTGAAAGTGCTGGCTGGCTGAATACGGTTAGTTTAAAAGCACTTGGATTTAAATTGAACCCTGGGACAAAGAATGAAATGAAAAGAAAGAGCGAGCACATTTGAAAATTCCACAGATGATCTCACACAGTCGATTCTGAAAAGGAAAGAAAGCCTTTAAGTGTTGTTAATGCAAAAGGAGAAAGAGCTGCCGGGCTGCAGCCATGCCAGATCCCCAACAGGAAAGGAGTGCTTTTAAAGTTAATAAACTGAAGGTTTGGAAAAAACGGAGGCTCCTGGCAAGGCCACATAAACTACACAAATGAGTTTCTAATCTTGCCACATGGGCATTTTTCCAACTCTGCACTCTGAGTCACCCCCAGCTGCAGGCCTGGATGAGCACTTTAATAATCCTTAGTCTTTTTTTTTTTTAAATGATCGGCACCAGAGTATCATGTTTCTGGAGCCTGGAGGCTGTATGGTATTCAAATAGGGTGAGTTCTTGAAATTCCTTCAAACCTACCTGCAGCTGCCTCTGCCTCTCTGCTGAGGTTAGAAAAGCCGGACTTGAAAACTTTGTAATTTACCATCATCTTCTTCCTCCCTCATCTCCTCTTGATTTCTCACAGTGCACACAGGGTAAAGCCAGGCTGGGAGGAAGCAAAGCATTCTTCCTGTCTTTTTAAAAAGAAATAAAAGTTAACAAGACATGGACGGGGCAATGTCTATGCTAGGAATCCTTCTCTGGGAATTGAGTGGTTGTGAAGGAAACCTGAGCAGAAAAAAAATGACCTGACTTCCTCCTTGGATCCAAGAGCTGAGCATCAGCATCTGGGAAGCTTGATGTAAAGGGTATCCCTCCTACTGATGTGAGCTCTTCAATCAGTGCCGAGACAATGATAATCAAATTAACGCACTATAAAGCAGCTCTAATTTTAGCCTGGTTTGTTATTGTAAGAGTTCGTAGGGAAGGGTAAAGGGGGAGGTGAAGGCTGCTACAAATGACTAATGCTGCATTTCAACCTCCTAAGCCATATTTAGTGATGTGGGATATAAACATAAGCTTTCAGGACAATTTTTCCTATTTGGCTTCTGTTTCCTTTCTTCTGTTCCCTCTCCTAAAGATAGCTGCTGAGAGACAGGTAATTATTGCCGGTGCAGCGTGGCAGGCACACCCAGCTCCCCCCAGGGCCGATCCCAGCGTTTTGTGGTCGTCTGTACCATTCCCATGTTTGGCCATGGCCTGCGTCCCGCTGTGCCTTGCTGGGAGCAGTGGGGAAGCTCTGCCCCAGGACTGGGCCACCACCGACACTCCCTGGGATTCAATGCCTGGACTACCACCAGCCCGAGGCTGGAGTCTGTTCAGTGTCACCAGGGTGTCGTGGCCGCCCCTCTTTGTCAGTTTTGACCATTGGATTTGCTTGGGAGTCAAAGTTTGAGTTCATTACCTGCGTGAGGCGGGTTTCGTGTACCTCTGTGGCACTCTGTAAATCCTGAATTCTTTTTCTGCAGCGAGTCCACACATATATGTTAAACAGCAATTCTCTGGGGCTGTCGGAATTGCAGACCAGCCTGAGGCATGGCAGTATGATAAAGTTTTCAGGCCCTGTTTAGTTAAGGCTGAAAATCTGGGACCCAGCCAATCTATACCACTCAGGGCTCTTTTCACAGTCCAAAATGATTTGGCTTAAACATTTCCAACTGTGATGAGGTCTCATTTCAGTGATTATACAGTCATTCACTTTTCCACATCAACATCAAAGTCATTAACAACTGAGTATTATTGCATTGGCTGGAATTCAGTTAAGGACTAGAGGGATGTTGCTCTTTATTAAGATAAATCATTGCCTTGGTTATGTCACCCATGAAATAATCAATTTACTGTGTTGGTTAATTTCCTCCCTCTTTGATCTGTGAATTAAATTCAGCAGATCATTGTTCCACACAACTGCAGTGGAAAGGATGCTTTAAAATAAATGTACCACATTTTCTGATGGTACAAGTCTGGTAACTGTGAAAAACAAGACTGCACGTGGCCTGATCTATTTCATTTCCTTTGAAAGCTTCAGGGGAAAATGAACCAGTAGCAACAATTTGGATGATACTCCCTCAAAATTCCTGAGGAATGAATCAGAGGAAAGAGAAAAGCTAGCAGAACTGATTCTGAGGCCTTCAGAGGAGTTAGGCTGATTTCCAGAGCAAATGAAAATATTTCTATCGAAGTGGAAGGTTATTTCTTGATAGCCTTCATGAGCTTTACTTACCAAGATGTTTACTGTAAGGATTTTTTTTTTTTCAAAAATCTTACTCATAACAAGCTGAATATTCTGAAAAAAATAAAACTACACTGATACCGATGGATATTCTAATCTCCTTTTGCATTGAACTATGCATTCTGAAATTAAACTCTATGTATAAATAATTCCACGTTGACTGTGGAAGTCGCTATGCCTATCAATGAGAAACTTATGAAGTGAAACTAAAGCCCAAACCTGATTCTTTGTTTTGCAGAATTTCACAGCAGTGTGGGTATTCAAGTCTCACTTTTCTAACATTCATCTCTGCCTTTCCACAGATTAAATAGTCCATGCTAATTAAAATCAACACAGACTTCCTCAGTATTTCGCTAGAGTAAGTTCAGATCCATGCCTCTTCTAAAACTTGAGCTCTTTTCATGTGTATGTCCTTTAAACTCAAGACCATGATCCATGGTGAGCTTTGAAAAATAAGAACAGCATATGACGTGATTTTAAGAATTTGAGCTCAGATTATGTTGTAAAATGTGCCCAATATTCTCCTAATGATTGTATTGTTGTGCTGGGCTGGCCAAGGCTAGAAATACTTGGCCAAGTCCACTACTGCATTTCCCAAACTATTTTGCAACAGTGCCACATCCCCTGTGTTAGGCACGTAAACCCCTCATGTTGCAAAATTTGCTTAATCTTTGAAGGAAGACAGTGTAAAAATTGGATGAATTGTTGTGTTATTGCCCAATCTCTCACAATTGTAATGCTAATGTTACTGTAAAATGGTCAGCATCTAGTTTTGTTAGACTGAGGTAAATGGCATGTAGATTTCTGATTGTGGAACCAAGATACGGAATTTCTTCTAAATTTTTACATCTTATAAACCTCTATTTATATAATCTTAAAAATTCTAGAGCATGTATTGGTGACAAGAAATGCTATTATTTTTGAAAGAAAATGCATATGAAAATACTATTGCTGAAATAGTTGAACTAAAATTCCTGACTGAACTAAAAAGAAATCACTTTATTTGCTAACTCCAATTCCCATTACATGAGTAAAATATTTTCACTAATTCTCAGGTCAAAGTTATGAATTAGAGCAATGGATTATGAAGATACAATACTGTTTCATTATGAGAATAACACAATTCACGTAAAAATTAATGAAAGCCAATTGCAGATTGGTTTCTATAGCAATTACTTAGAGTGTTTCTCCTCACATTTAACAAAAATTGTGTGTGATTTCATGAAAGAAAAACAATTTGCATTAACAAATTACTTCAGTGCGTTTGAAAGTCATCTTCATTAAACAAAATATACCCCAGCTGAGTATGCAGGAGAATGAACACTAATGAAAGTTCAAAGTTAAAACTACATAGAAATTCATGGTAAATCAGGATATTCAGAAGATGTGAGGAAGCTTAGTATTGAACAGTTAACTGCAACTGCAGTGAACCTGATTAATGCACATGACAATCCTAAATTGCTTATAAACCGTCTCACTTAACAATCAAATTACTATTTTCTAATTAATTGCATTTGTTATTTTCTCCTTGTCAATTGTTTCATATTCATGGTCCTTTTGCCAGTTAGTTTCCATTTCTAAATGAATGAGTCTAAGAGCAGAAAGTGAAAACATTGCTATTCCTCAAGTGTGATTTCTTATTTTGTTGACATGAATGCATAGTAACTGCAAGTTTCTTCAAGCTGTTGTGGAATATTTATTTTTTAGTTGCCATGAGGTCATACACTTGGAGTTTTTAGATGACAGAAACTCCTGGTGGAGTTTTGAACACATTTAGCTTTTGTAATTCTGCTTCAGGCAGTAGCAGGCAAGTTAAACAATCACTGATTGACTTTTATTAACCGATCTGTAAGGCTGATAGGCTCAGGAATGTAACCTATAGACAGATTCTTGAAATACAGCCGAGACAGGAATCTTAGAGAAATTCCAAAAATAGGAGGTAATACTCTCCTTGCAAACTAATTTTTTTCCTTAGATAATATTCTTTACTTTATAAGATATTATTCTTTCTCTGCTTTTGATTTGAAAAGTTCAGAAATAAATCTATGATTATTAAAAAAAACCCAAATAACCTATCACAGTTATTAATTTCAAGCTTATGCTATCTTACATGAAAATAAAAAAATGCTTTTTTTCCACTAAGGTAACTGAAGAATTAACGTTGAAATGTTAACTGATGTAAAATTGATATAATGGTTTCTTTGGAATAAACTAGTTAGAAGCTCTGAGGAAGATGTTGCACAGCGAGACTCCTGATCTGTCCTTGGATTATTCCCTCGCTCTGGGGTAAACTGGAGCCAAGCTATACTTGGCATGCATTTCTTTCCTTAGTGAGCAACTCCATTCAGCTCAATAAAGGGTTGAGAGGAAGGGGCCAGAGTTGCATCCTTAGGTGGCTAGAAACACAGAAACACAACACTGCAATAGAACACATTCTCCCATCCCATGCTGGTTTTCACAGTTATTGCACATATACCATGATCTCCTTTGAAGGATTAGAGCTGTACAAGCCAGCTCCTGATTGTATAAACCATAAGTTACCTAATATAATAGATTTTGATGCCTATGGCATCTCAAATTTTTGTTTTAAAAGTTTATTTTGGATTTATTTAATACATGGCATTTATTTAATTACTAGAGCTGTAAATCAAACTAATTTCTCCTGTGAACATATAGTTATCATTATATATTCTAAGAAAAAAAAATGTTACTAGTGATTTGGGGTTTATGTCTCACTTTTATTTTTCATTTTTATGTCAAAAAGCATCTGTCATACTGTTTGGTCCTGCAAGATTTCCATCTATGAGTCCCCTGATTGAAGCAGCAGTTCTACAGTTTTGAAGGGCTTCTAGAGACAGCCTCAGGAGCTCTAAATGCATTTACACACTTGACACCAAACACATTAGTTCAATCGGTGTCAATGAAAATGCTTAATATTCTTCTTAAAACCAGAGGTACAGCAGGGTCTGATTAGTCTAGTCTGTGTTTGCTGAACCAAAAGAACACTCATGGTGGGTCCTTCTTGCCATTTCCATGTAATTAAACTTTTGAGTAGTATTCCTTGGCATTGGAGCACTACCGTTAAAGATCCACAGTGGAGTACCAGAAAAAAAGAAAAACAGACAAATTTATCTAAGTGTTTTCATTAATTGTTAAGACCACCTTGCCAATGAGAGGTAAAGACTCAAGTTCTGTCCTTAACTGAATCAGAATGGAAACTGCACAGATGTGAAAGCCCTGAAATTTATAGGTATTTAAGTCTCCATCTCTTTTAAAACCAAAACTTGAAAACTAGATCAGATTTAATTGCTGACATTTTTAATATTCTTTTCCTTTTGTTTGTCAAAAGAAGGTATCTAGTGTGGCATACACTAGAGCTCATAAAATTTCGTATTTTACTGCACTAGCATGTATTGTGCTGGGAGCTCTGGGTACAGCAGGGATCCTCAACATTGCTGAAATTATCTCTGAAAATATACAGGTAAAATCTATTATACTAATTTTTGTTTTAATTAAGCCAACTGTGTAATTTCCTAAAGTGCACTGTATAAAGATCTTCTAACATGCAGTGAAAATGTATAGGTATCCAGTTATTTGTGAATAATATATCATACACAGTGATTACTACTGAAGAGTTTAATCCATTTTAACAGGCATCTTTTAATTCTGCCATCCTTTTGTGTTACAGGCTACAACTCCCAGCAACATTCTTCTATACTCTCACTAAACACAGACCAATTACAGTATATTTTAAGAAGTTAGAAATAAAATATGCTAAGTATATTAAAAACGTGCCAAGTATGTTACGCCCACTGCCAGTTCCAATACTAGTAAATGATCCTGTTTTGCAAGCCATTGCCTATTGCTATTCACAGACTATGTGAATAAACCTCTAGCTTTCATTCATTCTAGGCTCTGGAGCCTACCGATGGCAGCTCTGGAAAACAGCCTTTTGGCTGAGGGCTGTCCCCTTCATTTTCTGAATGCTCTACAAAAGGGGTGGTTCTTGGGGTTGCTATCAATATGCTCCAGAGTAAATGCCCCCTTCTGTGGGATGCTTCTCGGGAGCTGTTGTCATTAGGCTCCATTTTTAACACCACAAGCCCACTGCAAACATTCCTCTATAGCTGTTATCAGTAGGTTTCAGAGCTAACATACCATCACCCAAGAAGGCTGTTTACTGGAATGGCTGTTTTGTAAGTCGCCAGATTGAAAACAATGCCCCAGAAGTCCGGAGGAGCTGCCATCAGTAGGCTCCAAAGCATCATCCAAACAAACTTAATTGATAGCTTTGCACTGATATAGGACACAGGCAAAGCAGGAGGAAAAAAAATGGATGCAGAAGAATGCCACCAACACAAGAACCGCTTAAGCCTTATCAACTAATGCTGGCATTTCTAGTATAATCCAACAAGAAGCATGATTAGCCAGCTGCACTTGTAATGTATTAACTCTTGCCAGCCTTCTCAATATCTGCTTTACCCACTGTAAGAGAGGAAGCTCATTTATTACTATATACAATTTTGTCAGTGCATCAAAGACTGCAAGCGTTAATGAAAACTGCTGATTATACTGCATGAGTACTTGACCAGTGGGAGAAAATGCTAACTGCATGTCTTTGAAGTTTAAGTGCCCTTTACTATACAAATCAGCTTGTGTTAAAGGATTCTCTTCTTTTCAAAACTGGTTTGCTGCTCTATTGTTTTATCTCATTCAAATAATATATTTATATGCTTCAGAATGTATTTACTAACTGGTGCTATATTAACAAGAGCCCATGTAGCACAGCAATGAAAGAAAAGCCATAAGAGTCTCAAACCATAAAAACTTGGAGACTGAAAACCTTAAGGGGTCACTAAACAAAGCATGGGTAATGACTGGTATCATTTACAAAAAGTCATGAAACCTGGGTACAAGAAAAATCCCGGTGGGAGCACCCATACTGCAGGCGTAGACATTCACACACTACTAGCAAGATCAGAATAATGAAACTTAACTCTGTCCAACCCTCCCAGGGAAACCTTGAAAGAGTTCATGTGTTTCTGAAGCATCAGCATTGCGAGTCCTGGTGACCATGAACTCCCAAAACAACCTGGAGAAGTGGGCATTAAAGGGAGAAACCTGCTTGTAGATATCAGTAGCATCTGAAGAGTGATGCAGACGCTGGGGACCCTCAAATGCAGAGGCTAGAACAACTGGGATTATTGATAGCTTTACTCACTCTCTCTCCCCTGTAATAGCAAGATGATAGCACAGAGACCTTGGAAAAGCATCAAAAGAAAAAAAGCACAAGCTGGGAATTGGACACTATCAACTCCCCCACTCACTTCAGGAGATCTCCCATTGTAAATGTCTGCAGGTACAGCAAGTGGCAGTTATAGCTAACTCACAACATTTATTGACTCTGAAAGAAGGTCATTCTTACACTGTTGCTTATAATATTAGAAGCTCAATGGTTGAGCCTGGGCAGAAGCTAAGCCACATCAGCTGTTTACTCACTCCTTTCCCCCCAGAGCAGGAGTGAATGGAAGAGCCAAAGCATGAAAAGTGTGAAGGTTAAGACAGTTTAACTCTTCTGGTTCTTGGGGAGGTTGTTTTTCCCCTCTCTCTACATGATGATGTCAAAAGGATTCTCCCGTGGTTTCTAGGGAATGAGGTAGGAATGGAAGTGGGCAGCTCTCAAAGATGCTTCAAGGCAGAAGCCTCTCTCAGCTGTGTGGTCAGCAGTTCAGACTCAACCTATCTGAAAATACTGCTGGGTCTCTGTGCATGGGGACAAAAGCAGGTCTTTGTGAGGACAAACTGGGGCTGCCCCACGCCAGACTGAGCCAGTTCTGTGGCAGCCCCATGGCCAGCCCCAGCGGAGCCCCGCAGGCCATGCGGCAGTGCTGCAGCAAGAACAGCTTAAGGGTCTCAACATCACAATGGGCCTCGCTCATCACTGGGTCAGAATGGCCCTATGGGATGTCACCTGGTGATGGACATCAGGGATGACGGATCCACCCAGCAGTGGATTATGATGTCACCGAGGAGCTGGTGTCCCTCCCTGCTTACCCAGGCACTGCCACACTCCAGCTGAGCAAGTTTGCATGTACACATGCCGGAGGCCACCTCCCTGCCAGGCCAGCACTGCGCTTCTATGCTGCTGCTGGACAGGCCAACAATTACAGTCCAAGGGCACAGCAGGAAGTTTTTGCTGCATCCTTGCTTCTAACTTGATGCTTCTCCCCTATTCCTCCTTCTCCTCTATCCACTACTTCTTCTTGTTCTTCACTTTCCTCCACTTTCTTTCGGGATGTTAGTTTCCCTTTCTTCCTGCNCCAGCTGAGCAAGTTTGCATGTACACATGCCGGAGGCCACCTCCCTGCCAGGCCAGCACTGCGCTTCTATGCTGCTGCTGGACAGGCCAACAATTACAGTCCAAGGGCACAGCAGGAAGTTTTTGCTGCATCCTTGCTTCTAACTTGATGCTTCTCCCCTATTCCTCCTTCTCCTCTATCCACTACTTCTTCTTGTTCTTCACTTTCCTCCACTTTCTTTCGGGATGTTAGTTTCCCTTTCTTCCTGCTCTGCTCCGTACCAGGGCTGTGTCAGGGAAGCCCCTTGGTAGCTCTCCTGTTTTTCCTGTAGTTTCTCTGGCCACAAGCATGGAGGGACCCTGGGTAGGCGCCTGGAGACCTCACCCCCGACGGGGCCCAATCCTTGCAGAATTTGGCACCCCGGGTCCCAAGTACTGGCTCCCTGGGACAACAGGTAAACCGACTATCACGGGGAGGCAGTGGCAGTGATAGGCACAGCACACTGCTTGCTTCCACTCAGAAACTTCCTGTCACTGAACACTTGCAGGCACGCGTCCTTTCACAGGCTTTTCTTCCCAGGTCACACGGCTCATGACCCCACCAAATACAGAGCCCCTGCATACACATTTCGAGGGTCCAAATGTCTCCTCATGGACAGCTGCTCACCGGGTCCTCGGTACTTCATCCACTCGTCCATCACCAAGACTGGGAAGCAAGTGGCTCCATCACCACTCGTTATATCACGTCCCAAGACCAAGATTGCAGTCACCCCTGGACCCAGTGAGTAGCATTTCTCCAGCCCTTCTTCCAGGCCAGACAAGCACGCCTAAGTGTCGCCCTGCACCACTGGGCTCAAACCCTTCCGCTCGTGCCCTGAGTGGGGGCTTCAGAGGGCTCCAGACAGAAAACAAACAAGGCTGAGCACCTCCTCCTGACCTCCCCTGTTTCGCTCGTGGTTACGTCCACAGCTTCACTTCTTCTCTCACCTCCTTCTCTGACCAGGTGACTATACCACAGAACCTGCTAACAAACACATCTACTATACTGCACCAATGCGGAGCATGGTGTCCCGGCCCAAGGACTTAAGACCTTTCCCAACACCAGGTATGGGAACTCTGGGAAACAGACACTCTTGGTTACTGTTTTCACGGGAGCTTGCATATCCTCCTGTGAATGTCTGCAGCTTCTTCAACAGGCCTAGCAAAAAGCCTAGGCAGCAAGACAGTGTGTGCTCAGCAAGCTTCTTGCTGTTCCAGAGCACCAGCTTCTCCCATCTCACAGAAGAACCAGCTGCTCTGGCTTCAAACAGCCAACACCCACCACATCCAACAGAAACCACAGGCACTGGGATGAGGGGCAGGATACCCCTCCTGCTCCTCACAGCCAGCTTGGCAGGCTGACTCTCTTCCACCTAGGCATTGCATTTTTTCCCACTGGACTCACCTACGCTCTCTTCCTATTTCTTTTCCAGGTCCCGGCACCTATACCCTGCCCAGGATTCTGGGACCCAACACAATCTCTACTCATGCCAACCCATGCTACTCCATGATAGGGAAGAGTCAATACCAGAGTGCTTTTCAAGACCTGGCAAAGGTGAGCTGTGCTTCTCTGTTCTCTCACAGCAGCAGCAGAAGCTCAGCTGCTCTCCTCAAGGCAGAAGAGCCCCAGTTCCTGCCATATCCCCACATAAGTCATGCTTTCCTGTACCTGCAGCCAAGCCCAAGAAGCCACAGGGCCTCTGGCTCTCTGTTATTACCAGCAACACTGACACCTGCAGTCCCTCACGTTTCAACATTAGCAGCTTTGGCGTGGTACAGCTCACTGGCACTAATAGCACTAATCTCCTTCTTCCTCTGGAAAATCTACCTCTCTTCCCAAGGAGCCCTCCTTCCCAAGGCTCCAGACCTCCCACATTATTCCTCTGGCCTGACACCTAAAGCAGCAAAGTACTCCTGGGTGCTGGGCAAGAATCCACACTGCCTCTTGTACTCACCAACCTCATTGTTTCTCTTGCAGACGCCAGGTCCTGCGGCATTTGCCAGAGTGGAAATGGATATCTACAAAACGAGGGCTCCCAAGTACACAATGGGACTAAAAACCAAACCTATTGGCAAGGGTATGTTCCCAGGTCCAGCAGACTACCGCCTGGGAAAGGTAAGGCAGCCCGCTCACCCACATGTTATGCTGGACAGCCTTCACTTGAGGACAACTTTGGAGAATGAGGCACCATCTTCACCTTTTTTCTTCCCACTTTCCCCTTCCAGCTGTCACTGACCAAGGCTAAGGAACCTGCTTACACTTTTGGACTCCGACATTCTCTCTACAAAGCTTCTTTAATACCTGAAACACATCTTGAATAAAAACAGACACTTGCAGAGATCTTTTTCTGTTCCTCCTCTGTGGCAGGGTGGGGTTAGGTGCACGTGGTTGCAGACCATTGGATCCCATTGTCTCATGCCTTTGCCTCAGTCAAATTATGGCAAGGTGAGGGTGATGGAAGAGCAGCAAGGTAACAGCATGAGCCAGGATGACATCCCCAGGAGCACTGTTTCACCTAACCAGGGCAAAATACTGTAAAAGCATTCCAGGCTTTTCCATTCCTTGCAGGCTCCCACCCCACAGCTGGCCCCCAAGGAAACAGGCCATCTCAGCATCCTCCTTTTCAGCACACACAGGTGGCATCTGCCCAGGGCATGCCCAGAAACACAGCTGCCCTGCCTCATCTCTTGCCACAGGCAGGGGCTCATTTCCATAGGCAAGTCCCAGACCACTGACAGTTAAGGAGAAAGAACCATTATTCCCAGGCTGAAAATGCAATCATCATAGGATCCTGCAACAGCCCAGGTGGGAAGGGACCTTGGAAGGCGACCTCATCCAGCTCTTGTGTGGGAAAGGCAGCCTGAAGGAAACTAGCCAGCACCCAGCCAACCACAAACTTGATTGCCTCCAGTGAAGGGACGCTACTGCAGTCCTGGAGAGGCTGTTTCACCCCTCTGGCTAGGTGGTGATGCCAAAGGATTCATCCCTGATTGCTAGGGAACAGGGTGGGAATTGGAGTGGGCAGCTCTCACAGGCTCTCCAAGGCAGAAGCCTCTCAGCTCTGTGGCCAGCAGTTCAGTCTGCTCAGCCTGTTATAAATATACAGATAAAATAATTAGTTTCATCATAAAAAAGAAAGAAGTGTTAGTTATGATTACAAGTAGAAAATCATGAAGTATAAGGTAAAGGAATGTTAGGAGAGACGTATTTAAAGGATGGCAACTAGAGAAACCTTACCAAGAAGTTACCAGAAAACATGCCTTGTTCAAGAAGCTATGGAGACCACCATGCATACCCGTTAGTCTGCTTGGAAACCCCCTACCCTACCCATCTTAATTTGAGTATAAAGGATTCCAATCAGTAGATCTCAGAAGACATGGCCACTATTAAAGTTTTATATCTAGTGAAATCAATCATTGTAAAGGTTAAATTTAAGAATGGGCATATTATGCATAGTACGTAAAAGACCTCCTGTAAAATGACTTAGCAGAAAAAACATATAAAATGGATGGATTTTGTTTGCTAATCAGAACAAATTTGAAGGAGTATTCCCCCATGTTTCAGGCACTGAAATAAAGTAGTGTCTGCTTATTCAAAACAAATTGGGGTCGGATAAGTTTCTTGCATCCTTTTTGGTGAAAAAAGCCCTGTGATCAAGCACCACTGGATTAGAAATGGCAGTGCTGGGTCTCTGTGCATGGGGACAAAAGCAGGTCTTTGTGAGGACAAACTGGGGCTGCCCCACGCCAGACTGAGCCAGCTCTGTGGCAGCCCCATGGCCAGCCCCAGCGGAGCCCCGCAGGCCATGCGGCAGTGCTGCAGCAAGAACAGCTTAAGGGTCTCAACATCACAATGGGCCTCGCTCATCACTGGGTCAGAATGGCCCTATGGGATGTCACCTGGTGATGGACATCAGGGATGATGGATCCACCCAGCAGTGGATTATGATGTCACTGAGGAGCTGGTGTCCCTCCCTGCTTACCCAGGCACTGCCACACTTCAGCTGAGCGAGTTTGCGTGTACACGTGCTGAAGGCTACTTCCCTGCCAGGCAGCACTGCGCTTCTACGCTGCTGCTGGACAGGCCAACAATTACTGTCCGAGGGCACAGCAGGAAGTTTTTGCTGCATCTTTGCTTCTAACTTGATGCTTCTCCCCTACTCCTCCTTCTCCCCCATCCGCTACTTCTTCTTGTTCACTTTCCTTCACTTTCTTTTGGAATGTTAGTTTCCCTTTCTTCCTGCTCTGCTCCGTACCAGGGCTGTGTCAGGGAAGCCCCTTGGTAGCTCTCCTGTTTTTCCTGTAGTTTCTCTGGCCACAAGCATGGAGGGACCCTGGGTAGGCGCCTGGAGACCTCACCCCCGACGGGGCCCAATCCTTGCAGAATTTGGCACCCCGGGTCCCAAGTACTGGCTCCCTGGGACAACAGGTAAACCGACTATCACGGGGAGGCAGTGGCAGTGATAGGCACAGCACACTGCTTGCTTCCACTCAGAAACTTCCTGTCACTGAACACTTGCAGGCACGCGTCCTTTCACAGGCTTTTCTTCCCAGGTCACGCGGCTCATGACCCCACCAAATACAGAGCCCCTGCATACTCATTTCGAGGGTCCAAATGTCCCCTCATGGACAGCTGCTCACCGGGTCCTCGGTACTTCATCCACTCGTCCATCACCAAGACTGGGAAGCAAGTGGCTCCATCGCCACTTGTGACATCCCGTCCCAAGACCAAGATTGCAGT